>JAVHLV010000018.1:0-437774 GCA_036785495.1 Colletotrichum neosansevieriae | reverse complement strand
CCCAAGGCGTCCTCCGTCCTCCGTCCCACGTAGCTGCTCTCTCCTTCAGAGTCCTCCCCTCTGGCAATCTTCAAGAGACAGAAAAAATTTGAGCCTCCCAAACGGCACCTCCGGTCCAGGCCAGGCATCGCAAGCAGCCAAGACCCTGTTAGCACCTGCGTGAGAGGCTGTCGAAGGGTTGCAACGCCGGATCCAAAGCAACTCTAGTGGCATTCCTCGGTGTCCAGAACCAGTAGGGCGGCCCACTATCAGTGATCAGTGCCTCGAGAGGTCAGAAGGAGAGTGGTGCAATCAGCAGCCCCGAGAAATCGGGAAATCAGAGAGAAGAAAAGCCTTCCATCTCTGGCTTCCAAATAACACACACCACTGGCACGTTTTTGCATGTCCAGGTGTCAAATGCAGATGGCTCCTCCCACTAAACCCACTGCGGATAGTCGACTGGCTGGCATCAGAAAAAGCGTGGTGCTTGGCTCTGGTGCCGAGACCGCCGAGACCGCAGGAAATCAGATTTGCGCATCCTCCACACGCCATGCCATGCCAAAGGTAAGCCTGTGCATCCCACTGGCTGACCGTCACGGTACGTACTCCGCGTGCGGTCGGGTAGTGGTGGTGGCATCGCTGGCTCGTTGGCGGCGGTCTTAATCTACCTTATTCGTGTTTGCTGCTGCCGCTGCCGCTTTTGCTCGTGCTGGCTGCCGTTCGTCAGAGTGCTCTTGACGACCGAATAAACGAGAGGACCGACTTCTGAGTAGCGTTAAGTCCTAGGCAAAAAGAGGATTCAGCGTTCGGGCCATCTTCGTCGGAAAAAGCAGCCCCTCCGTTTCCCGATTTTTGGCGAGTGATAGTAATCTGATCTTTGGTTTGGCAATCTGCAAATCTGAGCCGACCCCAGACGTACCAACACACCAAACTGACCTAACCTTACCTTACTCACCTACCGTAACGAACTGCACCGCACCGCACCGCACCGCACCACTCCTTCCTTCGCCTTTCGCCTTACCTTGACAGCATCGACCAGCTTTCCATCCGATACTCGCCCCGTCTGCTCCTCCTGCTTCCTGCAAGACCCACGATGCGCCCGGGACCATGTTGACAACATCTCCCATCGTCGCCAGCTCCGCCAATGCCTCGCCCAGCAGCTTTCATTATGCCCCTACGCGTTCCTCCCCGCACTCATCTCCTGCCCGGCTTTCGGCCCCTTTGCCGCGGCGGCACTCTGCATCCAGATCCTCCCCGTCCGCTTCAATGACCTCACCCTCCCAACAACCACGCCCGCGACAATATGTAGCCGTCGACGCCGGCACACAATATTCTCCCATGGAGTCTCCGTACCACCACCACAAGGCGCAACCCCACGATGGCGTCCTCGTTGACGCCGCCCCGCGCACCTCTGCGCTCGCCACGCCCGCCGAACCCCCACCAGCGCCGCGTCCGCAGCCGATAGACCCTTCCGCACCACTGCCGCGACCGCAACCCGCAACACAACCACAGGCTGCCGTCGCTCCCGTCATACGACAAGATTCCACCACCCTCGCCTCGCCGGGGAAGCGCCGGAATTCCCAAGATCCCGCTGCCGCCCAGGCAATCGCATCCCAGGCCGGGGAGTCGTCCTCGAGTGCGGCTAAGCGCCCAAAACCGACCGCTGGTCCCCCCAAGATATTACCGCAGCGATACGAACTATGCGACGTCGAGGACATGGTCGTGCTGATAGCGTACATGTTGTCGGAGCTCATAGAGACGAACGATGCCCTGGCTCTCCGCTCTGGGAGCCTGACTCGTTTCCACTCGAGGTGAGCCAAAAAAAAAAAAAGTCTTCATCCCCTTAAATATCGCAGCGCTCACCACATGTATCGCGCAGGACGGCTCCGAGCATCTCTGTTCTTGAATACTTAAACAGATTAGCAAAACATGCGACGCTGACGCCGCCGCTACTACTATCCATGGTCTACTACATTGACCGATTATGCTCATTATACCCAGAATTCACCATCAACACCCTTACTGTACATCGCTTTTTGATCACGGCCGCCACCGTTGCGGCGAAAGGCTTATCGGATATGTTTTGGAATAACACGACCTATGCGCGAGTGGGAGGCGTTAGGGTCGCCGAGCTGAAGCTGCTGGAACTCGAGTTTCTCTACAGAGTGGACTGGAAGATCGTCCCGAATCCTGAGGTCCTGGAAGCGTACTACCGCGGCCTCGTCGAGCGCTGCCCCGGCTACGCCCTGCATGACGAGGGGGCGACCGTGGAGGACGAAGAATCCGAGGAGGTCGACGACGAAGACGGGTCGACTGAAATTTCAGATGGCGCCGGCGACGAGAGTGGGGACTCGCCCGATGACGAAAGCCCCGTGAAGTCTCCGCCGCCTGAAGATGGAGGCGCGGCGGCGCAGCGGTCATCGTGACCTGTTGTCTTGGGGTTTATTTTTACACAGGGGAGGCGTACATCATTCGATTCTTCCTTTAAAAAGGGTGGGCATCACTGCTGCCTTTCGGGGCATGGCAAGGCGGCGTTTGGGAAGGCGGAATCATTTCAATGTTGAATGAGTGACAGCGGTAATGAAATACCACACTTTTAAGGAAATGCTCCATCCGAGAGTCTGAAAATGGCACGAGTCCAGGATTGCCATCTGATCTCTTGGCTTGGGTTTCGTCTCGGAGTATTCTCCGAGTGTTGAGCGGATGGTTGGCTTGCTGTTGTGGCGATGATTCTTCTATTTTGCCCGGCGAGGTGGACGGATCCTGTCCTGTGAACCTTATCGATTCGGATGGCGGGTGGCCATTTTTCCCCTAGATGAAGATTGCTGGACCTAGTAGGAAGTCGGGCCGTGTAACCAGCCCATCTTCACACGCTCCAGGCGCCCCAAGGTGATCTAAGGGGTGAACTTCGAAACCCCTTCCAGATGAGACAGATCAATAATTGCGTCACGGAAAGAATCTCGACGGAGAGCTTAAGCATTGGCATTGTGAAAGCCACCGGCGATTGTGATGTGTTCCAGCCCCAAGCGACAGGATCAACCGTGTGTGGCCGCTTGTCGCGGTACTTCGTTCATAGACTTTTTTGGCTGTAAGTCTCTCGAAGTTGCTTTTCGCTCGGACTATCTTCTGGAGAAAGATGCTGAACTTCTGTGTTTTATAGCCTACACGTATCGACTGTTACTGCTACTGCTATGGAGCCTCACCCATTAATGCAGAGCAACGAATGATGACCAACACCGTGCTGCGGATGATTCTCAGCAGCAACCAGGTATACTCCGTCTTACCTCTGACCAGTACTCAGAAAAGCTTAGCAAGATTGTCACTGGCTGGCCCTCGGGGCTGGATTTCTGGCACAACCTGGAAGATTATGGGCCCTGTACCTCATCTCTCACCACCTCTTTGGGCGCTACCACGTTCGACATAGGCAAACCGTTTCTCGCATGCCACTTCGAAGACCAGGTGAGCCCCTAGCCGTCTACTTCCATAGCATCATCGCCCTCCTTCTCCATCAGATCGATGCGCCTGAGAATACTTTCCTTCCATATCCTATACTCCCTCCGCTTCTTCTCACTCAAGAAGTCGTAACGGTCCTGGAACATAGTATCCGCACGTCTGACAGGTGCTGTCTTGAGCGGCGCGCCCTTTTCAGCCTGACGACTGTCTTCTATCACACTGCCCGCCGCGATTACGTCGCCCAAGCTCGAGTACCAATCAGCCTCCAACCAGCCCCTATCGCCGACCTCCTTCAAGGCGGCATCGAACTCCTTTGCTTTTATAGGTGCCCAGCCCTCCCATGCCTCGCCGTCGTCCAGACCCCTGGTGTCAATCTCCTGCCGCGCCTTTTCCAGCAGACCAATGATCTGTTTCCTGGTGGGAACGTAGGACTCCCGGTCGACGTCCTCGCCGCTGACCAGCTTCTTCACCTGCTGGGCGACGAAAAAGAACACTGCGCCGCACAACGCAACAAGATTGTTCCTCACCCATACGTCCCTCGTCCTCCTGCCTCCAGGCACGACGATGTACTCCATACCCGCAAGCATCGTCGGCCCTAGCTGGACCTGCTTCGTCTCCCTGCACATCAACCGAATCGTGGGGTGGATCCAAAAGTGCAAACCTGACTTGTCAGACGGGTATGCGACCTTCCCAGTTGACTTTGACGGCGTGGCGTTCAAGCCCCGGTTCGCCGCTGAGCGGAATCGCGCGAGAGACTGTTCTTTGCTCGGGGTCGGGCGGTGGGGTGTGCGGACAGGGGAGTCGACTCCGTGCCGTTGTCGGTTGCGTGGTGTGCCATTCTTTCCCGGCGTGCGATTGAGCGCGGAATTGGGGAGGATGTTGTCCAGATGGGCATAGAGACGTTTGTAAATTCTTGGCGGGATCGGGGGACGCGGTTCGATTGGGGGCAGGTTCAGTGAAATTTTGAGTCTAGATGGCTTATTAGACTTATGTTTTGGCACACTCATGGCGCGGGGAAGTTGGTGTACCTGTCGCAGGCGATGTGAGCGCATGCGTATAACCGTCCAACCTCTTCATCCGCCTTCAACGTGCTCGCACGATGCCTTGATTGAGCCAGCAGGGAGCCAGCGAGTTCGACTAAAGACGACGGCAAGGCCGAGCTGTGTGTCGGAATCAGCGAGAGCAGAGTCTGCTCAATGGATCGGTTCATGGTGGTGTCCTCGGATCGTGTGTGGCTTTGCTGGTGGTTCGTCAAGAATTCTGGCGGGGGACGCGTCGTGACGCGCCGCGAGGAGTGTCTTTTGTTCAGTCAAGTCCCGGGACAAGGCTTCCGTTTTCGAAATCCCGGGTCGATTTCAGCGGTCGTAAAAGAGTCTTTGACACGACTATCCGCCAACGTTGGACGTGGTTTCTACCGCTTCTCGTACGAAGGAAGTGAAAAAAGTCGCTAGGGCGCCGAGGAAGTCTGCTAGCGTCGAGAACGGGATTGTTGCGTCACCGAGTATACCCAGCGACACGGGAGCTTAATTGGCATGCTGTAGCCGCAGAAGCTCGTCTCCCGGCCCCCCGTTCAAAGGCCCAGAACCTTCAGCATAAGCCGTGGAGCCCCTGTCAATCGCCGATCCGTAAAAGGGCTCCCCTGAATTGGAAGTTTGCGAGCGAGCCATGCCAGACGCCACCTGTTCCTCCGATTCTTCCATTTTCCCCGTCTCACATCCCCAAATTGCATTCCTCTTTATCTGCCAAGCGTGCGCCTCCCCGAAAACCTCATCCGGCCTCTTTTAAGTGTAGCTGAAGGTACTTTTGTACAGATCTTAGATCTTGGAGTTTGTTTTAGCCTTCTCGGCACAGAATCCAGCCCTCCCCCCCAGTTGTGTATATTTGTTCTCTTTGCCCAAACCTTCACGCGACTCACCCGCAAAACCGTAATCTACGAGCTTGGAAGCTTCAAATTCTTCGCACCGAACCAGACGAAATGCACACGCTCTGCCTCGCGGTCTTGGCGCTCGCAAGTCGAGCTATTGCCCATGGCGACCACAGCCAGAAGCCGCTGGTTGACGACAACGCCGACTGGATGACAAGGCACATGGCCGGTAAGTCGGCTCTCGAAGCTTCCTGCGACCCATTGGCGACAACTCCCGCTGACAGTTCGGTCCTTTGACAGAGGAACACCACATGGAGGGCTGGGACGCCGCTTCCTTCTTCACTCTGCACGACTACAACAGCGACGGCGTCTGGCAAGGCGACGAGATCCTCCGCACATACGGCCTCTTCGACGAGTCCAACCATCATGTGTCCGAAGAGAAGCGCTTCGAGATTTTGCACGACATCATGCACCTTCTTGATATCAACCAGGACGGGCACGTTGACCGCCAGGAGTGGGATGAATTCACCCGTGCCGGAAAGACGTTGCCGGATATTGGCATGGGACCGGGACACCACGGCGATGACGAGTACGAGTATGAGATTCATCACTGGGAGAAGTGAGTGGACAGAGCACGTGTTGCAACTAGGAGTCGAAAGCTGACAGGGTACAGGTACCACGATGAAAACACCAAGCTGGAAGACCTCACCCACCCCGAAGACATTGAGCACTTTAGAAAGCACGAACAAATGGAGGACGAGCAGGAGAGGTTAGAGCAACTCGATCACATGGCCGTTGTCGAGGCGAACATCCCGCAAAAGTTCAGGCGGTCATAGCGCCGTATCTGAGACGTCGTGGGAGAGAAGATTTGGAGGCGGGGGATGACGAATCAACGAAGAAGAGAACTTGACGATGCCATGTAACACTACCTAACCAAGAGGCGCCGGTGCCCGGGCATGATTTCCGGTAGCGATATGACTTGGGGCGTTAGACGCGGCTGTAATACGTACGTCAAAGACACAGTGCCACACACCGGGCGCGTACGTCTTGACTAATTCCACATGCTCAACCCTAGCCTCCCGTCCGTCGTTTGCATCTGCCGCCCAGCCCTGGAAAAGCTGCTCGATATGTGCGCGCCGAGCTTCTATCTCGTCAACGCCGACGTTCTCATGGAGGTGCAGCCAGGCGTTGGAGTCCGCTGCCAACATGTCCCAACCCGTTCGCCAACTGGGCTCGCTAGTCGGGAGCAGCCCGCCGTTAATATGTGAGATTTTGAGTTCGGTATCCCACACGCGAGCAGGCCTTACTCTTACACAGCGGATGAACGGCTCTGATGTGCGCATCTCATTGAACCTGCGCGAGGCCTGCTGGTTATCCTGAAGGAAAACGATAATCTTCTCCTGCCCGTCGAAAAGATGCTCGCAGGGAAGCTCAAGGTCCGCTCCCTGAACTACCTTTACACTCCAACCGTTGGCAATGGCACCGCGTCGCAGGGCCTCGACGCTCCAAGGGTTGAGCTCCCAGCAGAGCACCTTCATGCCGAGTTTCGCGTAAGAGAACGTGAAGTAACCGACTCCCGCGTACAAGTCGACGGCCACTGTCCCATCGGGCCACCCGCGCGGAGAGGGGTGCTCATCGCTTTTGCTTTTGTCGTAGAAATCGAGCAGGCGCGCTTTCTCCTTGATGTTGCCCCTGCTAAACATTGTCCAGCGAGGGGCCCATGTTTGGAAGATGCCGTTCTGCTTGGTTGAGACCCAAAAGGCGGCATCGAAGTCTTCCGCCGAGGGTGTTATCGGATTGATAGCGGGGCCGAAATCACCGTGAAGGATTCTGAGTCCACCTGGTGTTCTGAGTATGTTTTCGCTTTGAAATTCCTGGTTGGAAGAAGCCTCGTCTGGCCTTGAATCCGTTTGGGGTGGTATTCCTTCGTTCACGGCGAGATGAGTCACTTCACCTACTCCTGTCTTGGAAATCTGTTGGAGGATTGCTTCCCATAACTGGTGCAATTTCTCTTCTTCGACGTCCGGATGGTTTAGGATCGAGGGCCAAGATCCTTTGTTGAAGCTGCCGCTGGGAAGCATAATCATGGGATTGTACGTTGTGTACCTTTTCGGAGTTTGCTCGTCCAAGATTGTCTTCAATTCCTCCTCGGTGCTCCATGCTTGTGCTTGAGGCGATAATGAACCCAGCCATGGTCTAACAGCAGCGATGATTGGGTTTTCTGGCTTGGGTTTCTTGCCCCGCGGCTCATTCTTGTCCGAAGGCTCCATGGTCGCGAGAGTTCAGGTAGAACTTCGGGAAAGCTGAAAGACCTTTTTGGTGGAAATTGTGTTTCCGTCCGTGATTGAGGAAGTTAGTCGAAGTCGATGGAGTTCCCGGCATGGAAATGTCGTTCGTCAGTACGATCCGCTCTGTCTGTCCATCAATTCAGATGACTTACAGGGGTCGTGGTTGCTCGGACCCTTGCATGTCCCGTCTTGCAAACGTTTAGTGGGGCCGCTTGAACGAACTGAAATCGACTCTCGGAATGCTTTTTGTACCTTTGCCATTCCGCGCTTCATTCCTAACAAAACGACCTACCTTTATTGAGCTAAAAATGGATGCATCTACTCTACCCAAGCACCTTAATTTTCTCAACGATGCCGCGCATCTTCTTCGGGCATCGGCGCCCGAAACCTCAGCCCATTTGATGAGCCATCACAACGAGCTCATGATCCTTAATGGCGTTGAACAGTCCGACACCCAACGACAACACGTGTGCGGCGCGTGCGGTCACATCATGATCCCTGGACAAGGAACGACTCTCAAGATGGAGACAGAAAAGGCACTGCGTAGGAAGAAGCGACGCATCCAGGCGAAGGACATCAGGGACAAGGAGGACGCTCGGGGCCGAGCTGGGATGCGCAAGCTTTTCACCTGCGGCAACTGCTGCAAAGTCACCAAGATCTCCTTACCTCCTCCGCCGCAGGTCATTAGACGTCAGCCCAAAGCTGAGAGGGTTCCTCCAAAGAGTAATCAGGCACTCGCGGCAGCAGAGCCAGCAAAGCCTTCGGCGGCCAACTCAAGCAGCAAGAAGCGGGCAAAGAACAGGAAGGCCGGCTTGCAAGCTCTGCTCAGCCAAGCCAAAACTTCATCCTCATCAGGCAGAAGCTTGAGTCTGGCAGACTTCACAAGATGAAGTACCTAAGGCGTACCCAGAGTCTCTTTCGACTCTGCGGCCCCGAGACTTGCCGCGGCGTTGAGAATGACAAACCAGCGAGCGACCAGCGGTGGCGGGCTATCCTCGGGAATATTCTCGAAGGTTTTCCCAAGGCAAGGGACCCGCATAATGACACACAGCATGCAGGGTTGCAGCGGATTGCCCCTCCAAAAATTTCGAGACCCCGCCATCGCCATCCCACCAAGTCACATTGCGACCTGACAACAAAAACGCTTGGTAACTGAATAAGAGACACGCCGCACCAGCGATATTCTGATTCTCAATACCCCAGAAACTTGCGCGCACTTCTGTCACATACCAATCAGTCAACATGGCTGCCCCAGAGTCCACGTCGAACACGACAGAGTTCTTCCAGGCCATCGGTGACAAGGTCGCTGGCGACGATGACCAGAAGGTCGTTGAGGAGATTGAGTCTCTGTGCATGAACTGCGGCAAGAATGTACGCTGCGCAAAGACCCCCATCCTCTTGGTTCCTTAATTTTAACTATTGCCCAGGGCACCACCAGACTCCTTCTGACCTCGATCCCGTACTTCCGCGAAATCATCCTCATGTCCTTCTCCTGCGAAGAGTGCGGCTTCTCCAACAGCGAAGTCCAGCCCGCCGGCTCCATCCAGCCCAAGGGGACACACTACGAGCTTCGCCTCACCGCCCTCGAAGACTTTGGGCGCCAAGTCGTCAAGTCTGACACCGCCACCGTCAAGTTCATCGAGCTCGACCTCGAGGTTCCCGCCGGAAAGGGCCAGCTTACAAATGTCGAGGGTCTCCTCAGCACCATCATCAACGACCTCGAGTTCGGCCAGGAGGCTCGCAAGGAGCAGATGCCCGAGGTCTACCCCAAGATCGCCGAGATTATCGAGAAGGGCCGTGCCATGCTCGACGGCAGCTCCTTCCCCTTCCGCGTCACCGTCGACGACCCCGCCGGCAACTCCTTCATCACACCAGACCTCAAGGACGGCGTCGGCAAGTGGGAGAAGCACGAGTACCTCCGCACCCCCGAACAGAACGAAGCCCTCGGCATCTCCGCCGCCCAGGCCGGAGAGGCCGCCGCAAACGCCAACCCGGGCCTGACCGCCGACGGCGACATCATCCCCAACGAGGTCTACAGCTTCCCCGCCAGCTGCCCGGGCTGCATGCACGCCTGCACCACCCACATGAAGATGGTCGACATCCCCCACTTCAAGCAGGTCGTCCTCATGTCCACCGTCTGCGACGACTGCGGCTACCGCTCCAACGATGTCAAGACGGGCGGCGAGATCCCGGAGAAGGGAGAGAAGATCACGATCAAGATCGCCAACGGGGCTGTCGACCTCTCCCGCGACATCCTCAAGTCCGAGACGTGCGCCCTCGAGTGCCCGGAGCTCAACCTCGCCGTCAACCCCGGCACTCTCGGAGGCCGCTTCACCACCATCGAGGGTCTACTGACCCAAGTCCGCAACGACCTCCGCAGCCAGATCTTCCAGGCCGACGGCAACGGCTCCGGCGGCGGCGACTCCCTCGCCCCCGAGGAAAAGGCCAAATGGGACGCCTTCTTCGGCGGCCTCGACGCCGCCATCAACGGCGAACGCACCTTCACCATCGTCCTCACCGACCCGCTCGCGGGTAGCTTCGTCCAGCCCCTCGTGGACCCGCCCGCGCCCGACCCGTCAATCATCCGCGAGTACTACGATCGTACCGACGAGGAAGAAGAGGATCTCGGCCTGCGCGACATGAAGGTCGAAGGATACGAGGAGGACGCTGCCAAGGAGGCTGCCGAGAGGCAGCAGCAGCAGCTGACGGAAGAGGAAAAGAAAGGTGCTGAGTTTGACAAGATCCTCGACGCCAACATGGGCAGGTGAAGTTCATAATATTCTGACTTTTTCTTTTTTGAAAAAAAGTAATAGGAAGCAAAAGAGAACTCGGTGTTGCCTTTGGGATGACGGACGGCGGCGAGGAGGAGGACGAGGGTGGGATGATGAAAAAGTCACGTACATGATGATGATACCTATGCATAGACAGACAGGTTTACAACAATTCAAATTTGGGGGAGGTTGGTTATGACGCTTTTTACGGCGATTTTGAGCCTTTTATTGCGTGCTTGACGCGTGAGTGACGTGGTATGAGGTTGGAGTTGTGAGCATAGAATAGGTATTCACCATCAGCTTGTTTGTCTTGGGGAGAGTTGCACGAGTCAAGTTGGTTGATTCACTTGGCCACGAGCAGGGGGCCGGCCATTGCACCTGCAAACCCGCAACTTGTTCAACAGAGCACAGGTCACCTTTTCCTAGGTATGTGGGAATTGATTTCATTTCGTTGCAATATAGTAAACTACCTTACCAGCAGCCATCCGAACCCCCCCCCCCCCCCCCCCCGACTCCCATCTAGGTCACCTGCCCGTTTCCCTTTCCTACCCTGACCAGGAAAAGTCGCTACGCACTGTTCTTTTGAACTTGTCAAGGTCTCTCAGTTTCCGCCACCCGTGATAAGAAACTCATTCTGAAAGGAAAAGTTCCAGAGACTATTCCATTTTGCAGCTGCAGGGAGGAGCGCAGCCCCCCGAGACCAGACTACCAGGAAACCGACATTTGATCGAGCCACAATTATGGGTGAGAGAGAGAGAGAGAGAGAAAATAATGTTGTTCCTTTGGTATAAGAGCCAAGCAAACCCTCCTTTCGTGGTATTGCGCGCAATTCGACGAAGAGAGGACAAATAAAAAAAAGGGGGGGGAAGCTACTTTTGCCACGCCGAAAGAAGACTGGCCGATTGTACACACACGCAAAAGACGTTTTTGGGTGCTATTAGTGGGAAAAGAAAAAAGAAAAAGGTTGGGAGGGGGGTAGAGGGGTATAGGAGGAAAAAAACCCGTGGTCGCCCGAACGAACCTCGCTTCTTTTATTTTTCCTGTCGCGAGGGAATGAAAGCACAAAAGAAATCCCAGGGCCGCGATCCGAAAATTCGTTTAGAAAGCGATAGAGAGAGAGAGAGAGAGAGAGACAGAGAAGTACAGCAAGTCGCCGGATCGAGTTCACTCAGAAGAAACTTGGCTTCGTGAGAACGCGGTACTCGACGTAGTCTTCGCCGTCGATGCTGATAATGGTTCCCTGGGATACGAGCTTGCCCACGAAAGGACCATTCATCTTACGCTCGTACCTGATTCCGCCAAAGAACTTGCTCTCCTCGCCGGCCCTGCTGCGGTGCTCTTCCTGACTGGCCCAGACCTTGTTCAGGCGCTGCATCTCGTCGCGTTCGTGGAACATGCTGCTCATGCGACCGTTGCCGTTGGGGATGGGCATCTTCGGCATCGCCTGGGGAGGGATCTGGGGCGGCGCGAGGACAGGTTGTGCCTGGACCTGCGCCTGAGCCTGCACTTGAGCGGCCGCAGCTTCCCGGTCAGCAGCGAATCGCTCGGTGCGCATTTGTGCAGCCTCCATACGGGCAATTTCGCGGCGGGCACTGGCGTCCATCTTCTGTTGAGCAACGGGCGTGCGTGATGACTGCCTGATTTCGAGGTCGGGAAGAGCGTGGCGAATGCCTCCGGGCCCGGACCTGCGGCTCTGGCGCAGTTCCTGGGGTCCTTCGGGCTTGGTCTCCAGCGCCTCCAGTTCCTCTTCGGGTTGGGGAACGATCTTTGCCGGGTGCGTCTGCGGCATATTCGGCTTGAAACCTTGCGCAACGCGTTGTTGGGCCTCGTATACTGCCTGGGTTTCGTTGGGGACACGCTGCTCCGGCGTCTCGCCCTGATCCAGTTGCCATTGGCGGATGCGACAATACTCCTTGACCTCAGCGCGAGACAGGTTCTTGAGATGCGGCTCGAGCTCGACTTCCTCCCAGTGAATCCACAAGGCGCCTGCTCCGACGGGGAAGTTGCCGTCAACGAAGCGCTTGTCGCGAGTTTCGCGAGCAACCTTGACACGGAACATGTCGTTCTGGCCGAGGATGCCATAAACGGCGTGACGGTTCACCGGCTCCGGTTCGCTGGAACCCTTCCAGTATCCTACTATGATACGGGTAGGTCTAGTACCCAGCATCGGGTCGAACTGAGGTGTGGGCGCGATTTCCCGGGTCGGTTGGGACTGGACAGGCCCTCCGCTAATCGTGCCGATGCCACTACCAGTACGGCGACGTTTAGAGTCCGGACGAGAGGGCATGGAGGCGTGGTCAGGGATCTCGGCGCCGTAGGCGATGGCGGGCGCAACGACGTTCTCTGGGGGAGGGTTTTCCTCGACACGACGAACGGCCTCCTTCGCGGCTTCCTTCTCCGCCATCTCCCTCGCGACGTAGTTGTCCTCTATGACATCCGTTCGGAGTTTAACGTACTCCTTCACTTGATGATGATCCATACCAACCAGATGATCTGCGAACACGACACGCTCGAATGTGACCCAGCTACCACCGGGTCCGGGAGGAAGAGGAAACTCGATGTTGGAGATCTGCTCGCCGCTTCGCGTGTTCTGCTGGATACGGGTACGTAGACGGTCACGAACGTCGATGAAGCCAATAACGGCGTGCTTGCCCTGCGGATCTGGGACGGGGGAGTCTCGCCAATAGCCGAGAATGACACCCTTCACACCACCGACTCCATGCCTACGGGGTTTGGTGGCTCGCGGAGTGCCTTCCTTCTCCGACACGAGGCTGTTCTCCATCTTGTCTTCACTGAGGTCGTTGAAGACGGAGGCACGCTTGCGCTTAGGGTAGTGCGAGACAACAGGCTCATCCTCAACATCAGGCATGCTCGCGTCTTCTTGATCCGACACAACACGAAGCGGTGATGACTTTGGGGCTCCATTACGGTTGCCGACAACGATCTCGTCCTCGAGGGCGCGGTCGGCACTCCCTGAGACGGGGCTCATGTTCTCGGGAGGGGGGGTAAGGTCATCCTCGTTGGCTGTGTCATCATCCTCCGGAACGGGTGGCTTAAAGCCATTTGTGCTAGGCCTAACATTGTTAGTTTGTGACATCAAGGTGAGCAAAGCATGTGACAAGATAGGTTGTTGATTCTGCGGATAAGCCTCCACGCAAATGCATTAGCGATTTGTAACTTTTGAGACAGAACGGTCCAGGCAGCTCGCCGGGTATGCTCGTAGAGTCGCTGGTGGCTGGCATCTGCGCTTTCTTTGATTCCGTGTCTCGACTTCGTGTTGTGACCCTGAATCCACTCGAGGGCTCACCCATATTGGGGCCGCAAGAACGAGGAAAGTATAACGGCAAGAAAGCGTACAGAGTCGCAGGCGACGAGGATGCTCAGTCCCAACTCATCGATTGCGGTTGGTGGCGACTGACCTTGATTCTCCATTCTCAAAGCCTTTGAGCCGGAACATCGTCGTGCAGGGGTGGGTTGTTGCAGAAGTAACGAGAGAAACAACAGAAAAAGACAAACTATTGCATAGACGACGAGAACTGAAGGACGCTAGAGGAGACTGAGTCGGGTGTCGAGGCCAAAAGTAGGCTTGATTGACAAGATGGTTGAGTCAAGGGAGACACGGTGCTGCGGGAGGCCGATAACTTCAGCACCAGCAACCTAATATATCGGCCGGAACTCGAAGGAAGGAGGGAGAGACGACACTATGGCAGGAGGGAAAGGGATGAATGCCATCATTTGGTGTTGTTGTTGCTGCCAGACCCAAGGGCAAACGGTAGGTGAGATGAACCAGACCGGTGTATGACTTCACCACTGGTCATAGCGTGCAATTGACAAGAGGGAGAGGGAGAGAGAGACAGGACAAGAAGAACCCACTTGCCAACCAAGCGAGAGCCGGCATGAGGGACGAAAACTCGATGAAAAGAAGCGGTAACCTACTCAGTTGTAGGAGTTTCGACAACTGGTGTCTGCTGTTGCGGCTCAGATGGCGCGACCGATGGTTGCTTCGTCTCGACCTCGTTCGTCCCCATGGCCGTCGGCGCAGGAGACTCGTTGCGGTCGGGCGAAGGCGGCGTGAGTTCAGCCAGGGTGAATGACGGGGTGCGGCGACGGTGCGGCCGCGATCACTAGCTAGAAAGTCGAAGTTGGCGTGATAGAAAAGAATAAAAGTTGCGGTTAGACCCGACTTTGACGACGAATCGAGGTAGTTGTCGTGGGTTAGAATTGATATGACGGCGTTGTTGTTGAATGAACCAGGAAGTGTGAGGCGAAGAGTGGTGTGTGAGGCGGGTTGGTTGGGTTGGGTTAGGTATGCGAAGTTACCTTTGGGGGGGGGGAATGGTCGGGACTTTGGGGGGAACGCGGTTCGTGTTTGAGGCCGAGTGAATTTTGACCAGGGAGAGTGGAGTCTTGTTCTGTACAGTTGAGTGCCTACTCTGTATCCTATGCGAAAACACGAGGAGAAGAGGTAAGGGGAGAGCGCGCGCTACAAGAGCCGATAAGAGGGGACTGGCGTTCTCAGTTCAGGGTTTTCCCCCTCCGTTCGTCGTATTATGTCCTGATCCAGAGCCAAGGCCAAGCCCAGCCCAAACCGATGTACTGAGCGAGTCCCAGTTTTTTTATTTAATTTTTCCTTGGAGTGACAATCAGGGAAAAGGCGTCGAGGTGCAAGTGGTAGAGTCGTCGGTTAGGTACCTGACAGCTTATGTCGCAAAGCACGGACGCTGCACCGCTGCTGACAATGGCGCGGCCTCGAGAGATAAACAGCCTCCCAGCGCAAGGTTAGACGAGATGAGGCCCTCTTCAGCGGAGGGAACTGGCGTGTTTTGCGGACAGAACAGCGAGTTGGCGGCGAAAACAACGAAGTTCGGTTGGTTTGTGCCCGTGGGTAGAACGTGCTTGAGCTCGAGGTGTTGGGTAGAGGTTGGTAAAGGGTCCCCGAGTTGTACGTGTTGCTTAGGAAATTGGGGGCGTGTAGGCAGAAAGGGATGGAAAGTCCAAGTCGATGCAAGCAAGAGAGAGATGGAGGGAAGAAGCACGAGGGAGGCCAACGGGGTCAGATGGATCATGGGACGGAAGGGAAAAGCGACGCGATGGGGAAAGCCCGGAGAGTTTCCAGAGCAAATGAAGAGGAATTTTTGGCAGCACCACCACAAAGTCTCAAGGTGGGTGGCCGCTCCGTGTGCTAAGCCAGCTACGAGGAGACCAGAGGAGAGAGAGAAAAAGGTAAGGTAAGGGTGAGAGACAGGTTTTAGTTTCTGAGGATGAGACCAACCAGAGTTGCTATTGAACGACGCATTTCGGAGGTGGTTCCAGTTTGGTGAGTAGTACATACTTACGTACCGGGCCAAGTTCTTATGAGGCCATGGGTGCGGATAAGATAGGTAGCCTCCTCCAGTCATAACTCACTGCCATTTTGCTCATAACAGCTGGAAACCCACGCCACGTCTGCTCTGCAAACCAATCAAGATGACTCTCGAGACTCATCGCGATGGATCACTTCCATTTCGACACCTGAGGCACATTTTGTGAAGACTGTCTCTCTCTCTCTCTCTCTCTCAACTTCATCAACTGCCTGCGCCTTGTATGGTATGACCCCGTGTAAAACCCAATCAATCCCAGTCACAGTTGCGACATAGTGCTCTCTCTACTGGATCGCTCGGGTTCCCAGTCGGGGGCCAGGGCCGTTCGCTGGTCAGGGTTCACAGAGCAGATAAACGCCCTGGCGGAGATAAAATCTGTTCAGGCCAAGTAAGTAAGTACCCTGAGTGTTTACGTTGTGTAAGGCAATCAATAAAACAAGAGGTACAACTGTCGCAGGTACATCCATTGTTTTGATTACGTCTGTTCGTTTCCCCCCTCCTCCTCCCGTCCACTCACTGGTGGGCTTGGTTCGCAGTTTTGGGTTGGTTGGGTTAGTCCGCACCCAGCACCCAGCCTACGAGCAAAGTCCCAACTCAAAATTCACTGCCGTTGTCACTGTGAGGTGAAGATGATAAAACAAGGTTGCGCCTTTCCCATACATAACGCGAGGTAGCCTTTCTGCTCTGGATCTGGTGTTCCGTAAAGTAGTGAGTGACCCCTCTTCCGCATCTCATCGCCCTGGACCCGTCAGCATCATTTGCTAACGTAGGTAGGAGTAATCGGTATCTCTGACACGTACATGCGTATGGGTATCCGTACCTGACTAAAATGTACATTAATTGGTGTTATTACTGCAACAGGTCTGGGCTGGCACAACCTGAGACAACGTATTACCCAGACGCCAGCCAACAATCGCATTTCTTGCCATGTCGGCTCACCCCAGTCTGTGCCTTTCTTCTCACCTCACACATCACTCGTCAAGTTGGGAAGCGAAGATGCGACAGGAGCCGACGGCTACTTTGCCCGACTCGACAAGCAGCTGACACAACTCCAATAGCAAGCACCCTACATTGCTTTCCAAAAACCTCAGTCCTCAACAACTCATTCGTGTCTACTGCGAAATTGACTGGTTGAATCCGACTGCGTCGTTTCGCATCCGTTTTCGGGTTACGCCAAATCTCGGCTTGAACAGCCGGCCAGGAGGAGGGAGGGAAAAAACATAGATAGTATGCTTCGGCTCCCATTTCCGTCCTCCACAAAACATACACTTATCACCGATCGGTCTGATGCAATGCAAGAGAAAAATTCGGCCATCGCCATGGGTGTTCATGACTTTGTGATTACGATGACGAGTCCACATGGAAGAGTTTGTCTTGCCTCTTGCCTCGGTCAGGTGCGCCGGCAATTATAAACTCACCGTCGCATTGCTAATAAGCATGTCATGCCAACTCTTTGCCGCCCTCTATCGCCGCGGCGCCCGGGCAGCAGCTAGTTGTCGGTGTAATTCCCGTCTTGCTTGCTTCTTGCAGATCCCAAAAGAAACCTCCAAACGCTTCCAAAACAAAACAAAAAAGGGGCAGCCTGCGTCTGCCGCCCTTCTTCTCCATCGGGAACCAGGTTTCTCCAAAAAAGCATTGTCGGCAAACACAGGCGGATCTGCAATCCCTCAACTCGAAACGCCAGCCAGCTACCCTATCAAGGAACTCCCGAACTGGGGTTCATGATAATCATAATAAACAACCTTCCCCGGCTGCGCGTTTCGATTTCGCCTTGGTCAAGCTCTCTACGGCGTGGGTTTTGTGCGATGATGATAACCATGGTAAGTCAGCGTTGGGACCGAGGACACCATGCCCTGGATTGCAACCCGCCTGTGCGCCAAGACAGCCTGTTCCATCCTAATTCTGCAAATTACACCCGTGCAGGTGATTATTTCTTCCTACTGTTTCTCAACTCTCCGTGCCTTCCGGACAACTCTGGGAAGGCCAGACAGAGTTTGAGTTTTTCCGCGCCGGAAACTCAACGGTTGCAAGGCGACGGGAGCTGGCTGGACACTGAAAAAAGAAAACGGGATTGCGTTGATTAAAATTCGGGTGCTACCTTCCCCGCCGCTCCAGGTCCACCGCTCTCCGAGCCCCTCGCTACATAGGGACTGCTTTGAGCCCTGGATTTCAGGGCAGCATGGCAGAGTGGTCTAATGCGCAAGACTTGAATCCTTCATTCATTATCTTGTACCTTCGGGTGCGCAGGTTCGAACCCTGCTGCTGTCGGAACAACTTTTTTTGATCATTCTCTTCTTTTGTTGGTCAGATCAGTGTCGTTTTTACAGGCTTGCATGCTGCCTGCCACACCACACACACACACATTGATTGAAATCAGTGCTTGCTTGACAGAAGGAAGAAGCATGGGGCATGGACGATTCAGATGAACCTTGCTGCTGCTGTTAAACAAACATTCGGTGCTATGGAAATCAACATTTCGCAACCATGTTAAACGCGACTCGCCACATGTAGCTGCCCAACTCGATGTCGCCTTCTGACAACCCCCGGGGAACTGTTTGTTATAGGCAGTTGACAACTTCTCTGTGAGTGAGTGAGTGAGTTGATTCTGTGTTGTCCTCCAAGTGCCACCAAAACGCGGTTCTCGACCAAGCCCCTTCAAATTGGCAACTTATTCGCCGACAACATTGCATTCAATCCATCCTTCAGATAAGCGATCAGGTAGTCAGTTTGGATCTTTTAGCGGAGTGTGTGTGTGTGTGTGTGTGTTGGCGATGCGGACGCAGAAGTCCCGACTTACCGCAGGATCGAACCAAAGTTGACTGGCAAGGGGATAGGGGATAGGCGACAACAGTACCCGGCCCCGGCCAGGCTCTAGGTGATGTCAGTCGGAACTGACTTGCATATGCAGCAGGACGTACAAGTATTGGAGGGGGCTTGGTATTGTGACAAGAGAGACTCCGCCGAGAGACGCCGCCCAGTAAAACTCGAAAGTTCCGATAATCATAATCGCCGCCCGAAAGAATCCTTGTTCGCGGGACCAGTAAGTAGCAAAGGACTTTTGCATCAACAGCTTATCCTATTCCAGTGGAGGTTTTCCACGACTTATCAGTCGCACCGCTTTTCTTACGTTACCTTCGAAAATGAGTGCTCGCTCATCTACGCAGAAGAGATGACAAGGACAACACCCAAATCCAAATAACGGCCAAGTCATAAGTATCTGAGCTGCACGATGATAAAAGGCAAGAGGTATAAGGTGCCCTCCCGACCAATAAAATACATCTGCTGCCCCGGCGCCAGTCAGTGAGTATGTATGTGTGTATTCAAGAGCTGCCCGAGAAATCTGTCGTTCGTTCTCAACTCTCATCAGTCTAACCTCAACCCGGAAACTCAAGCCCATTCGCTTGGTAACCTAGACTAGAAAGGGCACACGCACACACAGACCCCCCCCCCCCCCCCCCGCAGCCCAAATTTTACTCTCTGAAGTTCCCTTCATCCCTTCCTTCCACCCCGTCGCGCTCTAGTTGATTGATAACGTCGAATTTTCATGTGATTGCGACATGACCTGAGGTAGAACCCCCCCTTCCCTCACGTTCTGACAGACAGACACCCTTGGCATAAAAGGTTTAAGGCATCGACTGAGACTCATCCAGCATCCAGCCGTGTGACCAATATACGACCGCAGTGAAATGTATCGTGGTACCACAAGCCTGCTCGTGTTGTGACTTTCTACTTGTACCTGCCGAAACTTTATTGTTTGCTTCCTTCCTGATTAGCGTCTCAGCACGCTCTGCCCATCCCTGCAACTCAAGTAAACAGCGGCGGCAAATGATACATCTCCGGGGAAATCTATGGAAAGGGAGGGAGGGCATTGTGGCTCGGACCATAGATGTTAGTTATCCAGAAATGGAGAAGAGATAAATAAGGGTTATCATCACATCGTCATCACATCGTCAGGAACGGGAGAGGAGGAAACAAGAGTAGATCGGGTAGCTAACTGCTGAGACTGATATGGGCATTATGAATCACGCTACTGAGCCCCTCATTCGCTAATGACGCCTTGCTTCCAACACCTGGAACACACACCTGGAACACACATAACCTTCAGCGGCATTGGAGTTTCCGCCCTGCAACTGCAGCCTGTGTAACCTGTGCCGACACGACAATAGCCTAAAGATTGTGCGACCGGCCGTTGCCTCACCATCAAACATGGTGGGTGGCAAAAGGCACTATAAGAAAAAAAATCAAGACTGCCAAGTCAGTGCCTTCTGGCTGCGTGATTAGAGGGTCTTGTGAGAAGATGCCACCTTGCGAAGAGGACGGGCATGGTCGGTGTGGTCGACATTACCGGATGACTCATGATGTTGATGCGCACTGCTTGGTTGGAATTTTGAAGCGATGGCGTAACGTGTGCAAGCAAGCATTCAACACGAATAAGCCCCCCTTACTAGACCAGCGATGTTTCAATTAGTTTAAAACCATCTCTAGATATCATCGTGTCATACGTAAATGCCTCGTATTCCAGATGCCCAGGCATCCGTCAAACCGCTGGCCAAACGCCGGATGATGGTCGATATGTGTCGGCCTCCGAGCCGCGAGGCTTTCCGATAATGGATCATAATTCTACAAATGCCATGATGTTGGGTATCCGATTCGGGCCGTTCGATGGCCAGTGCAGCCGCTCCGCCTCCGCCTCCGACTCCGACATGAACAAATCCCCGTCGTCCCGGGCCCATCCCGGGACCTTCATCGACCCCGTCCCCGTCCGCGGCCCCGTCCGCGACCACCACGACCGCCCCTGCCTCCCTTCCCGCCGCGGAAAGCTCCCCTGTCAAAGCGCTCGTACAGCTTCTCCTCTCCGAACGCCGCCTGTCCGAACCGCATGAAATTCACCAATCCACGATCGACCACCGCGATCAGCACGTTACGGTATCCGTGCCTCAGACGCTGGTACATTCTCCCCGGTCCTGCCATGGCAACGGGGTCGGGCGGCTCAAAAGGCGACGCACCCAGCAGGACGGATATCTCTTCGAACGACGGCACGGCGGTATCCCGGGCGTCGGCGACCGCGATGCGGAAATCCGGCGGCGGCAGGTCTGTAATTTTGATGTTGGGGTGCTTTGAGGGCCTCCAGACGTGCCAGAACACCTTGAAGGGGTCTTCCGGCTCTATTGGCTCTGATGGAACCTTCGGGTCGTAGCGGCTGAGGAGCTCGAGTCGTTTGTAGACGTGGCTGTACTGCCTGTAGAGGCCCGGCTGGACGAGTGGTCCGTAGGCATGGTGTTGGGTCGGGCGGTCTCGCAGGGAGACGAGCCACTGCCAGAGTGACTTTCTTGGTGGTGCCGGTTGAGACGCTTGGTCGAGAGGGTCTCGTGGTGCGCGATGGACGTGGTATCCTGACCGCTTCAAGTGGGAATACACTTGGTATTTCGGCAGAGAGATCTTCCCTCGTTCCCCGTCCAGGCCGATGAAGAGTGAGTACGCAGCCTGTAGACTCAAAGGCACCCCCGCCTCGAACTCTTTGTCCTCGTCCTCGTCCTTCTCGGCAGCCTCGTCATCCTCCTCTTCTGAAACCTTCAACTCGGGCGGCGGCAGAATGTCTTTCAACTCCCGCAACGGCCACCACAGCTCCAGGCTCCCCCTCTCAACCAGGAAGAGCGCCTCCTCCGGCAGCAGCCACAGCTTGCCGACCGCGGGCCTCGGGACCTTCATGCCTCTCACGACACGACCTACGCTCTTAGCGTTCAGGCCCTTCATATCCTCCACGACGACCACCCTCTCCTCGGCGTACATCGGCCTCGTCTCCGCCAAGAACTCTTGCAGGTATTCCGGCTTTGCCAACCCGGAGGTATCGCCCCTCTCCACGATTCCCTCCAGCGCCTCGGGCCAGTAGTCGGGGAAGTACCACCCCTTGCCCGCGTTTTCGCGGTGCACGCGGGTGTAGCCCAGGACCTCTTCAATGACCTGCCGACTCGTCTCGAGCTGGTTCTCTTGGGCCTTCGTCCCGTGTGACTCGAAATCCTTCTGGCCTTTCCGTACGGCCTGGCTCGCGACACCCTTCTTGTTGAACATGGACGCGAACAGGCGCATGTCAAAGAGTCCTTCGTCCTCCGCCTCGTCGCCGGCCCCGGAATCATTGTTCGGCTGCGCGACCGGAGCCGCGGTGGGATTGTCGTCGTCGTCGAGGGGCATCTTGGCGGTGGTACTTTTGTCTGTAGTGGTTTCTTCTCCGCTCAACAAAGTTTTTTTTTTCCTTCGGGAGATGATACTTGGTTCGGAATTCTCGGTCACCGGAAGGCAATTTGTCTTCTCTTAGCGACATTCGGCTGGAGTCGATTTGGCGTCCTAGGCGTCGCGACTCTATCCCGAGTTGAACCCCTCCATGGCACAGAAAAAAATTGGGCGAGGCTGAAGGGTCTTGGGAGCTTGGGGAGCTTGGGGAGCTTCGGCCAATTGAAATTAGCGTGTGAGATTGGGGGCTGTCCAGACCACTGTAACTCTTTTTTGTGCCGCTGCTTTAGCCGTAGGTACGGAAAGTCAACTTGAGTCAAACAGTCAGAGTGTTCTTTTCTGTGATACTGCATTCGTTTCTCTTGTGATAATACTAAGCTGTAACAGATGTGTCTGCCTCTTTTAAGAGCGAGGGACATCCACCTAAGCCCAACGCCTGAGCCTGGGTTAGTCGAGAATATCTGCGGCGCAAATGTGTATAACCACGCTATATGTTACTTGCAAATTGAATGCTATTATTGCCTAACTTTGTGAGTAACGTTTTGATATATAATCGGAGCTGTTTGAGTGCGAGCAACTATATGCATGACACAATCAATTGCGTTACAGTCTAGGAAGCAAACTAGGTAAAGGAAAGTGCGCAAGTAAACAAAAACGTCAAAAAGAATGCTTTGATGGAGACGAGATTCGAACTCGCGCGGTTTCCCACTGCGGATCCAGGTATCAGATGATAACCTAAACACAGCGCCTTAACCACTCGGCCACTCCACCGATGGTTGGTTGTTGGAGGGCTCAGTGATTTTCTTGCCCATGTAGGTCGAGGCTGAGCAGCATGTGGCCAACCGCTGGTTCGGCCGCTCGCTTCCGGAAGCTTGTGTCGGATTGGGTGGGGCGACGCCCGTTACTCTTTCCACCCCGAAAATGATGTGGAATCCCACACAACACTGAAGTCACGTCTTGCTGTGGGCGTTGACTTCAGGCCACGCGTCTGCATACCTCACCAAACATTTTCCCGACAACTGCTCGGCTACAGGATCCTGTTCAGGAGGAAGTGTTCTTTCCAATGAAGGGCCTTTTTGAAAAGCCAAAAGTCAGCGGAGTCGTTGGCCCTATGCATTTTGCACGGATACAATCAAGTCTGAGCACGCAGGCAACCACTGTCATGATGGCTCACGACTGTCGTCGTCAGCCGATTGAAGTCCGGCATTCAGCTCGACTGCGTGCCTGCATGCGGGAGAACACCTCTTATTCGTCTCCACATAAACTTCTGCTTCAACAATTGCACGTCACAAACCATGCAGGAATCTGTGAGTAAATGTGGTTGTCATGACTAACACCAGTTTATTTCATTCTCAAACGGGGTTAAGAGATTCCAAAGCTGGTATCATAGAATATCAACATTTTGCTCCGCAAACTAAACCACAAAACCCTCCGTCTTTTACATTTTCTTCAAGAATCGAAATGGACTCATTCGAACCCTCAATGACGCTGTCCGACCTCCTTGCGTGTATCGTCACATCCTCGACATCCCACGGGCGCGAGCTGCGGCCGCGGTGGCCGAAGCAGCGGCGGTAGAGGAGAAGCCCGAAGGGGGTCCTCCAGGGCCGCCAGTACCTCCAGGACCGCCGCCGCCGTTTCCAGGGTCGACACCACCTCCCTCGTGGTAATGGGCAGCCGCGCTGACCTGGTCGCTGTGGTCCGCAGTCGTGTCGATACCGATGGTGATCCACATCAGGAGGCCGTCGTTGAGGTCATCACCAAGCTTGACGTATTTCAGGAAGGGGTCGTACTCCGCGGTGGCTTCGCCGGCGGCGATGCCGTCTTCGAGGTTGGTGGTCAGCTGCTACGAGTTGGTCGTGTAGGGAGCCAAGAGCTCGACCTCGTTGATGAGGCTCTGGTCGCAGAAGATCTGGTCAATGTTGCGAGCGGTGCCACCCTCGAAGGTGCCGTTGGAGAGAATCTCGGGGCCGTCGGTCGTTATGACGTGGATGTGGGTGGCGCGACCAGTGTAGTGGCCGGGGAACATGATGTTGAACTGCACGACTCCGTCCGCATCACTCTGCTGGACACCACGGCCGTGGGTGGTGTTCAGACCGCCCTGACCCTAGGCGGAGACGCCGGAGTACCCACCGGTGGCATTGCAGTGCCATATGTCGATGAGCTGTCAGGCACGCCGCCGCAGGTCGCGATGTCAACGAACTGGACGTCCAAGTGGACGGGCACACCACCCTGGCCGTCAGTGATGTCGGTGCGGATGAGCTCGCCCTCGACGTAGTACGGACCAATAGTGGTCTCGGGGACGAGCATGCAGGTAACGTTGGAGCCGAAGATCTCGAGGGGTGTTTCGAGTGTGTAGCCGGCAGCCGAGGCGTGGTCGATGGCGGCCCACTTCTCGAGGTCGACCTGGGCGCGCTTGCGCATCTTCTGGCCGTCAAGGCCGCACTCGGCGCGGAGACGCTGGGCTGTGGCTGAGCGGCGGTCGAGGGCACGCTTGCCGTAGGTGCTTACGGCGGAGCGAAGGGCCAGCTCGGCGGCGATCTCCTCCGCGGTGTGGGTCCCGTGAGCGGCGACGGTGCCGAGGAAGGGAGAGATGGCCAAGGCCGCAGTCAGAGCAGTGCGAAGAGCCATTTTGTGTGAAGAGGATTACACGGAGGAGCAGGCAGTTGTGTTTGAGGAGAGTTAAGGACTGAAGGAGGTGAAGAGCCTGGTGGAAGAAAGAGATTCGAGCTACGGGAGGAATACCTTGCCCTTCTTATATCACTCTTGTTCTTGGCATCTTCGCGATCCATCACCTGTTTCTCCATGTTCAAAACTTCTGCCAGACTCGTGGTCCAAGTCCTTGATGATTGTCGTCTTGGCAATGCTATGCCGTGCTGCAGTCGCCGCTCGCACCAGACGTCTCTAGCAAAAGCAACGACATTCCGCAACGAGTAGAGAAGGCGCCCCCCGTCCCCACATATCCGCAGGCGCATCTAGAGACATCGTCGTCACCTTCCTCGAGGGAGGTCTGCTTTAGCCGCGGAAGGGTAGCGCCTCCTACTCCTGCTCCAAAAGAACTAGCGACAAGGGGGCTGCGGGGTGGCGGAAGCAGGGCCCGGGGTCGGGGATCAATCTTGTTCGGAGGGGTGATAGTCTGATGTCCAATGACAGTGAAACCAATTCGACTTACGGTGCCTTGTCAAATCTATCCCGCGCGCCGTAGCGTAAACACCTTGTCATTTCACGGGAATCGGGGGGTTTTGAGAGTGAGGCGGCGGAAGGGGGTGGTGGGGCACCGGTGCTTTAGCAGCGCGGTGCATCGGGATGTGGGCGGGTGTGGTTACGCGGCTCGGCGAGACCAGGAACATTACAGATACAGAGAGGAAGGGCAAGCCAACCTGCGGCGGCAGCTGGCTCGACGAAGAGGAAGGAGAAAACCGGTCAGTGGACTTGGAGCACATTACGCGGACTGCGTAGCGGTATCACATTCTTGCCAAGGGCTGTTCCTGGCCAAAGACGGGTTGACGTGTTGGCAGATCCAATTTGACCGAGTTTTATCTCCAAGGGAGGGGGTGACTTTTCTGATGAGGCATGGCGTTGGAAGGAGGCTATTCTGGCGGCGCCGCGGACGGCAGTCCTGTTTGTGGAGTCTCGATGAGCCCGTTAGCGGCGGCAAGGGCAAGATATGCTTGAATGTTCTCGTCCCTGGCCGATCCTTGAAATGTGGGATTGAGAATGAGGCAGAAGTGAATGTAATCGGTGGTCCTCTATGGAGAAGGCGGACATCAACGCCCGGGGGGGGGGATAGATGATATGTTTATTGTCTTACCCACTAGAGAGGCATCGGAGGACACAGTCCAGGACGGAGAGTGGTCATGGCGTCCGAACACGCTCAAGCTTGTTGATGATCTACTATAGCGGTCCCCGATTATCGAGGGGGTTGGCACAACTCCATCCTACTCCCTATCCGCCAGTGACGTGCTAGTCAACCTCTCTCACGAGCTCTTTCATATGCTTGACCGAGGAACGGGACCGTCCGCACTCACAATCCTGGGGCCTTTCGATATCCGCCAGTCCAGGATCAGGCGGCCTCCCTTCTTACGGTTCCCGAGGAACTCATGAGCCGGTCCACGCAGGCACAAAGTCCTTCAAACTCTGTCTTCCGGAGGAATGGTGAATTCAAACAGGTGCCTGTCTCCCGCATGAGCATACAAACCAAACATCAGAACGAAAAATTCGGCTTCGTAAAACGCCCGTTCTCGCCGTCTACGCCAACTTTCCGACAATGTACGGGTGCCCTGCACTCAGGCCGCCGTCGACCGCCCACGCCTGGCCGTTGACGTAGCTGCTCTCGTCGCTTCCCAAGAACAAGGCCACACGCGCGATTTCATCAGCGTGTCCGCCGCGCTTCATGGGGTTGATCTGGCCGATCCTGCCCTCCGTGCCTCTCGCTCGCGCCGTCTCGAACACGGGAGCCGTCATACCGGTCTCGATGAGGCCGGGGCAGATGGCGTTGGCGCGGACGTTGGTGCCGGCGAGCTGGTAGGCGGTGGTTTTTGCGAGGGAAATCACGGCGGCCTTGGCGGCAGAGTAGGGAGTCGTGCCGGCGTTGGAGCGGATGCCGGCGACGGAGGCGGTGAAGATGAGGCTGCCGTTCGAGGTCTTCTTGTCGGTGGAGGTTTTCTGCATGGCAGGCGCCGCGTGCTTCGCGGCGAGGAAGACGCTGATCGAAGCGAGTCAGGTTTTTTGGGGGCGCCACCGGGGAGGCCTCGGGATGGTTCTAACCTGAGAGTATTCACACGCATGTTCTGCATAAAATCGTCTGCACTGATGTCGGTGAAGAGCTGGTGCGGGCCGGTGATGCCGGCGTTTGCGAAGAAGACGTCCAGCCTGCCGTACGTAGTCATTGCGTGTGAGACGACCTCCTTGACGGCGCTCTCGTCGGCGGCGTCGATTTTGCGGGTGTGGACCTCGACCCTGGGGTAGAGGCTGTTGATCTCGCGCTTGTGAGACTCGAGGTTCGTGTCGTCGAAGTCGCAAATGTAGACGGCGCGCGCATCGTTCTCGGCGAATTGATGGGCGGACGCTCGGCCGATGCCCTTGAGGGAGTTTGCGCCTTGGCAAAGATAGTCAGTCAATCCCGCGCGCGGATTCAATGCCATCGAAGCCCATTGGCAACTATCGTAATGTCAAACTGACCGGTGATGATGACGACCTTGCCTTGGGCCCGGGCAGCAGCGGACGGGCCGGCGACTTTGGTGATGGGGACGGGGCCGTCGAGCTGTTTGCCCAGAGCTTGAAGTCTTTGTTGCGCTTTGTCGGCCATGACGCTGATTTGGACGGTGTTGCAATTGAATGAAGAACCTAGAGGACTACTCTACATGGCTTCAGCGAAAAGAACAAGCCGGCAGCAGCGACGCTATGCAACGATCAAAGTGGGATCAATTGAGGGGGACGGAGGCCGAGGATGGAGCTCCTAGCCTCGCTGAGAGCAAAGCCTGGACCGAGGCTCACCGGGTCGGAAGCTGGAATCCGCTAGGGGACGATGACACACTATGGGCGGGGTTACCCCAGATGCAAGCGGGGACTTCTTCGGATAACCTCCCGGGCGGCGGGCCCCGGGGTCCCGCTTTTCTCAGCGGAGAAACCGGGACCTGCTTACCTCATTTTGTGCTTTACATAAGGTAGTGTAGTAGAAAAGTTTCCGACAACAAAACTGGGCATGATGAATCTGACTTTTGTCTCAACCTTTCTGCCTCTGTCGAGCCTCAAGTGAGTTGATGGCCTATGACTCCTCACCGCCGTATCCAAGAGCCCCTCCTCTGCGTGCAGACGATGCTCATCCTTTGATAGTCCCGTTCCGCGGGTTTCGTGATTCATCTTTGCAGAAAAGCTGTGTCTCCTGGGCAACAAATGGTACAGCCACACGCCCAGGCTGGGCGGGCTGTGATCAGCCCTTTCTGGGATATATCGATGCAGCATCCCGAGGGAAGCACCACACCGTCACATTCGACATCACATCTTACGGCCGAAATCCATCGCTCAACCCCGAATCGAGCGCTGTCGGGTCAATTATAAGTCAGATCTCGTTTTCACGTTGACATCTGAAAGACACGTCTTGTGTTGACCTCGCATTTGTAGCTACAGCCGCTGCGGCTCGATGCATTCGGATGACGGCAAATCTCCACGTGGGTTTCTAGTACCATGAATTCGTCTGCAATGGGGCTTCAAGTATTTGCAGACCAGCTGAACCTCCGAGTGACTGACCGCGAACACTGGCAATATCACAGTGCCCGTAACTCGGTTTGTGTTCTCAGCTGAGCCTTCGCTTGCAGCGAAGCTTCGTTCCGCTTCCACTTGGAATAGAATCACACTATTGACAGCCTTCCGCTGTGGCTGTTTGCTAGGATGAAATTCAGAAGTGCCTTGCGACAAGCAATTGGCATATCAACCCCTGCATAAGCGCCCAATGTGGGATGACAGGGTCCTTCTCAGGACGAGCCTCACAGACGAACAACATAACTAAAAGGCCAGGAGACCTCCAGCTGGTCCCTTATTCCCGAACAGGACAAGGCAGGGGCATACAGGTGTTCGTCCGATGCCACTGGAGAAGATTCGATATCTGCAGGTTTATCCGAAGTGATTGACCTAGACAGGGCAGATCCCTGCAGCCACCGGTCGTCGATTTTTCAGGCATTGCACGCCACTCCAGTGAAGAACAGTTCGTCGACGCTTGGCAACAATGATATCAAGGATCTAGGTACGCTTTCACGGAACATTTGCCACGTGAGTTGCATGGCGCTACCACCACCGTTCGGTGGCGCGTTTTCTGCATGTCTTATTGCAGGCCACGATTTCCAAACTCAGCTTTTCATGGGGTGACTAGATGGTCACGGAAGTCGATCTTTCCGATGTTAGTGGTGAGATGCCAGGCACCTTTCCTGGTCTTTCACAATTCATATACTGCTGAGGCTAGGCCCTCGTGTTTCCTGTTGCCGGACTTCATTCCCAAAACGAGAGCTTGCGCCGTGGGAAAGCAGTGAGTGCGAGCCAGCCCATCACGGGTACGGACATGCCAGGCCGTCCGGACCCGGACGCCTGCCGACTTTCACCAAGACCGAATGTCAAGACTTTTCGGTTTTTTTTGTTGGCGGGGGGGGGCGATCTAACCTGTTCTTCATGCTGAAATTTTTCTAGCCTCAAGCCTCTCTTGTGTGGATATGCAAGCCTGCTCTATGGTATATCTTGTCATGTTCCGAGGACATCCTCATTAATGACTTGATGTTGCGGTTACAAACACGTCCCCTGCATAATCCCCTTTATCATATCCCGAACCTCTAAACGGTCTTATCAAAAGGCATCTCCTGCGAATCCGGTCTCAACAGCCAGTCAGCCTGGAACATGCCCAAATTGGCTAATGGTGCGACCACACCAATTCCAATATTGAGGTAGCCTCATAAGCGTCTCACGATGTCTGTGGTCGTTCGCGTAGTTCCAGAATCCATTGGTTCCAACACTGTGATACGGTGGTCTGTGTTTCTTCATCCCGGCCCCCTCGTGGCACCTCAACGGGATTCGCCCATGTAATGAGGCAATCCCATATAAGCTTAGTGAGCAACGTTAACAAGTCGTTTTTTTTTCTTTTCTTTTTCTTTTGTCTCAAACCCCGTCCAATAGTCTTTCGGAAGAGAGGCGTTCCGTTGAGGGAGTCCCCGAATGGCGGGACCTCGACGTTGTGGATCCCGCAGTGCTTCCTGTTGAGTTCGTGCGAAGTAAGGCCGTTTCGTGACACAGGAGCTCTGCGAGCGCAGGTCCAATCGCAGATTCTACGAAAGCTAGTATCAGATCACTCTTGAAATGAATTGAGGAACGCTTGCTCCAATCGGGTCGCATTGAAGGGCGATGAACGACAAATCGTCTCCAGGGGACGGACGGCCTTTTTCCCCAGAAAGCTGAAATGACTTTTTTCTCGCCTTTTTCAGCTTGTACATCGTGTGAGATGACATCGAAAGTCTCGTCGCCAAAGAGACGCCGAGGCTCGAATCTCCAAGATCCAGACGGCGCAACTGAGGTTTCCTTGCAAGCCAACGGGCATCAGCATGCCATTCAGTTGTGCTGTTCCAAGTTTTTCTACGTCAACGTCGGTTTGAGCCAAGAAGCCCTCTCTCATGCATACACACTGCGGCCAGTCGGGTGCATGCAGCCCCTTTTCCCAATTCTCTGCGGGTCGTGGGACTAAGGTACCATACGAGGTCTTTTCAAACGGCAACGGGCAGATACAGTGCGGTGTAGCCATCTTGGTCCCGCCCGGCTGGCCATTGTTCCTCTGCCCGCATTTCGATATCGCTGACTATCCTGTGTGGGCCGCGTTCAACTCAAGATATGGCATCAGTATATAGCAACAAGGCCGCAACTCAGAACGTTTCTCGGCTGCCCATGAGGGTTTGACCCCAGAAACACCTCGAGTTCCAGCGGCTTGCGGTGAGTCCGAGTTTCCGCCCGGTGCCGCTAGGAGAACTGTATTCGATATCCCAAGCGAGTCGCCCGTTTTACGAACGCCCTCTATACACTGACTCAACTCACCATATCGCCGTTGTTACACTTCACCTGAGAACAAGGCCCAGTCTTCAAAGTATCCTCCTCTTGAAGCCATCGGAATCGGTTCAGCTTGCCACTCGCGGGGCATGGAGGGGGATAGTTGCAGCCCGTTGGAGGTGGGGAAGGCGTGGTCGAGAATCGCATCCAATGTTCCAGATCCGCCAAAATGTATCGAAGAATGCCGGGTACGGTTTTTTGAGAGTGTGGTACAGGGCTATGATGACTCAAAGCTGTCGGAGGTTTGCGGGATTCTGTCCAAGGATGATGGGGCGAAAGAGCTCTTATGGAACCTTTATTGCTGCAACTCCTCGACGTGCGGAGTCGAGTCTGAAATGGGGCAAGATCGTGAGTAAAGTCTACACCAAGTACGCCGTTAAACTCTGATCTAATACCCTGATAGCCGGTGTCAACTGGGTCATCAACGTGTGCCAAAAGTGAGTTCTCCCTCATTGAAGCTTACGCAAGCCAGAGCTCATCTTTTGCGGACAGCAGCGGAATCCAAGATCCGGGGCCCCCTTCATTAGGACACCTCTGCCCGGTCATCGCAACCCCGAACGATTGCCAGAAGCCTGGATTCCTTATTAGTGACAGCAGGCCGCGACCAACTCCAGCTCCAATGCCCCCATCCATGTTTCCGACGGCCGCAGGTTCTGCAACGCATTCGAGCCGCTTGGCTGCCGGGACCTCGACCGCAACGACTTTGAAGGATTCGGACGAACAGACGAAGAGTGCTCTTCCTGTTGGGCCCAGGATCGCCATCGGAGTATGTGGCGCCCTCACGTTAGTCGCCATCGTGGCCGTCGCGATATGCGTGTACCGACGGCGTTCTCGTCGAGGCTACACGCAGAGCCTCAAGAGCATCAGGAGCGAAATAAAGCACCATCCTCTTCCTGAGGCGTGCTCACCAACGCCCCTCACTCCGCCAGCGGCTCTTATACAGGAGAAGAAAAGACCAAGCTCGACCAAGACGACGCCGCCGCCTCCTCTGAGAGAACGCAAGTTACTTCCAACGCTACCCACTCCGACAGCTTCAGAGGCCGGCAGCTCGGCTCCGGCAACACCAGTCAGCAGCCTCGCATCCAGCACCAACAACCTCCCGCGCTCTCGGTATCTGGCCAAAAGAGACAGCAGCTTCTCGGCGAGACGAAACCGTTTACCCAAGTCCCCGTTCAGCCCGCCGTCGACGATATTCCAGGGGAAAGAGCTCAAGACTGCGAGCATGAGCAGCGCAACTACCAACCACACAATGACGACCGTCTCCAACGCGTCGTCGAGCAGCTTCCCATACATGTATCCCACGCCTCCGTCACCATCACGGGCTCCTCGTCCGCATGAGATGCCGCTTCGCGTACCGGATCTGGTCTGCCCGGGCCCGCCGCCTAATCGCGCACTACCTCCGCCGCCGCCAGTAAGTCCCGTCAGCCCAGGCGCGTTCCTTCGACAATATTCATCGGATAGCGGACACAATGTGAGCATGGCTCTGGCCAACGGATTCGTGCCGCCGCGAAACCCAGCAAGGGGTGTTGTCTTGGGAAAAGACTCCAGCGACTTCTGCGACCTGACTGAGAGCTACGCTAGGGAGTCCAGAGACCGAGATAGCTGGGGAAGCTGGAGTGTTGGGGCTGGCGGAACGGGAATCGGCTCGAGCTCCATTCAAAACGGAGGCGGGAGAGTGAATAGCCCTGTGTTAGAAGAGGCAGATCTAGAGAGGATGGGAGGAAGGTATTGAGAGCGTGAGTTATTGAATTTCGTGGGATATATATAACCAAAAAAGGAGTGCATGGTGCAAGGGCTTAACTCATTTCTGTTTAATACGGAAGGTGGTATACAATTGGTCCGGGTCGATCCGGCTGGCCGGCCGGCCTTAAGATGCTGGGTTCGTTTCGTACGATACATACGCTCTACACCTGTTGGAATCGGGATTTGGGGAGAACATCGAACGAGTTAGGAGTGTGCGCAAGCGCCGCATTCATGACTACGTTGACGAAGAACGGACCGGAGCGTCATCAGATAAAGAGACTACAGGTTTACTCATACGATAATGATTTGGACTCAAATATGGAGTATTCGAACATAGGGTAGTTCTTGGCGAATCGTTCAGTCGAGCTATAGAACTCCCCTCAATATTGAGATAGCTCGTGTCCTAAAAGGCTCTCGTTGGTTTTAAAGTCGAGTCTCTTGCATCGAATAAATGTTAAGGCCCAGTTGCGAACCAAAACGGCCAGCATACCTCTGTCTGGAATTTGAGCTTCAACGTATTTAGGCGTATAGTTGTTTAAGTAGGCTTGGAGGAAACATGACCGAGAGGTTGAGGAGTGAAGTTGGGAGATTGAGGAGTAGTGCGGGGGGTTGGAGCTTTCACACCAACATGCATGCTAGGGTACCTACCATATGCAACAGCTGGTGAAAAAGCAGCCAATTGCAAGCGCAAGGCTCCATGCGACTAATACAAATAACTGGGATTACCCCTCCCATCGGGAACGCTTTCTTTCCCTTTTCATGTCAACAACCTCGCCATCATCGAATTCCACGCCCTCAGCTCACGAAATCTACGCTTACGACCAAAATGAACTCGTCTCACTCATCAAAAGATACTACGAGCTCCTCGTGGAGATGGCATACTTCGAGGCAGCAGATGTCCTTTGGCCGTCTAATTCTGAGCTTAACGTGAACTCACTACGCTTGCTGGGTCGCAATAAGATGGTAGTAGAACTGCTGCGACATATCCCGTATCCGCGCGAAAGTCGAGCTGAGATTCACTGCTGGGCGACGGCCATTTCCTATTTACGCGAGCATTAGCGACCTGAGGAGCATGGCTAGCCCGGTTGGCACTAGAATGATCTGTGCATGCTTGGACTGGCTCCCTATGATGTGTCTACGCCGCCGCAGTTCATCTGTCTGACGCAGGATGGGTCGACGATAGGTATCTAGTGGGTCATCGACACAGAAAAAGGTCAGGTCCTTAGCCTGCTACTGTTACTCCTGTTTGCTAACGTGTGGTCTCACCTATCCAGGATGTATTTACCCACGCGGAGATTCTTATATGCTAGAGGAGAAGTGGTGGTAGCTTTATGCGAAAGCTGTGACATTCGCCGAGTTCTTCGAAGAGATCACCAACGACTTATCATCATTGGAATTAGCCCCTCTGCCAGCAGCTGGGAATCAGCCATCAAGGGCAGACGTGCAGTGGAGGGCTCCAGAGCTTCTGCTATACTGGCTTCATGCGCTCTATAAGCAAGGAATAGGTGGAGAAGAAGATAAAGGATAAGGCAGTTGATGCCGCTATTACTGCTGCAGAAGCCTTGGCTCTTGAGCTTGCTGCGAGGGCGTTTTGTAGAATCGCCATTACTGCGGCCCTCACACCCCTTACCTTCATCCCTATTGTTGGTGAGTACTTGATGCTGTGCAGAGGACTATCCAAGCACTCGTTCTTTACCTCTTTCCCTACCTCTCTCAGCACCGCTGACAGTATCCTGTAGGTTGAATCATCCGTCTCGAAGTACCGCTGTTCCCGCTCTGGCCAATCTCTACGCCAAGGGCGTTGCCAAAGCAGGCAAGTCGGTCTTCGGATTCCAAGGCAAAAACTACGATGTGACGGTTGACAAAACTCTCACGACGAAGACCAACTGTGACGATCGAGGCAAGTGTGACAAGCCTTCGAGGTGACTGTCACCGCGACGATAAATTACTTGAAGATGAGGTTCATTAACACGCCGAACCTCCCCAACGACGGAAACAACGGCTACCCTTGCTACCCTCAGACTCTCGTCGACGGCCCCGGCTTTGCCCTCATGACAAATGACGCCTGGTACGGGTAGCATCCGGCAAGCAAGAAGTTCACGCGTCTCTACAAGAACTAGCCGAGTCCGAACATCATTGGTGACAAGGTCAATCGACCAGCATACTAGAAAAGAGATGACGGTGATATGGACGATCTCACTGCTGGTGGTTGTGATCTTGATCAGGTGCTGGTTGAGGAAGGCATTCCACTCGTAAGGCAACCGACGATGAGTTGCTGCACGAACTAGGCTTCTTGCGTCGCGAGAACGGTGATCGCAGTCGCAAGCTGGAGGAACTGGGAATCAAGTCTGCGCCGTATGTCGGCCAAACTCTGACTGTATGTCCTCCCTACAGTTTCTGCGTTTGCTACGGTTGTGGACGCATTCCCCACGTCGCTTGCCAGCGCGTTGGAATCTGCGACTGCGATACCTGAGGACATCAGGGGCTTGGTCACTCGGCTTGCGAAACTCGATTGAATAAGTATGCAAAGATCATGACCAATGGTCTTATTGCAGGGCGGTGGCGCCTTGTTCATCACGAAGAGGGTTCTTGGTTCCGGGTGTTGCTTCACGTATGTTTTGCTAGCAGCATCACACGCAGCAATTCAACCGGCGCCCCCCAACGTGGCTACAACTTCAGTTGTAGTGCTTCATGGGGCCCTCAGATCTCATTCACACGTACAGACACTCTTGCTCAGCGGACACACCAGGGGGGGTAATAAGGAAGGGGAAGGGGATTGGAATTTCGTTTTGGATTTTTGATTGAATTTCTCTCTCTCTTGAATGTACATCTCAGCAGGTAGTATCCGTCTCGACGCGGGCGCCCTTTGCCTCAGAAGAGGACGTCCCGGCGATTAAATAACACCACCGCCACCACTTCACGTATGTTTTTGAATATGACATAGTAATGCTTTACTTCCAACGAATATATTTTCTCTGGTCTCTTCATGGATGTAATATACCTCTTGCAGGTGTTCTAGCTGGTCGAGTCGTTTGCGCTCCTTTCATTTTCAGGAGTTTTATGTTGAGTAAACTACAAACAGACGATCTCATTAGAAGTTTTTGAAACTATGCTTCCGTATTAAACTAATCTATCCTGTGAGTTTAGCCTTCTCGCTGGGCTTTTCCCAAGTCACAACGGAAGGGATCACAACAGCAATCGGCGTTTACTCAGATCCAAGAGCATGAAGTTGGGAATACACCATACCAGTAGAGCGTGATGTTTATGTGAGCGCATTCGATGAAGGCTGAAAGGGACTGCTGGCATAGCAACAAGGAAGCTATCTTACGCTATCTTCAACCTCAGACATTAGCCAAACATAGCAACAACCTCCCTCGCGGGCTGATACCGCACGATGGTAGCACCTATATTTGGTTTTGAGTTGATAGATTGGGCGTTTCGTTCCGACGACGTCGCGACCTCCAACATCACCGTCTCGGGCAGTTCCAGGTTGCAGTTGACCGGCATGGAAACGAATGTCCGGTAAAGCCAGCCAATTGCTTCCCCCCTTCCTTCCCTCCTTCCTTCCTTCCTTCCTTCAGCTTTCGAGCTTCCTTGGCCGTTATCATTCGCCTTCCACTTCCGGCACCTTCCGATCATCGCAACTTCCACGTCTGGCCGTTTCAACAAAGGAGGGCACGATGCAGCACCACGTGATAACAGGCGACTGCCGGCGTCTGCAGCCAAGCACCGGCAAAGCGACGCCAGAACTGAGAATGAACCTCACAGACACGCACTTTCGTCGTTCTTCGTCTGTGTTCCTGCCGTCATTGTCTCCCCCGATAATCATGTTGCATGTTATCGTTTCTTCTGTCGTCGCCAGGATTCTCTCGATCTGGGCCCAGCCAGTTTCACCCTGAGGATGACGGAAAACCTCGCCGAATGACCCGAAACAGGATTGGCACCAAAAAGCCCTTCAGCTACATGAGACAGCCGTTGGGCCAGGTAGTGGTACAAACAGCTACTTCTCCCCAGATGAGAAGCAGTCGCTACCATTTCTTTTTGCTTTTTTCGCTCCCATGTCTTCTCAGTTCTCGTGTACGCAAGGGAAAAGTGACAGGTCAGTAGATGAGAAGAGACACGAGCAAGACAAATCAACTAATATCAAGCAGCGTTAAAAAGGCTCGCCCCGCAGTCAGGAAGAAGCAAACATGCTGCAAGCAAACACCACCCGGGCCCCCAATGTCGAGGCACAGTGTCGATTTCGAAGCTACGTGTTGGCATGTTTGCTTTTCCTCAACGCTAACCACCAAGCAAAGGAGCATTAGGCCCCGGCCTGTCAGATTCCGATGGTACGATCGTCTGGCTCCAGCGCGCTGGCAACGGTTCTCGCCACTGCGAGGCAACCCTGTCCGGACCTGTCCGGGCCCGTTCCCCGGCGTGATCCAACCTGCCGCGGCGTTGGTATCCTTGGGGATCACTGCTTAAGCCGCGACTCGTCCGTCAACGGAATCACACCTCCCTTGCATTGAAAGCCGTCAATTCTGCTTCCGAGTGGCACAGTTTTCCTGTCTGAGGAGGTGCGGTTGATCGACTAGCCCCATCGACAAGGGTTCACGACAAGCAAACATGGTCATCATAGAATTCTATCATCTTGACAAGATTGTTGTTTTTTCTTCAGCCTAGAGCCCACAAATCGTATTCTCGTTTCACAGCCGGCTGGAATCCGTTCGAGGAGGTCTCTTGTTTTGCTTATGCGGTACAAGATTGGCTCGATTGTCAACCTGGGGACTCGTCAATGATGATCTGGCAGATTTCCAGCTCCAAGGCGCTGTGGCATCCACTCCCTCCGCATTCACGTTGACGATCTCGTTGACGGGTCCCAGCAGCGCATGATTGCTTTTCCTTGTGGTCACTTGATGGATTCTGCTGAAGGATTTTCGTCATATATCACATTCTGCAACACCTTCGGTTCGACTTCCAGGCATTCGAGCCCACATCGCCAACGACACAGGAGAGACAATAATCTCATATTCCTTCCTTTTACGAACCCTGGGTGTTTGTCACCAGTTGAAATTTCGAATTTAAGCGACCTTGCCACTGAGGTAAAACGCATCCACCACACACGATCTGGCAACCAAAAAGGGCGACAGGGTGTCTGAATCATCCCTGGTAGATTCCGCATCTCCCTGCCAGATCCTGCACTGCGATCTGCTTCACCCTTCGCAGCCCTGCGATGCATCACGGCAGTTCCACCAGCAGAGATTTGCTTCTCCCTGCAAGGAGTGGTTCATCGTTCGATGCCATCTCACCGACAGAAGGCGATTTCCCCATCATGACGATGATCCTATTATACAGCGGCTGAAGCGCTCAAAACCTGCGTCACGAGCTCAGAAACAGCGTGGAAATCTTGCTTTTCGTGGTGGGTTCATGTTACCGAGCAAACTCATGTGGATCATGTTTTCATCTTCGTCACCGACTATTCAAGCAGTGGCAGGAGGTTGGGGACAACTTGACACATCTCGCCATGGCTTTTCCCATCATGGGACCCTTGTGTCTGGTTCTCTCTAAGAAACACCCATGAACCTGAAGCACGCATATTCTTTAATTTTTCACACAGCGAGAAAGACGACAGACGCGGTGCCTTCTCGGCCAATTCTTCGATAATTAAAACCAGACATTCGAGTATAAGCCTACTCGAGATGCCGTCACCACATATGTGACGCGGCAAATTGTCTCAGCATGTGTATACCATGTTCTCATTGCTTTCTCCGCGAAGAGGGCTTTCACGTTATCCCTGAGACTTTGAAATCTATCGGGAGGTCCTGCATCAGTAAGCTCGAAAGAGCTTGCGAATACTTCTTATGACCGTTCGGATTCATGTGACCTCCCGATATTTCGGTAAAAACATATCTCTAAGATCGTCTGACGTATATCGAGAGATCTCGGCAGGTCGGAAGGGGTTTACCGGCATCTTCATGAGGATCGGCATGCTCCGGCTCGCCAATAAGGCGTGAAGTCGGTCTTGGCTCGATCCGCCCGGCCGAAGCAACCGGGCTCCACAATAGAGCAGCGTTGTCCGGTGTTTGTTACTGCAAGACACATGCTTGCCCACTGACTATCTGTGCTCCCGTAGGATACAGCTTGGTTTGCATATGAGGGCCATGTTTTGGTCCAGTCTTCGGTGGATTCGGGAGATCGGAAACCTAAGGGCCTGAAGACTATCCGCTTCTCCAACATGAGATGAAGCTGTCTCACGGTTCATCTCAGACCCGAGTTGTCGCATTGGAGGCAGAGTCAGCCTCGACCCAAGGAACGAACCATCGGCTTAAACATGATGACAGACCCGTCAAACGACTTTTACCATACACCGGCAAGCTTTGGATACACACAAACACACACCCACATACACACACATACACCTGCACCAAGCCAATCGAATCCCTTCCTGTTGAGACGTTTGCCAAGCCGTCGCAGCAAAAGGAAAAAAGTTAATTGGAACCGTTCGTTGGACATTGGTCTGGATTGGGAGGCACAACGCAGCTGGGAAACGAAGATTTGGCACCGGAAAGCATGCTGCTCCAGACTGTCTGTCTACTGGAGGTGCTCAACCTGAGACAAACCCGTCCAAAACGGCTAATATCTTATCGTACACAGTAGCTGCACAATAACTTTGCCACGGTTTTCGAAAGGCTCTCCTCAGCACCAGGAAATGCCTTGTCGCCATCCTTCACTGAGACCAGTGGATGACCTGAATTATTGGGCATTGACGGCGACGAGATGTTAGGGATGGCGCAGGGCACACCAGTCACTTGATGGTCCTGCCATTGACCAAGCAGGTTGCTTACCACATGCATTTGCGAACAGAGTTCAGCGGTGTCATCATGTCTCATGGGCTTCCCTGGGAAGGTTAGCTTAGATGGGCGAGCTTATACCGTCTTCAACTCGAAGTCCGCGGTGACGATGGTCTGCGTTCTAGGTCCAACTCCACCGCCATGAGGAATTCAAGGCCGTCCAATGCTCGGCCGAGGAGCACCTTCCAATAGTGAGCAAATCTCCACTAAGACGAGGATGTTTTACAAATTCACGGAGACCGGCTACTTGCCAAGCTTGGCGATGATATTGGCTCGGATGGACACACCCGTAAAACAACTATACGGGATCGTCGAGTTGACACACTACAAAGATGTGTTCATGGAGCTCTCCCAGCGAGTTGAGGCATATTGCAATGGAACGTTAGTCGCACTTCGAGTCCAAGTACATACGCTACTGAGAAGGGCATGTACGGGTACATGAGGGCGCGGCCGTTCGGCGGTTGCTGAGAAGCTCATCTGCCGCAAATCCCATCAGCGTCTGCCTTGAAAGCGTGCTTCGGCAACGCGTCCTTGGCCCTCCAATCCCGGCGGATACCTGCTGCAACGCTCACCGTGGCCTTCCTAACGGATGAGGTGATGAATAGAAGTACCACGCGTGCTATGGAGCAGTGCCCCTGTCCGGAAGACCAAGTGAACAATGAGTGATGCCGCGGGGTGATCTGCCTTTAGGACGTCGACCCTCTGCGGCCAGTGACCTGACGAGTCACTGGCGCGTCCCCTCTCCAAGGGACTTCGTCACTCAATTTCCGGGCTCTTCGACCACTCGACCAAGGCGCAGTGAGGTAGTTGGGATGATTTGTTGGCCAACTGACATGTGAAGTCATCCTGCAGACTTTTGGCTGGTCCAATGGAACGGTGTGCTTAACGATGTACATTCAGCTGGACATGACGAGGCACTGGACAAGAGCGCAAATCACAGCTGCAGGTACAGGATGTCGCAGAGAAGGGATGGCTTGTCTTCAGCTCCGGAACCTCAAAAGGACGCCCAGCCTAGAATTCTGCCGGCCGGAAGAAAGCCGGGCCTTCCATGCTAGGTACCTTACCTCAAGCTCCAGGCCAGGGCGAGGATCCCTTGAGTCAGCATCATCGATCCGAGTCGGTAACTCGGCGGCCTGCCCCTACAACAGCCAGACCCAATAAGTACCAGCGGGAGGCAGGCGTTGCTACACGTCAAATGCTCGTTCATCCTTGTGGCCACTAGCTACAACCTGGCCAGCTTATCTCTTCAGCTCCGAGCCAGTGAGATACCATTTTTTCCTGCCCTCACGGCGTTGGCGCGCCGATGCAGGAAGACGGCACGCAGTAGCATTCAGGCAGGCTGACTAATAGGCCAACCGAAGCAGCATAATCTACACACGCTACTGCGTAGACGCAAGGCCCATGGCGCCGGGAAGCCTTCCGAACACGTGGGATCTTGTGGGGTGTGCCCTTCTTCACCACCGACGCAACGGGTTGCATTCCTTCATCAACCGCGTCACGAGACTGCGCATTTCTCGCTCAAGACCCCCTCGTTGCGTCCAGTCTGAACGCCCCATATGCCGACAGAGTTAGGTAGCTGGCTCCATCTTTCAGTTGGTCAGGTGTGAGGTTTCTATTTTGGCCCCGCACATAACCAGGTCCAGGTTCAGGTGTCCAGGTCTGGGATGTTTTTCTCAAGCTCTGATATCTGCAGCTGAAGGTTTTTTGATAAGGGAGGGGACTGCGAAACACACTTTCAACTATCTTGCCTAGCACATGCACGAGGCTCAAAAGAGAAACCAACCCAGGTTCAATACTGAACACCCGAGACGATGGTGCATCCTGGCCTAGACGGAGAACCTGTCGATGCCACAGACGGGCACCAGATGACTCGAGACTGGCAATCCAATAGCGCCGTAGTAACGCCAGGAGGAAGTTTAGTGCCTAATGAGCAGCCAACGGCATTTGACTACGTACTACCACTGCCGCTTCACAACATCATTTCCCTAAGTTAGGGGGGGGTAAACTTGAGAGCGTTCTTGCTCCGTTTCGAAGTAGACTTTATTTTTGGTTGGCGCAGCTAAACGTCGACGGCGAGCAAAGCTAAGTTGCGGGCGAACCATTGCCTACGTACTATAGTACGTTATGCAAGACTGACAGCTGCTTCACCGGGTTCTAGCACAGAGGCAGAGGCCGGCCAAGCTGTGGAGATTGGCATCTTCATTCGCTCTCCTTAGCCACACACACTTGGCCGCCCGAACTGCCAACACCCCCCAACGCTTACTCTCGTTCGTTGGTTCGTTCGTTCGTTCGTTCGCCGGGGAAGCTTCGTTTCTCAAGGTTTTGCTGGGAGGAGGTCAGAATCAGCTGAGACTTTGGTCGTCGCGCATGGAAATCCAATGTTCTCGTGCGCGAGGATTCGGAAATTTCTTCGACTAGTCTCATCAGGTGCATGGATGAGCTGGCGGCATGAAAGCAAAGTGCGACGACCTTCTTTACGGAGCTTATTTTGGCCGAAATGGAGAGCGGGAAAAAGCATGGATGGGGCGATCTGCAACAACATTCTCGTCAGGCGGCTCGGCTCCCATGCTTCTTCCATCAACCTGAACCCATCGGTACGTTCTTCAACGCCGCCGCTCACCGCCTCGCCGAAAGCCAAGTCGTTGAGGTGTTCCCGACTGATTGCGATTTCTTTCTTAGAGCCCCAGGAAAAGGCTCTCTAGGTTCCTATGAAGGACTCTGAGCTGAGACATGCAGTCCCCACGGACAGTACAGAAGGAGGGGAGGTGTCTGCCACGCCTCCCTGCGACGCACAGTCTTCCGGCGAACAGACGTCCTGGGCAACGCAAGCTACGCTATGCTTGCTCTCTTGCCGTACATAGTACCGTACCGCAACGTACCCATTGAGCCTTGCTCTGCCTGCCGTGTGTGGCGTGTGGCTATTTCCGACCACTTGGTCTATCTGTTCAGTAGGCGACCGAGCGAAGGAAAGGCTTGCTCGACTGTGTGATGGGACGAATCTAAGGGAACGGTGTCAGTTTTCATAGGGAGGGGGGCCCTTCTCAAGCAACGCCAGCGACCGCCTCCGAGCCATGGTTTCGCGCGAGAACCAGAAAGAGGGCTAGAAGGGGGGGGATGACAAGACGAACATGAGGCAGGCCTACTACGGTAACGTGTTCCTGTGGTTCAAACCGTTGCTGTCGACCCCCCCGCAGAGGACGAGCGTTCCTGGCAGCTTCTGTGCCAACCTGCGCCTCGCCCAAAACCTGGATTTCGCACGGGCGATACGTCGGATCACGGGATTTGTGGACGGGCAAAGCGTTTCCCATGTTTGTTGTCGTTGAGAGTGGTCGTCCAGCCGGAGCCCAACACCAGGTTCCCACTGCAAAAGCTTGCTGTGGGGGTTCAGGGTCCTCGAGCGTTGCAGATGGGGGTGGGCTACCTCGGATTCGACGTCGGGTGTCGTCAGTTGACGCTCAAGACGCAATATGGTCCCTTGGGGAAAAGCTACTGCAGAACTGCGTGATCGACGCAGAGGATGCACAGCTGTGTGGCAGCTTGCATCAATGGCGGCTTTAATCCCCGCCTCGGTTCTTCGCCATCACAACCGCGCCCAACAGCCATCTCGAAAATCTAGCTGGCGATTTGACCGGGGAACTATGGCCTATTTTTTTCCCCCTCCTTTCCCTTTCGCATTTTCACATTGGCAAACCGTCCCAGTCGCCGGAGATCGGCACCAGCGTTGAAAGCTAACTGCAACTGTACAAACGAATGGCGGCCGAGCGGTCCTGCGCCCAACGGACGAATCTGTTCAGTCGCATTAGCCTGGCCAAGCTAACGCGAGCTCTAGTGTCCCCTGATGTTATCCCGACGGCCTATAGTTGGCACTGTCGTTCCCTTCATTGTCGACGCCCAAACCAACTCTTTCGCAGTCGGACGCCCCCCTTCCCCTCACTTCCTCTGCCAATTGGCACGTCGAAACCCCGCCTAATCGACGCTAGGAAGGAAAAAGCAAGGAGGGAAGAATAAAAGTTTAAAAATGGAGAAGAAAAGCAAACCCGGGTCGTCCTTGGAGAAACGTACTCCAAGCCACGACACGCACACCCAATCCAATCCAATCCAAATCAAGTCAAGTCAAGTCAGTCAGTCAGCAAGACATCGACCGACGCTAGCCATTGGAAGAGGACGAGCATGAGGACTGGTGAAACAAGCTTGCCCTCGTGTTATTGTCTTGGGTTTTTTTTCTTTCTACCCACCTCTGCTTTCACACTGCCCGTCTTCGTTCGATCGTTCGTTCGTACGACAGGACATTGGGATCATCCATGAATTACTCTTCGTCTGGACCGTAACTTGGCCGGCTTCCGGGACCGCAGAGGACGCTCACACATCGGATGTTTTCGGGTATCTACGGAAGCTGATCCAAGGAGGATGGCGATCTTTTTTGGAATCACGAGCTGCGTCTTGCTGGGAGTGGTTTAGCTGGCACTAGCTTCGGATGTTGAACGATTCGCGTCTTCCCTTGGTTTCAAGACTCTTACTCTTGCTGTTGCCATCAGTCTCACGGCTTCCACTAGATGGTGGAGGGGAGGAAATTGCCAGCATCAGACTACATGGCTGTCAGCAATAGACTGAGTCCACGAACGGTCTAGGTTGCGGCTGAAAGTGGTCGACGTTCTCCCCCCTCCCCCTTTTCCACAGCTGTTGCTATACCACAGTTCGTCGCAGCACTAACCACCTAGAATTCACCGGCGTGATCTCCATTCTCCCCCTCTCCGTGCAAGCTAACTAGTCAGTCGGCCGAATACCACGTTTTTTTCCCCTTGGGTTGCTCTTCGTCCTCCACCTGCATCTAGCCCTGCGACGACGTCTCACGGAGCTTCACAATCTCCACAATCTGAGCGCTTTCCCTTCGTGGCTCCCCCCCCCGACTGGATCGGGAAAGGAAGGGGGTGAGAAGACAAAAATAAGGCGCCCAGGCGCAGCGGAGGAAGAGAAGAACCACTCGGTCCGTCTCACGATCCTCCTTCCACCGGCAGAAGTCCGCAATTGGGGGGAGGGGGTTAGGTTTCCAAGTGTATGGAATTTTTTCCTCGCCCTCGCGACTCGAACATCCTTCGAATCTTTGCTTTCTGTATCTTGTTCATGACTAGTGTATTCCGCAATGTACTCGTGCCCATGTGTATAACGCTCGTTCCCCTTCCGTCGGCCTGCAGAGCTCTCTCTCTCTCACTCTCTCTCTCTCCCTCTCGTGGGCGTGGTTAAGAATAATATGTCGACTTCGGGCTTGGCAGGCCTGAAGTTCGGTTGTAGATGAAAAGCTTTTTACTTTGGTTTTGGGGGCGTCTTGGAATATCCTCTCCTTCTCTCCGGCAAGACACGAAAGTATGGAGTTGGGTTCTTATTGAGGAACTACGGATGGTGTTTGTTGGCAAAAGGGGGGGGGGGGGGGGGGGGGTCTGGATCTGGATCTAGTTTTTGGGTTTTTCGTAGAAGGCATGATTTCTCAGTAGCCCTTTCGTGTACGTGATGACTTTACTCTTTTCCTACGGGGTTTCTATCTTTGGCTTTTGTTGTTCGGTTTCGTCAGCAGCAAGCTTTCCTCGTAGTCGGAGGGCTGTTGTTGGTTTCGCCGATAATCGTCCCTAGCTCCCTCATATCCAGAAGGAGGAGGAGGAGGGGGGGACCGAGCAAGAAGGGAAGAAGAAGAAGAGCACAGAAGGTGAAGACGTCCATGAGACGGACAACACAGTGAGTGAGTGAGAGAGAGAGAGAGTGGCGTGGCGTGTCTTGTTCGTCTTCTACGGACGGACTTTCCTACTGTGGAAGATGACGAGAGCACGGTTGGGAAACGGTAGAAGCCGCCGCGGGGGGGGGGGACGGACAACGGGAGTTGAGAGGGAGGGGAGGCACGGAGGGAAACGAAGGTGGCACGGAGTCCGGAGAGCACTTGGGAAGGGCAATCTACAACGGTCGCGAAAGTGGGGGGAGTGTATCCCATCATCGAGATTACTGATGGACGCGCAAAGAAACACGTTAAAACCACAGACAACTCAAAGGACCGATATGGTTGCGCTGTCGAATGCCCGTTGAACGGACGACCGAAGATCGAGTCGAACGAACGAACTGGGTCACTGCTTTGATGCTGTCAATGTTTTGGAAAAGGGAAAAGGGCAAAGCCTGACGGGGAGAGAAAGAATCCATGGAACGATTTACCGAGGAAGAATGTGAACGGCCACTCGGTCGGTCCCCCCCTCCCCTTTCTTTGCATCAGCCTCTCCCGAATTCGTCTTCGTGGTATTCACCCGCACGTACGACTTGGGTCGTGCTGTCTCTTGGACATGTCCTCCCCCCCCCCCCCCCCCCCCGTTCCCAGCCCAATGGCTCGGACTGGTTGTGGTAGTTGTGGTAGTGGTGTGGTGGTTGTCTTCTAGCATGGCACGATTCACGATCCATATCTATTCCCATCTAATTTTTGCTTCTCCTTTCTTCTTTCTTTTGGCACGAAACTTTGCACGAACACCAAGAACGCGCGCGCGCCAGGGGGGGGGAGCGGTGTGTACAAAAACGCACGACCATGCGGACAGACAACCGCCAGCCACACACACATACACACACACGAGGGGGACGGACCTGGCGTTCGTTTGCCCATCTTCTGGGTGTGTCTCTTGTCTTTCACGCTTTTCCCCAGATCTAGATCGTGATATTATCTTGTTAAAAAAAAAATTAGCCCAATAGAAAGATATTACTAGATGTTGCTTCCATTTCTACTGTGCGCACGCGCGAAGCTTTTCCGTTTCCCATAGCCCGCGCGGCCACGCCACTTTCATCATCGTCATGGTTCTTGGTTGCTGTACAACGACGACGTTGAACACAGACATCAACACCTACACCAACACACCACCATGGAAACAAGCTGCCTTCTTCTGACCTAACCCCCCTCCCCGCCCCCAAAAAACGCCGTGACCTCTCCCTCTCCCTCTTCTCCTGCAGATTCTACCGTGAACTTCTTCGCGAACAGACAGCGTTCGTTCGCCTCAACGGTCGCCATCACCCGAGCGGCAGCAGGCCGAACGGCATCGCGGAGAGGAAAGGCGATGAACTAGACAGAAAGGGCTGACTTCTTCAGAGTTCGGGAACGGGCCCTGACCTGGCGGCTGGGTTGTCTGGAAGACCAACCCTATTTTTCCTTACCACGGCCTCTGTTTGTTTTGTTTCCCCACGTACTTGGAGACGGAGAAGCCAAAGGGAGCCTCCCTCCCCCAAACAACCGCAAAGACGCTCACAGCAACCACACAGCCGTACCGTTGTCGCGGGGCCACATTGCTTCCCGTCCACATCGCCGTGACAATCTCGCAGAAAAGAGCCTCACGGACGTCGTCTCTAGTTTTTGTCAAAGTCGCTCTCGTCGGTTTCGTCTCGACCGGTGCCAAGGTCGTGGGAAGCAGGGAAAGTCGGTTGTCGGCTCGGCGAGAGGAAGAGCTGAACGTCTCACTTTTCTCTCCGTAGCATTTCCAAGCCGACGGACTAGCCTAGCTCAAGGCGTCGAATGGCGGACGGCATTGAAGATGCATGTAGATAGACTACGCAATTCGCCGAAGTTGGCGCCGGACTTTGGGACGTCTCGTCGAAAATCTGTCATTATTCGGTTTCAGTCAACCCACAGCGTATGCTCGCCGGCATTTGCCGGTATTGGGAAGAAGCAAGTCGAATCAGAGAAAGTGGGAACCAGTGTCATATCGTACGTGCGTGCATTCCGTGAAGCTGCGAGGGAAAGAGGAAGAAACAGAGGACTTGGGCCTCTTCTCCGGACCCCCCCTTTTTTTTCACGTAGCAGGACCGGACCTGCATGAGACCATCCAGATATCTGCAATACGATGACGATTGGTGAGGGGGGCGCAGTCCGGGGTTGAGATCGACGGCAGATGCCATTTGCCTACGTGATTGATCTGTCAGCTCAAGAAATACGCTTTCCAACCTGCGTAAAGAGATCAGTGCGTGCAGCCTCGCTCTCGCGGGTCAAGCTCGCCTCGAGAGAGCAGCATCGTCCGCCTTCACCAGAGGCGAGAACGAGACGCACGGCATCGACCACCAAACTCCAGTTCCTCCGAAGTCGCTAGCAGGTAGGGGCTGCAGTAGTCGAGGAACAGGGCCTCGGATACCCTGCACACACGGCAGTGTTTCGACAAGAAAAGAATTCATTGGCCATTTGGGTTGGGTGTTACGAAGTGCTGCATACCCAAACTCTCTGACCCGTTTGGTAGACAGACATAAGCCTTCCGGGCCTGGTGTTCGTCTGTATCGGCAGAGTTTGGCGTAAGGACAACGGACCAGATTCATGCTGGCAGGCGGTTTCGATTCCGGTGCAGTTGAAAAAGTCATGACATCACATTTACGATAATGCCAGCCCGATGTTCGGGGCGACTAGGAAGAGGACTTCAGCCGTGTCTTGGGAAGCCTTGTAGAATCCTTCGCGAAAGATCGAGTGTGATTCGTCATAATCGCGAGTCTCAATGGAGCAGATTGCGCCGCGACAGGCCAGCCTTGAATCCCATGTTGAATCATCAGACGACTCTGCAGGTGCGTGGGCACAGGCGGAGAAGGCGCCGGAACAGCGTCATTTCTTTTCGGAGACAGGCCATTGTGACAAGTCGAGTGGTGTTAGGAAAGATCTCCGACGCCAGGTTCGGCTACGCTGGGCAATCTTGGTAGCAGAGGAAGAAGAAGCGATAACCTGCGTCAAGGCGAATAACTTCCTAACGATGTGGGCAATGCTATTGTCGCGGTCGTGGGGCCTTGGCTGATACCTCTGAATTGCCGAACGTGTGTACCCGTCTCGCATTCCGACCAGCTGATAGCACATGCATCGTCTATAGGGCCATTCTTCCATGTTGGTGGGATCGCCAGGCGGGGCAAGAGCCTTTTCTTTTGCAATCCAACCTGCAGAAAACCCGTCGCTCATCACAGATCACAGAGGCGATGGGACTTGAGTTGCCGAAATAAAAACATCCCAAACAAGCGAGCCCCTTTCCTGACTGCAGCGCATATTTTCGAACGTTAGGCAATAGGCATGTCCGAGAAAAGAGGATTTTTCACTTGATAGACCCGCTTTCTTCTCTCTGCACGCATTGACTGGTGTTGTTCGGACGGAGTCAAGTCAACTTCTCAATCTCGCTCTCACGGATTTGACGTCCCAAGGCGTGGTGTGGCGCCCGATGCTGGTAACGGGTTCCCCAAGAGCCTCGACGGATTCATCAAGGAAAGAGGAGCCCCTTTTGCGGTGACAATCGTCAGTCTCGAACGACCCGATTGATTTACGGCGGTTGTGCGTAGTAATTGGAAGGGGCGGCGCGCTAGGAGATATCACCCGGGTACGACCTAGAGGGCCTGCCGGTGCGTTGTGGTAAACGTCCCGGTAGCGATTGGGTTGTTCGGCCGGTCGGCAGTTGCGATTTTGCGATTTCGGCTGACTGCAAATGGTTTGTGATGTGCTATTTTGCTGCGAACTCCTGCAGGCAATAGCAAGGAAGCGCTGGTCATTGGCAGGGAGAGAGGTCCCTCGTAGGAGCGAAGTCAGTTACCCGCGTGAAGAGTCTTTTTTCCGATAGGCTTGAAGACATTTAGCGTCGATAAGAACTCCAACGAGCGTTGAAAAGGATGTGGAGAATTTGAACGTCGCTTGACAGTTGAAGTTGGCATCCGATATAGCCCCCCCGGTGCGCAAAATGCACGCGGTGCTTTCTGAGAAAGAAGATCAATAGCACAACAGCGCTATAGGTCAGTGACCGACCGCCTCGCCTCCGTTGCGCAGAACGAATTGCGTTTACGGATGCAACAAAATCGCGCCAGGGCCGATATGAGTGAGCCATTGGGTGTCACTGCGAATTGTCCGCGACGAGTGTGGCCCAGAGCAGAGACAGAGCATGCAGATTTGTGTGTACGAATAGTGGCTGGTGGGAAGGTTCACATCCTTGTCGATAAAAGAGAAAGTCCCCGCGGAAGACATCCGGCTAAGTGGGTGCTTATACACACTTGTTGAAGATGTTTCAATCCTCACATGTCAAGCTCTCGACCAGCAGGCGATCCGCGTTCAATTTCCATTCGACAGCTGGAATCACCGCTGCCGGCCTGCGATGATACTCCGCCTCGGCTCAGTCTGTCGCATCCGGGTCTTGGCAACCCAGGGACGAGGATGCATCGTGGCCGTGGCTGATTGTGGTACCTGAACGCTGTAATAGTATCGCCGTTGAAAACGCCTCACTTAGTTTTGTCTCGTTTTGTTAGGAATGGATGCCGTCGTGCTTGGTGCGCACTACGACCTCGGCATCGCTTTCGACCTCAAGCTTCATCGTCGAAACCATTTTCAGCCTCAAGACGATCTACCTGCCGTCCGGCAAGACTGATCCCGGATCCTCCGACTTGATCAATGCGTGAGAGGCTTCTTTCCAGGTGCCTCCCCCCCCCTTTCAACCCCCGCGTAGCCTTCTCTGACGCTGTTGACGCCATACCTGTGTTTAGTGGGCCTGTCGATACCCATCCGGACGTGCCATCCCCAACTTCGAATCAATCTCTTCGTAGCAGTGCCTGATCGACTTGCCAAGCTTGCCATGGCAGAATGCAACTGTGTGTGTCGAATTGGCCCAGACTGCCCGTATTGAGGTCCATGATCGGTCAGCTGCCGACGGCGATGTGATGATATGCGACCCCCGCTTCCCCCGAAGCTGGTCTAATATGGCATTATCGTCAAGGTGGCCGCGGCGGATTTTGGTTGATAACAATGTTACACCGCGGTCATGAGTCGTGGGGAAATCCCTCGCTCGAGCCGGAGTCGTCGAGCCCACGGGCGCCGTCGCGGCTGTAGGCCTGAGGCTAGGATGCTCGTTCCTGACTAAGTCGTACCTGGTGTCCCTCGCACCACTTCAGTGACAGTCAGTCACCCTAGCACTCCAACGTTACCTCGCCGTGACAGCGCGCGCCCGCCCCAAAGCCTGCCTACATCGCTCAAGGTTCGATATCACAGGCCGGCTCTCCACCCGTCTTCTTCCGGTCCAAATTGTCTCAGTCGGCGTGCGCGACTTGTTTCTAGGCATGCCTTCGATTGTCCGCAAAGGCTGGCTTGTGTTGAAAGTGGTCTTTATGCAGATATCGATCATCAGTTAGCGGCCGGCTCAGCGACTCGGCAGGCACCAACGTTTTCTTGGCCTGGATGATTTGCAGAGTTGCCGACTGGAACGCCTCCAAGACCCTCGAATATAGACAGCCTTGTTGGTCTCGTGTTTTTCGGGTTCCATCCATAGCACGTTTGACGGGGTTGTCAGCGAGCAATGTCTCAGGGGCAGAGAAAACACCACGCCTTGTCTCCTCCTTGGAGTTGTATTTAGCGCGTGTCCTCTTGCAGCGCTGTCGCACTGCAACACCACTACTGGTTGTTCGCGTAACAGACGAGTCAGTTGCACAACAGCATCCACCAGTGCCGGTCATACGACAGCACGCCATGGTTGAGTACTTAGTAGTCGCAGGTACCTGGCTAGACGCGTATTCGGGAACGCAATGCGGCGTGAAATGACCAGCGTCGCAGCTCAACGCCCAACAAGAAGTAAGTCATCAACACAGTCAAGTCGTTAATATTCCGTTTTCTAGCGTTTCTTCAGTCTCGCAAAGTCTTTGGTTGCGATGAGTGCGGGGGCTCCGCTAGGGCAGACCATTGAATGCGGACAGGCTGCCCTGGCCTGGCTCAGGGCGCTGCGATTGCGGCAAAGGCCGCTGTCAACCCAACCGAGAGTTTTGGGCGATGGAGCCTGTTGAAATGAGTGCGGATCTGACAGGCATTGCCTGTCTCCTCGGAAAAGAAGAACTCTTCACGTAACCTAGTTGAAAACAAAAATAAAGAAAGACAAGGCAGGGCTTGGCGAGGCTTCTTGATGCTGACAACTAAGAAGGAAATGGTGGAGGCCCTGAGATTGGGCCTACACACTAGGTACTAGTCGGGACTGACGAGAAAGGGGTGCATACAAGGTCTCTCAGCCTCTGGGGATAGCTGAGCAACAGCTGGGGGCTGGCAGCTGTGAGCTGTGCCGGGAGCTCTACCTGAGTTGAAGATGGCACGGCTCCAAGGCCAGACAGACAGGGGAGAGCTGTGTGATGATGCAGCGCTTTCCATTGGACTGGGACTGGTGTTGCTTGGGTCGATTGGACAACGTAACCGGCATCGGAAATTTCCTCTCCGCCCGAATGGAGGGAATGTTCGCCGTTCCATTGGCCAATTAGACCCCTTTTCTGCCCCATTCGGAACCCCCTTAGATCAGGTACTTCTACAACACCGAAACGGTCGCGACGTCACCATCTTTCAGGTACCTACCTGACTCTGCCCCCAATCGTCTTGAGCTCAGAGAGGCCTTTTCTAGCCTCGGAGTGTACTCCGTTAAATCTTCATGGGCCATGGACCTTTCCACTGTCAACCTTCTCATTGTCGGCGTCGTTTGCCTAACACCGCCAACGCTGGACAAGAAAAGGAGGAGATGCAAAAATCGACTAGCTGAAACGTATCGAGACGTTGGGTCTGGCTGGCACTTCGCCGCCTAGCCGAATACAAAGAATGTCGCGCCCGGCTCAAGCCGACCGAGGCAACTGACGCATTGAATAGCTCAATCTCGCGGAGGCCGACGATATCGATAATTAAATATGCTATAATCAAGACTTGCCGGATCCGCCTTGAACACGAAAATTGTTTGGTTCCCGAGTCTGTCGCAGTGAGGCCCGACTGCCGCGGAAAAACACACCGACTGGATATTCGTTGCCAGCCGGTTCGTGATTTTGACTGTGGCCCGCAATCTGTAGCGCATCGAGGCACAGCATGCTTGTCATGATGCTTCTTCGTGATCCTTGACCCATGCCAAGAGTACTGTACCCTGCCCTCAAGGCGCACACCGTCCACTAGAGGAGGATCAGGGCCCATCAACAAAACCTCCACCATCTCCTCTCCACCCCGCCCCAGTCATCAAGGGGGAGAGAAAGGGAAGTGGGCATCAGAACCCCCACATTCAGACCGGCCTTGCTCAACCGGTTCCCCAATCTGACCTGGTCAAGGTGTCATCGAAGTTGAAGACCACCCACAGCGGATAGCAAACACGTGCCAAGGATGTTGCTGTCAGTGTTTGATGTGCGCCCACGGATGGAGGAAGCCTGGGCCAGAAGTTGAGCCTGCCTGTTTGGTTAGAGTGTCCCTATAAACGCAGCTTAGGGCTTTTGTCTGTGGTCGCACCTAGCTTGGTTCGGATAATGACGCGGCTTTCCTAGTTTTATAGCGTTGGTCTCGATTGTTTCCTCTTTAGTCCCACTCGAATTCTCGGTCTTTACAGAGTATCATGTTTGTTGAATCTGTTACTGTCGCGCGCTCATGGGGGATCTTCAGGTACTGGCGCGGACGGGAGAAAGAAAATAAACGGGTATGTGGCGGTGGTGGTCGGCCAAGCAAGCCGTATCGGCCGGCGATCCAGTTTCACCTGGCTGTTCTGCTCAAACCCCAGGAGACTCCGACCACGGCGGAGTCTTCTTCGGCATTTGGGGATAGAATGGGGAGATTGATAGTCGAGCTGACGTTTCTAGATGACTTCTGTTGCTGATTTAATGACGAATCGTATCCAAATCTCTTACTGTTCTTTTTGGGGGGTACCCGGTCGTCTGGATGGCCGAAGGTCAGCTGCCAGCTTCGAGAAGCGTGGAATGTCGAATGACCCGTTATATCCTTCCTCTCTCTTTCTTCTTCTGGATATCTTGTCCGGAATCATGGCAATGAAAACTGGACCAACCCCGATAACTCCCTAGACAATCCTCGCTATTGTGCAAGGGTGCTGCTACTGTTGCTGGGGTTGTTGGTATCCAGAGCAGTCGCCGCTGCAGCGTCAAGGAGCACAGCGCCGCCAAATAAGGGTGATGGTACCGCAAGTCCAATTCGAGCATGATTTTCTCGTCATCGAGCAAATATTAATCGCACAGCCTGCCGAAAGGAGTAGTCGTCAATCCTGGCTCAAGCCGTTGAAATGGTGCAAGTCACACAGTGGTCCTGTAGACATCAACAAATGTCTCGGACCGTCTGAACCTCTGATGGAAACCACGCACAGTGAGTATGCCAGTTCACGAAGACGTGGGCATGATTTATCGCGGGCTGGTGAAAATTCGCAAGACGATGTCAAAGCTAAAATTACACCTCAGAGTGCATAGAAGGTTCCTTCGGTGTGGACTGGGCCCATCCACTGGGTTTGTGTCCTGCGTTTTCATTTGTGCTTTGTGTGATTTAGTATCGCGAATCACTGTCCCTGCATTCCGATGCCTGCAACGACCAGTTACTTGTCCTTCGCCTCCGGTTGGAGTTCTCATCCGCGACTTCATCTAAGCGCGTCTTCTCTTGCTGCACCCGGGGTTGGTGACTCGGCTTAGATAGACTGGCCTGACTATGTCCTTTTACGAATAGACATTCGATGTGATTCTTCTTCTTTATTATTTGCTAGTGGGTTGCATGCTTGTGTGCTGTAAACGACGTTGAGAAGACACTGCATGTAGGTGCAAAAAGAGCCCCTGCTGAAGCGGCAAGGCCTTGTGCGCAGTAGGTAGGGAATACCGCGGCAGACGACGAAATGGCGTGATACTTTGGGGGCTCAGGGCGGTGACGAACTAGCTAGCCATCGACAAGGTCGTGAAGAGGAGGCCGTGCGCAGCAGGAGTAGTGTAGTCCAGGCCGACCCCGGATGACAGACTTGGACGGAAGAGGATCTGCGAGTAGCATCAAGCCAGGGCGGTTGTCGACACAGACGTGGATGAGGTGGACGCGGTTGTACCCACTGCCCACCTGGCCGGCCTGGGTTTCTTGCTGAAGACCGTATAGCAGGCAAGGGATAGATACACAAGATCCGTGGTTGACAGAAACCTTCACCTTCTGGGCGGGAGAAACCCAAGATGACGAGCAGCAGCTTCTGGTTCGGCAAAGTCCCGGGCGCCATCGACTGGTCCAGTCCGATCCAGCCCAGATGCCGTACCGCGATTGCTCGTCTCGGCTATTGCAATATTGACGACATCCAGTCCTGGCAGATAATCTGTCCTGATTGACCGCATTTTGCAGCAGGACCTGAAATGAAGCTTGCAATTTGCGACTTCTCCAAACGTGAAGAATTAGCCAGCCAGACTAAGGTATTACTGAAGTACTCAACCAGCTAACGGGCACCGATGCGGGGTGGGGCGGTACTTGTGCTGGGTGGGAACCATAGGCCGAGCCCGGCGTTCCTGCATACAGGCGGAACCTGCATGAGACCTACATCCTGCCCCTACACTATATGCGGTGGTGTTATCGTTCTCTTGCCCTAGTTCAAGCTTCGAGGGCGGTGATTCGGTGTCCGATGAATGACAGAATCGTTCCGCCGTGTCTCAAAAGAAGAGAATCGACTGGGTTGGAAGCATTCTTCATCTCATGCTCAGAGTCCCAAGTCTCGGCTGTTCAGTCGTTCGAAGTGCCTGATGATTCGCTCGGTCAAGGTGGATGTGCGCCCTAGGAAGGATTTGAGAAGCGCCTTAGGTGGCTGGTGATGATCCGCAGCAACGGCGAAAGGAGAGGCCAGCAGAAAAAAAGCTACCAAGAGAGGCCAGCAGACGGTCATGCGAAGGATTATCGGGCCTCTTTACGCTTTGCGAAAACAAACCTCTGCCACTGAACAGCTCTCATCATTCTTCCTGGCTGGTGTGACCTGAAGCAAGCTCAGCTCAGATTGAGAAGTTCGGTTGATTCTCCACTAGCGGGCCAAAAAGTTGAATCCGAATTGGAGCTACTCGGCCTACTCCTTTCGGACATCCAGTTGATTCTGTAAGGCGATTGGCGCGTCAGAAGGTTCCTGGAACCCCGTGTCGTGGTTCGCATCGACGTGGGCAATGCAGAGTCTGCTATGAGACCGGCTGCCGGAGCGCGCAGTTCTCGAACTAATGCACACGCTTTCACGTAGGACAGGCGAAGAGAACGCCAAAGATCAGTTTCTGTTTCGCCAGTGCTGCGAAGCCACGGCGATGGGCAACATGTGTGACTTATGTCGCTTGAGAGGTGTCTTGTGTGTGATTTAAGATGAGGGATGCTGTGGCACTGGTGGAAACCTTTCGATGGACCCTGCGTCGGATCTCGACAGCAGATGAAAAGTGATGTCGAGTCTTGATGCTTCATATTGTAAAGGGCAGGGAAAAGTCGTTCGGACGCAGGTGAGGCGACCCGCGCACCTTTACTGTCCATTGTGGCGGTGGATCTCGGCCTGTGAAGGGATGGAGAGAAGGATACTGTAGGCAGCTACTAAATCGGTTGTCCGTAGCTTCGTTGATCTCCGTTCTCAGGGTCTGTTCGCGGCTCCTCTCTGAAGGGGCGATCTAGAGCCCGTGGCCGCGCATGGAGGTGTTGTGGGAAAAGTTCTGCTCGCCACGTTTGCTACCTTCAAACAGGGACCTTCGTAAGAGCTAAACCCGAATGCGAGGCATGGCCGAGATGATGGAACAGCGTACTTCTCGTTCAAGTCTATCAGGTGAGCGACCGGTAACGACTTGGTGTTCAATGACCAGGGCGGGAGAGGCAGAAACCGGTCGAACAAGGAGGCGAACCTCGCCAATGCAGCGGACAGACACGTACGGAGTTCGATGTGCGTATCCTGAACAAACGAGATGCGAGTTTTCTGTCGACATGTCATTTGTGAAGTTGTTGTGGTGTCATAGTTGTTGACCGATATTGGGGGGCCTCGGGACAAGGGCTGCCGCTGTTCTCCCAAGCTGCCAGGTTACGTTCGTTCTTAAGGCACGGGACGAAAGCAACCTGGATCCGAACCGCGTTCTTACCGTCTTCCAGTCGACCAAGTTACGCGCGCTTTCCATCCACAGGACTCGCAAAGAATTCTGACCAACGAGAGTTTGGTTACTTTTCTGCACTTTTAGAAAGCATGAATACCTAGGTAGCGACCTCCTCTTTGGTTCCGCTGAGGTACCTTACTCATAAAAAAGATTCCCATAAAAAGAAGATACGTCTCGTTTCGTGCCTGTTTCAGATGGAGTGATGCTACGGGGATTGCTCATTGGCTCGCCGGATTCTGGAACAGGTGGGAGCTCACCGGTGATCCGCCCCAGCTCCGCTGCAGACGCCCAGGTACGTAGTGTGAAAATGAAGACGGGAAACGAAGTTCGCGAACCCATCCTATTGCATATATAGATAAGCCGTCTCAGTCACAGCATCGCCAATCCGCCTCGGCGTTATGGGCTTTCGTTAATATGGATACCTGTATGTATCGTAAATTAGCACCGTGAACCCCAACTCTGATTTGCCCATTATTATAGAATAGCTCCCACGTTTTAGCCCTGGGAGATCATCACTTCCACGTGAAGCTTGGTGGACCTCCTATGTTCTCTCGTTAACGTCTGGCTTGATGCAAGAAGGGCGATGTTGTAATCAAAATAACCACCACGAGACTGGAACTGCCTGTCAACCTCTGTCATCAAGCCATCAGCTCGCATCATGTTAGTTAGTTCACCGGGAATGCTCCGGTAGATTCAGTGACGCAAGTTATGCGGGTCGCAGCTGTTATCCCGCGTCGGTCGCAACTTCCCCGTGTGATGCTGCCTAAGTTGCGCAAATGTCACTGTACATATCGACTTCCATGAGAAGTATCTCATGGAGATATACCTCATGACCTGCCTGCCTCTTCCAAAACCAGGAGGGGGGAAGCCATGTGTTCATCGAACGCGGTATGCACGAGTTGGCACTTGCACCCATCACCGGTTTATGACCCCATCTCAGATTCTCAGGCACGCAGACTGCAATGGGACGATCAGGACATTCGAGGTGCGGCAGCCCGGGGCGATTGGCATGCGACGCAAATGAACACGCAGCAGAAGCCATGGATGTATTGCCACATTGGGATGCTATCGACACCGACGAGCCACACTTGGCTCGGTGTTGACGTCGAAATTTGACATGGAGCGCCCGTCCTCAGCCAGGACCCTGGCGTCATTGCTCGAGCCTAGCCACCTTATCCGCAAGGCCATTCCCAATTGCGACGTCCGAAGAGCACTGCGGACATAAAGGTTACCAAGCGGATGTTCGCCAGGGATATTGGAGACTTTTCCCTGTCTAGAACATCGCTGATTCGCAAGCTGTCGTCAACATATTGGCGCGTCATCTTAGTCTGTAGGCTGACTCTTGTTTATGAGAGGAAACAACCAAGATCGGACGTGTGTGGCGGATTGGCAGGGCAGGGGCAACGCAGCCAGACGCAAGCCAGGCGTGCCAGCCACGTTTTGGCTGATAGAGAGCCACAGTACTTCACCCGTTCGTCGCCTCAAGCAACTAGCGAGAGAAAGGAGCGATTCCTGAGTTGGTGGCGAGTACTTCAGTACATGCTAAAGTTCCTAGAGCGAGTAAAACTGGAAACTCTTTGGTCGCAAGAACGGCAGACGCTTCTATAGCGCTGGGTTCGCTCTTCTGTATCGGTACTTGATGCAAGTTGACGGAGGCGCCGTTGCATTCGGGAATTTTCAGTGTTCGAACAAACACTGTGAAGGGTCGAGAACCAGCGGAGGATTCTTATCGTTTGAGCGGACCGACGAGGCTGGAACTGAGACTGCGGGATAAGAAAAGACGGTCAGAGACGATCACTTGAGCAAGTGTTTCGAACCAAAGTATGGCGAAGTTTGGTCCACCATGTGATGCATCTGGATGCGTTGCATGCAAATAGGTAGTAGGTACGAATAGGTAAGTCGGGTGTAAGGCAGAGCTTGTTACTTTAATTGAGAGTGAGTGGAGTCGAGCTGCGACTTCTGATTGGACTGTAGTGGCAGTCTCGACTCTCACCACGATGGGTCGGTGTGTGTGTGGTGCGTTGAATGAACTGGTGAGAAGGCACGGCTCAGGGGCGGGCCATTGCGGGGAAGTGGGGACAGCTGCACGGAAGCTTGTGCTGCACCTGCACTTCATGTTGTCCTGCACTGCAGGTTGTCGTCACGTCGCTTCCTGCCTCTTTAGTAGCGGACAGCAGTGTCTGAAAAAGTGATCTGGGGGAAGGAACACCACAGATAACTTCCATATGAATACCTTAGCATCTTGTGACCCGAGTGGAAGGAGGGGACGGGACGCGGCAGAATCTGATGGTGATTCAGAGATGCTCGCCTTCCCTCCGTTGCCACGTTTTAATGCTGCGCAGCCTGGCCATTTTTCTGTATCTGGGCCTGGACTGGAGACCGAGTCTGCATCTAGAATGTCAATCGTCCAACTTTTCAACACACAAACTTTGCCGAGATAATCTGCGCCTACACATCTCTCAGCCCCTCCACTTCTGAACCATGCCGGATTTTGTCCACCGCCTTTTCATCACCAAGGCCATTGACGACCAGCGAGTTCTCGTCCCCCCCCCCGGTGACCCCACTCGCCCATCGCAACACCCGGCCCGGTATCATTGATGAGAACCCCTCCAGGCATTCTCTATCCGCGCCGCAAGGCACTCTGGATGTAACACCTTCACCCGGAGCATCCTGGACCTGGAGCTTTCCTGTCTTTTGTCTGTGTTTTGAACCTCGAGCGCAAAGACCTGACGAACCACATATCATCGCCGCTCGGTGAATCGATCGTACTGCTTTTGCTCGCTTTGGAAGCTGTGGCCAATCTGGCCGTGCTCCTGGTTCATCGCTCTGGCCCGCACGGAATATGTCATGACGCCGAATAGCCGTTGCGTGGTAGAACCAACCGGTCGGGACTCTGCCTCCTGTGCCGCCCGGTAGGCACATGGCAACGAGGGCTGTTTTGGGGGCTCTTCTGTCTTTCTCAGTCGCCCTGTACACAAGTATGTCTCAGCAGACACACCAAGACCTTTTCCCCTGTATCCGAGAGGGTCTCGGCGCCGGCGAGCAGAATATACGAGGGATGATTTCTGCACAACCACGCAAATTCTACAAGATCCGACTACGGTCCATGGGCAATGGCGCTCTAGAAGCCCCCCGAGTTCCACAACCCATGCCGTTGCCCTTCTCATTCCAGATCGTGCAATGCGCAAAGCAATACCTTGCTTCTCGGCTCCGACTGACGTGCGCGGCAGTACCTAATTTCGGTCAAAGACCCTCTCAGCCTTCTCCACCATCGACGTGCCCGGCTACGAAATACATATGGTTCCCCGGCACCTCGCTGTTGAATTCCACATTGCGCTATCATCCTTGTGGACTAGGATATGCCTGGCATCCAGCCCCCTCGACCTCACCACTTTTTGGAAGCCCAGTCGTCAAGGTCATACCAATGGGCTCCATCGGAATAAACCTAGCAAGCCACGGGCTGCTGTGAAGTGGGCAGGCCCGCGATGTGTGACCGGGGTCAATATTACAGGGCCATCAGCGAGATTGATTGCAGACTGTCTTCTCTTCAGCCTATCACACAGTTCTGCCTCACACCACATCTCCCTCGCGCACGGACGCATTGCCGTCGAGAATCTCGTAGTTCTTGATCTGTCTCTTATAAGTAACTGTCGGTTATGACTACCCAGATGCAGATCGAACACGATACAGAGAGAAAGACAAGGCCAAATTTTGATCAGACCGCCCGTTCGCCAAACCCGCAGCGCAGTGGCTCTCTGAGATCTCCAGGAGTCCTCAATATTGGCGTTCGGGTGGGTCCAGTCTCAAGTGCTCTCAAATATGGATGGATGGCCAGATCTGTATCGTCCATCGACGACACTTGAAGGCCACATCAACAGTTCACTTATCCACAGAACCATGCGCGGACATGCCATGTTCGTCACAAGTCATGCACCTACATACGTGCCGCGGGTGCATTCGCTCCCATGCGCTGTGTGACCAGCGTACCGAAGCTGGCTGGGGATATATGCACAATGTCTATCGGATGTCCTACGCACAACGCGGAAGATCTGATCACGCTGGCAACTTTACCCTCACCGCCTTGTTCCTACAATTTCAGCAGAGAACTTCTGGTCTACTTTGAGATCGACCACTCAAGTCGTCTCAAAAGTTTGTTCCGCAGTGAGATCCTCTGTGAGACAGCTGTAAGCTTCCGAAAACAGCGCCCAAAGACGCACACGCGAAATATCAATTATCCGATCTCGATTTGATGATGCGTATCAGTTTTCTCGGATTATACTTCACCTAGATAAGCAGCGGTGAGCTCTATGCCAACACTTCCGCCCCATCGTCACACATGTAGGTATGACAACCCCTTGGGGAAGTGGCAGTGCCGTGCAAGCAGGTCGCATGGATTAGCAGAAAAGGCAATGTGAATTTGGGGGTGGGTGACACAAAAGGGACAACCCGATCTCTTTGCGGTACTAAAGCACTGGTCACGAGATGGGGCAACCAGGCCCAGATAAGGTTCGAATATGTGCGGGACCAAGACAGGTCACCTCTGAGGCTTCAACTAGTCCAGAGGAGACAGCATGATGATCTGCAAAATCTACCGGCTAGCGCCACTCGCCGTGGCGTCAACCAAATGAAGCCTTTTGATAGGCAAGTTGAGGACATTGGATGGGAAAGGGGAGATAGCGGGATGCTGGCAAAAACTAGCTCAGTGTTCGAGGGGGTGACCCTTGACTGTCAAGACTTGGTGAGTTGGAATTCGTCGATAACTGCGACGGCTACACTGCTGAGCAATGAATAAGCCAGGTAAGCTACAGTTGGCTAATCATCCGAGAGATTTCGAGACTTGATGCTGACCAATTCACTGTGGCAGACACGGACTTCAGGTGTGAAAAAAAAAATATACACTGTCCACGCTTGCGCCTCATGAGATGCAGATGCTGCAGGGGACGCCGACTCGTACTGAGTCGAAGAGAAAATGAGTCCGAGAAAAAATCACGGCATCTCATTTGGACCCTCTCAAAAGCAAGACCCTGTTCGCAGCGTCTCTTCGGATGCGATCCGGTAAGGAGACGGTTTGGTTAAGGTGTGGAAGATTTGGGCAGATACGTCTTCAACTACCCGGGCTCGTCGTCAAGAGTGGATTGCTGCCGCTGGCCAAACTGAAGCCAATCCTGCCCAGGGGGGCCTGCTGACACATTGACAGCGATTGACAAATAACATGGTTTCCCCTGCTTCAGAGTGCTGAAGAATTCCTCAACAGCGGGACGACGGCAGCCATGTGAGTTGTTTACACCGCGAGCGACAGAGTGGAGACCGGCTCTTGAATTGTCGTCGTTTTGATGGCTACTCGAAAGACTGCTCTCTAAGCAGCAACCTACCGCGAAGAAATGGGCAAGAGGCGAATAGGGAAATTGTCGCCACTTGAGCAAAAAGCGGCAGATTTAATCATCTGTCCACATGGAAACAAGGAGCGCATCTCTCGGCCGACTTCCACCAATCGACCGAGCGACGGACCTGAGCCCGATAAGTGCTCGGGGAGGATGGAGCAGTGCACTCGGCTCGCTCAAGTGCTCCTCCAACGTCCACAAATATTCTCAACGACGGTACCGCGACTGTGCACAGTTGTCGACATCACTGCTGTAGATTGACACGCGGTCCACCGTGAAGCTTCTGAGCCAGCGGGGCGCTATGCCAGTCTTCAGGGTGGATTTCTTTGAGATGTCTGAAACCCACTTCCCTGGTGGAGGGACTGCCCTCCGCCGAAAATTACGGAATCAAATGGCAAGCGTAGGACAGGATGCTGAATCGCCAACTCATTGATCTTGGACATCGCAGGTGTAGCACATATTGCCGTGACCAGAAGACAGCGATAGCTTGCCTTGGGGAGACTGGGGGCTGCATTTCCGGCTCTTGATAGCAGAGACAGCGGGCATCATGAAGAAAAGAGGGGAAGGCAGTTTTGACTAAACAGGGTCTATCTTTCTCACACGCCGAAAGGAACTGCGTAAGAGCTCATTTGGAGAAGTTGATTGAGTCGAGGCCCGGCACGACAAGCCCAGCCGAAGCCGCGCTCGTGAAACAATGGAGACACCTTCGCACCGCTGCGCTTGTGTTGCGGTGATGGCTGCGACGGTGACGAAGAAGAGGACGTATAGGAAGCAAGCGGCTACTTGGGGGCGGGCGATGTCAAGCCTTGACAGGGGCCTGCGACAAGACCAGCGATGAGGGAGCCGGGGGAGAGAGAATACTCCAAAGCAACTGGGCAAATTTCCCTCCGACTATGACTTAGCGGAGCCTGCCAAAAGCTCCCCGGTTAATGTGTTTGAATGTAACACTCGTAAGGCAACTTGACAGCTCCGGTAAGGGATCAACTGAGGGGACGGACTATGAGGGGCTGGTTGCGAGCTGAAGCGTGTTCGTTTTTCCAATGTTAGGGTCAAGCAGACCCCATTCTTGGGATGTGGGCGCGCCCGTTCGTCATCACGCAACTAACCTAGATGCTTGTTTGCTGGATACTGGAGCTGTCAAAGTACGGGCAGGAATATGAAGTAGAGTCGTCGCCAACAACAAACTATTATTAACAACCGGCCAGGGAATTTGGCTTCGTAATCTCGGAAGACTTTCTTCACGACAACGATGAGGCAAGTAAGGGAAGGCTTGCACAAGCGCAGGAGATTTTCAGAGAGAGAGAGAGAGAGAGGGGCGACGGGGTGGTGGCGGCGCTACCTGATGGGGAAGACGGATGGCGATCAAGCAGGGCCAGAAGCTTTCTTGCAGCTCATCTGGCATGTGGGATGTGCGATGTGCGATGTGCGATGTGCGATGTGCTGCATCATTGCAATAGCGACAGGCGAAGAGCAGGATGGAGGCAACGGCGGCGGCGGAGACGAAGTGCGGATTAGAGGCGTTGACGTGACGTGACGCAGCCAGACAACCAGAGGTTCCTGGTCGAACTCTAAAACCCAAGACACCGTTACCGTGCACCAGTGGACGACAAGCGGGGGAATGTGACTTAGCTGCAGTCCTATTACCGATTGAGGGCAGGCCAAGCAAGGGGAGAAGCAATTGGTCTATCGCGCGTACGGCATGCAGAGCAGTACAAAGTTATGTTTGACTACCTACGTCGACGACACAGGGCGCAGACAGGACACAGCTTCCGAATCCCGCGATTCTCAGAAACAGGGCTCCCAGGGCGGAAAGACTCGTCATAGGACCTTGAGTTGACGGCACAAGGCAAGCTGCGCCTGACGGCGATATCAGCAATGCATCCAGAATCCTGCACCGCGATTTGCTGTTCCAGAGTATGTGCGACACTCACTTCCGAGACTAAAGCCGTCGAAGTCATGTCAGGACAGTCTCTGATTGGGATATGTATGTAGGTTGATTACGGGCGACAGAAACGAGTAAAGGCGCAGTCCCGTGAAGCAGACCAGTCAGCAACAGGATCTTGCATGCCTTGCTTGATGGAGCTTAAGTCTCAGCATTCGCAGTACATCCGGAGACCCGAATGTCGTCGTCTCGGCGGCTGCTACTACAGTACACACACCTCACACCTCACACCTCACACCTCATGCGGCTTGAGTTTGTGCGACACGGCGACGGGTGAGAGATGGGCTGACAAGCATCTTGGTTTCTTTCATGCCTTTTCCTCGAAGGCAGGTTGCAGGATCTTGCCGGGTGGCGGCTGTCGAATGTCCTCATCCTCCCCTCCTTGGCCACGGCTGATGATGAGGCGTACTACGTCAGTGTGAACTCTGAGAACCAACGACCGAAGATCCAGACCGCCCGATATCTGCCTCCGGTGCTCACTCAGCAAGTCTTAACTCACACCTCAATACATAGTACAAGCAGCAACAGCAGAGTTCATTACATGTACCATGACACATCGTCTTTATTTCCACCCCACTATCACCGCTACCTGTCACTGCGGCTTCTTCTGCCGTCCCCATCCCCTTCAATACCTTACCTTATTTATACAAAAGGGACGGTCGACACCAGACAGCCAGCCACTGTGTAGAGTACGGCCTGGAATCAGGGAAAAGGGGGGGGGGGGGATTCTGCGATGCACTGAAGTAAGGAAGAAAACGAAAGGCCACCCTTTCTCTCCATCCATAGTGGGGGAGGGAGAGACAGGGCAAGTAAAGCAGTACGCAGTACCTTAGTATAAAGGAAGCGGCCAGCTCGGAGCAAGGGGGTACCCCAGCGACATGGTACGGGCCTGCACTAGGCCGGCATCCCTTTTTTTTTTTTTTCCTGCCTTTGGGTGCGCTGCTCCCCCTGCCGAAGTTCGGCTCTTGGCAATGACTTTTTTGGTGAACCCTTGCCGGACCCATGTCCTTGGAGGTGTGCCTTTCTTCTACCTACATACTAGTAATGGCTCTGCAGGGCTGGTCCTGAGTAAAGTATCCATACGGCGAGAGTACTTCCCGCGGCGCTGTTTGGGCTGGCTCCCTCAGCGTGCTGTGGATGCAGCTTGAAGATCCGGATTTTGTGCTGCCCGGGCCAAAAATTATGGAGTGTCTTTTTCTATTTTTGAAGGGCCGTCGTGTGTCCGTCTGTCCGTTTCGTTACTCAGAGCTGAAGTTTTGCTTCCATATGTCCTCAAAAGGTAGATTTGACGGTCTTCGGTCTCTTGGGCTCTACTCATCTTGTCTGGGTCAACTCAACGCACGTGTGCTATTGATCTGCTATGCCAACGGGACACGAAGAGTCCTTAGGTAAGGTACTTCGCAGTAGGTAGGTAGTATAGGGGAGGGGGCTAGCACATGTGCCGATGTACCTGTGGGATGTTTCCCACTGTCCTGTCACCGTCCTGGGCTACCCTGCTTCTCCTGAGCCCTTCCAGCGGTTTCAATTTTGCGTAAGGTGCTCTGGAAAGTGAGGTATCAGGTCTGCTGTCTCCATACAATTCAGTTAGGTTGCTTCATTCAGTTCAGTGGTCAGCTGACACTTGGGTCCTGTCACTTTTTGCTTCGCTCAGAAACGGATGTGGAGGTTCTCGTCACACCTTAAGCCACTTTGCACCCGTCGTGGATCCCACGCACCTTGACAACGCCGGGTACAAGCACAAGACGCAGTGTGTGGCTGGGTGACGGCGTACCTTGCCTTACGGCAAAGTCAGGTACACCTAACCCATGTTGGTTTCTCTACGGTTACGGAACTATAAGAGACAAAGACAGAGACAGAGACAGAGACAGACAGACAGATAGGCATGGGGTACGTATCTGTGTTGCTGCCGTCTCCAAACAGCCTACTGCGCGCCGGGCTTGTCACCAAACTGCACTAAAGGACGGTACAGCAACGGCGCAGTACTTTGCTTTCCACTCTTTTCCCAGCCACCTTTCGGTGTTTTTTGTTATATTCGCATCTCCCCAGAAGAAGTACCTTAGCTCCCTCAGCACAGCTTTGCAAGACCGAGGTGACAAGTCTCGGACGGACTAGGAGACGACGCGAGGCTGCTGCTATGCTACGCTATGCTATGCTATATGGATTCATCACTACTCCATTCTCGGGCTCATCACACACTTACACTGTCGCTTCGCTTGCTTTTCGAGTCAAGTCCAGTCCAATCCAGTCCAATCCAATCCCTTTGCTGCCCGCCCCGAGGTACCTTTACCTTAGTCTGGTCTTCGTCCCCTCCATCGCTTCGCCGTTGCCTCTCTGCTACTGTCACTGTCGCTTTTGCGCAGCAACTGCGACGGCTAGTGCTTCTTGATGCTGTTGGTATCACACAACATCAACAATAACACACAAAGAAACCACCGAAGCCGTTGCGGCGGCGGCTGCTGCTACTGCTGCTGCTCTTGAATACCCGCTCGCTGCCCGCGCAACGGTAGTAGTAGTCGCAGCCGCAACCGCATCTCTAACCGCAACTGCACGTCGGCAAGCGAGAGACCTCTTACTTGCTACCTTGGGCAACCTTACACAACCACAACCACCCCTGTTTGTCTGTCTTCATCCCAGTTCTCGTGTGGTTTCTACTGCTACGCCTCGACGTTACCACAAAATCTACCTCGTGCAATTGCCGCTGCCCTTGCTCGTCGGAACTTGTGCTTCTCCCACCTCGTTGAGAATACAAGCTGATGCAATCGAATATCACATTTCGAGCCTGATCAGTAAACCTCGCCCTCACCTTAGACCGTTCACACTTGAACCCTCGCTCGGCTGTGCCGTCAACGTCTGGCCCAGCTGTCCGTGAGCATTGTGTACTGCGTACCATAATACGTCTGGGTTTACGTCTACACACCTTTGACCTCACCGCACAATAACCTTGTTCACCTCTTCTGGAACCAGGACCTGCTGGAGCTCTGAGATCTCGGCCCCCTCCGCATCATTCCGCCTTTTCTTTCCGCTGGCCGTCAACCTCGTTCTTCCGAGGAGACAGAGGAAAAAAAAAAGGTCGGAGGGGAACACCCCGACTTGTCCGTTCACGCAGCGCAGTGGATGGTGGAAGCCGGCCGTCAGCAACCAACGTTGTGCAAAAAGAAACGCCCTCACATCTCATCTTCAACCGCTCGACCTCACTCACAGACGTGCTCCTCAACCGTCACCTCAGCCCTGTTGCTTCTCCATCCAAGCAACATCCCAACGCCCAGGGTCCCCGACCGAACCGTCGTCACCAAGACACACAATCTTTTTTTGATCAGATCTCTGTTCTTATTTGCTTCTCTGCGACGTAAAGCAAACTTATCCCCCCCTTCTCTTACAACACGCTCACACCGATACAACGAGCGATTCTCATCGACACAATCTCGCACGCACAGCCGATCCGAGAGGAAAGTTTTCAAAGAGGCCCTTGCAATCGGCATACCTAGGGCGTCTCATCTTCTCTCTGTGCCGCCTCGACAGGTCACATTTATACCTTGCTTCTTCGGTCGCTGCTTGGAGTTGCGTCTCTGGCTCCATTGGCCTACAGCTCGTCCCTCAACCTCCGAGCCGTACTGACCTTAGGTACTCTCCTCACCCCTCCAAGTGGCAAGCAAGTCTCTCTTGGGTTTTCAGCTTCCGCAGCTGTTCCTGCCTGGTGCGCGGTTCGAGCGTGCTTCTTGCTTCCCGGCAACAACATCAGAAGCAGCGACGGCGGCAGCAAAAGCAGAGCAAAAGCAGAAGCACTGCACTGCACTGCACAGCTCAGCCAGTCCTCACAGCTGCGGGTGTGTGTTTGTGCGCTTGCAGCATTTTCGTCTCTCGCTCTCGCAAGCCTCCTCCTCGTCGATCCTTCACGAATTCCCAAACCCAGCCCAGAAGAGAGACATAACTTAGCCTCTACACAACCATCACATCAGCGTCAAAGACTTGTTTGTGTCTCGTCGTTGACGCCGCCTACCCCATTTGCACTTGTCCTTAAAACTGCCAAAACAACATATAATATATATTTATATCGGGGGCTATTCCGTTTCGACGGCCTGCGAACTGACCGTTCTAAAGTTCGTTACGCCCGCAGGAGCCAATCCACCACCTCACTTGGGCCTGGCGTGTAGTTCCCCAGTGCTCTCCGTGAGCTCCTCTCCGTTAATCTAATCAATTTCTGTAGCAAGCCAGGCCGGCCCTACCTGGCCTGCCAGAGCTCGAGCGTTTCCCACACCCAAGCCAGGCCCGCCAACGAGGACGAAGGGGGGGAAAAGACTACGACTACTAGTACGACTACGACGACGGCCACGGTGTGGTGTGGTGTGGTGTGGTATGGTACATGCCAAAAGTCACTCGACCTCCTCACCTTTCCAACAGAGTACCTTTCTCCTACCTTACCTACCTTGCCTTAGTACCTGACCCTCCTTCTCTCTTCTCTTTTCGTCCTGCACCATCGAAAATAAGAAACGTCTCCATCTGTACTACCTTACCTTAGGTACCAGAGGTGCACCTCACTCCACGCCTCCACAGCTCTCCCCTTATCCCCCTGCCCACAACCCATACCCATACCCATACCCATACCCGTACCCATCCTTCAAGGGCCCCCTGGAACTGGGTAGGCCTGCCCGCTCCAGCAGAGCAAAAAAGCACCACTTCTTTTGGATGCTATATTGCTGCCATATATACTCTCGTCAGACGCTTCACATCCTTCTCTCATATAGTAACGCCTCCACGATAATCTTTTTTGGCTGGCTCCGGGCGTCGTCACTCCTCTTCCCTCGTAGTATACCATAAACGCTCAACGGCTCTAACACATACATACATTCTGTTGTTACACACATATCATCACAATCCCACGCCGTCTTTCACCTCATCTCAACTTTTCCCACCTTGTTTCGTTTCTCCAAGCCAACATCCGCGTTGCTTCGCTGCGTTTGGACTCACCTCGTCTTGTGCCGAGCATATCCTCATCCTGCCAAAACAACCCAACTTTGCCAACGCTCATCAGCTCCTACGGCTCACTCGTGTTCATCATCGTCATCGTCATCCTCATCCTTCCATTGCGATCTGGCGGAAGTCGTTCGCTCAAAATACACTCGACGCACCACAACCACCGACACCAAGGTTTCTCCATCCCCGGCTCACCGTCCTCGACACCTGCAACATCCCGGTTTTCGCCCCAAGTAGCTTCATCGCCACGGCTCAACAAGCAGCACCGCCGTAGCTACACGAGGAAGAAAGCTTGAGAGCCTAAGACGTCCTTCCTGGTCTTCCTTCGGCCCCCCACTTGGGTGATTCTCGCGGTCCGTCTGTCTAGGCCAACTTCGCAGTGGATCCTTATTCCCTTCGGAGACCATCCAGAGCTCTGTGCACTCCTTCTGCGCGAGTCGTTGAGTACGCAGTAAAGACGTGGAAAGAATAGAAGCAAGGAAGCTGCCGGTAGAAGAGTCGAGTTTGTTTCTCGTCATCCAGACACCCCCAGACGAAGAAAACGACGCCAGTCGTCCAAGATCCCGCTTGGTCTCCCGTACCTGAGCGCTCAGAGGTTCGACGATCGCATTGTTCCTGGTGGCCACCATTATGCTTCTAGTCTCGGAAACTTAACACACGCCGGCCCTCGACACTTGGACTTCGAAACAAAATACACGGCAAGCCAGCCCGAACTTGGTTCACCCTTCTTATCTCACCTTCTGCCCGAAGAAGGGATTGTCCTGCAAGCAACATCAGCACTTCCCACCAGTTTGCGCTCGACCACTCGCAACAGATCCTCCAGTCAGGTGGCTAATTTTCATCGAGAACGGAGAATTTTAGTGCCTGTGCACCAGGACCCTCTTACCATCTGGTACGTCCACACTTGTGGCTGTCTTAAAGAAGCCTACTTTCCCACCCGCTATGATCTCGCTCCATACTCTGGCTCCCATCAGTTCGTCGTACCTTGGTTTATCTTGAGCTGATCGTTTCTACCAGCTTCACTCCCCTTTCCTCTCTTTCTCTCCTTCACACACACTCTCTCTCCCCCCTTCTCTCACTGCACAGAGGAGTGTTAGCTTCTCCGTCACCGCCACCGCGCCTGATTAATATCATACACCCCCCCAGCTCAGGCCTCTTCTACTCTCTTATCATCCCTCCATCTCCCTCCTCTTCTCAATATCTTCCATCAACGTACGTCTTGGACGCCTCATTGCCTTCCAGCTTCAGCGCTTCGAAAATTGCTCAACTTCGGCGACCTTGCGCTGGACGCCGCACCGTTCCTGTCTCAAGTCGTCAACCTCCTGTTTCTCGGTTCAGATTCTCCACCCTTGCCTTTCCTTCTTAGGCCCGTCATTCCTTGAACGACGATTCGGGAGTCTGCAGACGGAGAACCCGCATTGAGCGTCCCGCTTAAGCAGCTTTCCGAACCGGGGTACCATATCACGCACATCAACCCACGCCACACTTGCTTCTTCTGTTCCGTGAACCATACCAGGCCTGGCCTTCGTCACCCGATAATTCAAGACATCCTTTAATATCCTCCGCCGCGGCACTATAAGTAGCACGACTACTGCACCGGTCCGCATCTTGTTGATTCGATCGACACAAGAAACAAAACCCGAAGAGATGGAACTCATGGAACTCGTCGAGAATGAGCCTACCGCTCGCCCCTTCCAGTGCGACTGGCAGTCGTGCAACAAGGTGAGTTTCCAGATTTCCGGTCATCACTCGATGCTCTTCCGCCTTGCCGTTTGTGGGCGAAATCTAACCTTGACCCTCTGTAGAGCTTTAACAGGAAGTCCGATTTGCAGCGACACTACCGCATTCACACCAATGAGCGCCCCTACTCCTGCACAACACCTGGCTGTGGCAAGAGCTTCATCCAGAGAAGTGCCCTCACTGTCCACATCCGTACTCACACCGGAGAGAAGCCGCATCAATGTCAACACATTGGCTGCGGAAAGCGTTTCTCTGATGTAAGGCTCTCTTGTCTGTTTACACTCAGCGCGAACCGTACTGACTTCAGCAGTCCTCGAGTTTGGCCAGACACCGCCGCATCCATACTGGCAAACGCCCGTACAAGTGCGCACACGACGGTTGCTTGAAGAGGTAGAACTTCGAGTCACCCTTTCCCCAGCTTCGCAAGAGTTGACACTAATCAACCTAACAGTTTCTGCCGCAAGACCACCATGGTCAAGCACCAAAGAAGATCTCACCAGCGTGGACTGCACCCCAACGAGCTCATGGACGACTGCACCTCGGACTCTGACAGCGGCGAGTCACCTTCAACCCCAAAGCACGCGGGCATGCAATGGCCTCCTCAAGGCGTCATGGCCATGAACCACCACCCCGGTATGCACGGCGGCCATGCCATGCACCGAGCCGCCTCTTTCGCCGACTTCGGCCAGCACATAAACGCCTACCCAATGCAGCAACCGCAGCAAGCCCAGTACGGGGCTCACCGCCATAGCCTGTCTTCAGGTGGTGCCCACGAGTTCCACGGCCAGCCCGTCCACGAGCAGCAACACCCGGGTGTCCAGATGCTGCACCGAACCGCGAGCATGCCCCAGCACTCGTACTACGTGACCGAGCAGAACAATCCGGGGGTCGCTACCATGAACACGAACCCCATGGCGAACCAGTACGGCCAAGTACCCCGGCAGCAACAACCGCAGGTCGATATTCCGTACTCGGCAGCTGGTATGAACCAGTCTATCCAGAGCAGCCCCAGCAGCTTCTCTGCAGCATCGGGTAGGAGCCCATCCTCCCAGGGAGGGTTTTTCACTCACCAACACATTCAAGCAGCCACGTACGCCTTGCACAATGCTTCTCCCGTTATCGAGCAACAACAGCAGCCGGGCATGGTCCCTTACCCGCAACAGATGCACCAGCAGATTCATACCCCCCAACCGATCCCGACCCAGGCGCCCGCGCCTCCGCCGCAACAGCAAGTACCGACGCAGTACGCATCTCCGACGCCTCAGGCGCAGCCCGAAGAGTACTGGAACGGCGTTCCATACCAAGCACCGGTCGAGGTCGCCACCATCGGCCAGCTCCCGACTTACGGCTCAAGCGTGTACGACCCTTGGGGAGGACCCAAGATCGAGTTCGAGGACCCGTCAATGCAGCTGCCTTCCGCGCGGATCGAGAACTTGTAAGCCACAGCAAAGTTCACCCGTGTCCGCCCGCAGCACTTCCTAATTTCATCCTGTCCTCCTGACACTTCATCTCTCAGCGGAGCTCACTTCTTCGAGCATCCCGCCTGTACCACCACCCGGAAAAAAACATGGCGATTTGATTTTTCATATTCCCCCAACTCGTCGAATTCAAGAGAAGGAGATACCACACGGGCTCCACAGAACCGAGCTGTCGTCGACTGTTGAAAGAAAGCGAAACTCCCGATGCATAATAGGCCTTGTGGCCGTTCTTCTTCCCCCGTCCTCCGTGTCGTTTGAGCTTGGCGGTACCTACCGGAAAGTACAAAAGAACAGAAAAAGTCAATATCAAACCCCAAAAGCATTACATTGGCGGTAATTCATGTTTTTCTGGGTTTCAACACCACACCCCAGCATCTTGGCCCTTCACATACAACACTTGAGTAATCGTCCGAGAAAAAGACGGCGGCGAACAGCAGCGGTCGGTATGCCTACCGCATCATCGTTTTTAGCATGAGTCATGAGACTCGTTGCTTCGAACTAGTCTCGCGGCTGTCTTTCTGACGGCAAATCTGTTTCCTTTGTCAAAACCAAGATACGGTTACCCCCACGGATGTCGAAACCTGTTGGGATTCATCATGGAGGCTTTTTCTGATTTCTTCCCCCGATTAATCACGCTCTGTCTGCCTTTTTGGTATATCTGGTTGTTCGTTGGCGACAAGGCTCGGTCAGCTCCGGCAACTGGCGGGTTTTTCCTGTCGTCTATTAATACTTTCACTTTTACTTTTTCCCTTTTCACTTTCACTCTTTCTTTTTGTTGCCCACGGGTGTCTTGAGTCGACCAGAGTTGTCGACGCAAGGCCTCGATGACATGATGCCACGAAAGCCAATTGGAGCATAACAAACCGGAGCAAAGGAAACGGGGTAAGGTCAGAACGGGCCTAGAAAATGGGCTGAGAGGGAGGAGATAGGCATGTTGGGAATCATTCGACGATATCCAAGCTCTCTGATGGCTCTTTACTTTTACGACCTGGGGAAATGGAGGATGAGGATGTGTTTCATAATGGCGGAAAGAGGAGAGGGAAAGGAAACACAAAGGGAAAGGGGGTCATGCTCGCGACGATGCCTGATACACGGAAGGCACGCTCGGGTTGGGCTGTTGGTTTGGGGTTTTCTGCGTTGCTTCCAAAATCGCGGCGCGGCTGATCCTCCAAGCCTTCTTTCCTATGTCGGGAAAACAAACAAGGACCATTCCCTGTAACAACAGTACGAAGTTGACGATTTCTTGTCTGGCGACGGCGCATTCCCTAGATCAAAGCGGTGTTTTGGATGGTCGGTGGGGAGAAGAGAGGAAGAGGAAGGCAACAGATTCTTGCTCTCGAGGAAGAGGAAAGAAAGAGAGGGCAGTGGAAGAAGATCCGGAATGTCTATAACCTGTATTTTTACCGTCGTGTCCATTGTTGCTAATTGGTCGGCCGTATTTGGTTGCCGGAACGTGGGGTTTTTTGTTTTGGTCGGGCAAATGAGAAACAATGGGTAGTTCTGGATACCGCGATACCCCCGTAGTTGGGCGAAAATACACATCTGTCAATTAATTCTCGAGAGTCCTGAAGTGCGTTCGCAGTGGGCGAGGGGTGTGGGTGAAGAGAACGAGTTAGAATTTATATGCTTGTCAGAGAAAATCCTAGGATGTGATTGATGTCGTAAGGGCCCGCGTGATTCCTGTCGACAATTTAGCCTGTTGGTCTTGGTGATGTTAGTGCGGGACGGGATATTGTTGAAAGCGTGGTTGGCACGTCTTCCTGCAGATGAGGCGGCAAGCCGGCTAACGTCCTCGGCTGGTTTGGTTCCGCGAGTAAGGTGGGACTCCGTCGGCGCCACGAGACTGGGTCCCGGTGAGTTTGTTGACGGTGCGCTTGCTGGGGAGGTTTGGGAAATTGAGACAGGCTTGACTAGAGACAGAGATGTCGGCTGGTGAACTCATCGCATGGTACACGTAGTAAGTCCGACAAAACTCTTTAGGCGAATCTGATTACACAATGGGGGGCTGATCTGCGACTTAGAGGCCTGCAAGGTGTCAGCGATCAAGTCCTTTGTGGTGAGCTGGTTGAGGACGACTTCGGATCGAGGCTAGGATGTGGCAGGACGATGTGAGACGTTGTAAGACTTACAACGAGATATTGAACCGGCGTTGCATGTTGGAACGGCGACGGACTTTGTTCGATATGAATCTCATCGAACCTTCTCTCTGTCATTTGAGACGACACATCTCTCGAATGAAGAGTGAGGGAGTTGTGAGGGGGTTTTTGGAGCTGCGAAGCACCGAAGGGGGGGTTTAACGACGGACTCTAGAAGATGATATGTGAAGGCGGGAGGGGCAACCTTGACGGAGCTACGCGCCTGCCGGGTAGATTGATTGTCCTGGGTGATGGTTGATCTGCATCCATTTGCCTGAATCCGGATGGATGCATTCATTCTTCGTCGATGACAAAACGGGAGTTCTCACCAGCTCTTTCTGACAGGCTTGATTTGATTGGTTGCGAATTATGACCAATTACGTCCCTTTCTTTTGACGTTCAACGAGAATAGAGCCGAGAAAGTGCTTTGAACCGCTGCTCCGTACCGCAAGGTGAAGTCGAATTTTGGTAAATTATGTGGCATCGGTTTGCAGAAACAAAATACAACATCATCCAATCCTCAAGGTTTGATGGGTGAGGCCGTGTTGTCTCATTTGACAGCTGTTTATTACCCAATAAAGAGTAGCGTGAATGACGCCTTCCCATGTTCATCTTGACCTCGACCGGGAATTCCCCGTCGGAACAGCTTTCCCCCGTCCCGGGAAAGATTCTAGAAATTGGCTACGTCACGTGCCCACCTTTGTTCCTGCGCCCGGTCGCGGCGGCTCGGAGCAGGGAAAAATTCGGAAGGCAGCGACGGCCTGCGCCTCAACGTATCCAGATCCGTTCGGCCTGTCGCCTCTCAATACGACGATGAGTAACCGACGGTGAACCATGTCATCTTCGCATCGACCGCAACATCCACGACGTCAGTAGCAGAAGACTTTTTTTTTTCTTTACCTCTTTCTTCTCTTCTGCTTTCCTTCTTGGAAGGAGCTCCTGCTCCAACGAGAGTCAATCCACTCTCTGTATCCACCAAACATCAAACTTCTGTCAACATCCTACTTGAACTGCGCGCTCCCGAATCACCGCATCCTCCCGGCCCCCCCGAAAGGCAATCATGGCCTTACGTCCAGCAGCGCTGGCGCTGACGAGCCCGCTGCTTCGGCGCGCGGCGATGCAGCCAGCGACGATGCAATCAGTATTCAGGCTCGCGAACTCCGCCCGCCCCGTCGTTCCCTCCATGAGGGCAACGCTGGGTATCGGACTCGCACTTCAACAACGACACCAACGGCTTTTCGGATCGAACCACGGCATCTCTCGCAACCTCCTCGCTAGTAGGGAGGCGGCGGCGAACAGGAACCCCGGCAGCGCGACTGCGCAGAACGCTTTCTACCAACTCCTCCTCAAGGCCAACATGCCCGCCATCGTCATCGAACGTTACCAGTCCGGCCGCTTCGCTACCAACGAGGCCACCGACCAGGCCTACAACCAGGCCCTCGGCATGCAGAGCACCGCGACCGTCGGCGGGCTGGGTGGACACGATCATCTCCCCTCCGCATTCGGCAACGGCAGCCACGAGATGAGCCAATCGACCGGCGGTAACAACGGCAACCTGTCGCAAGCCCAACTGCAGGCTGTCGGGCAGGCGCTCGCCGCTCGCTCGCGCGATTCCAATATGGCTACGGCAAAGGTTTCGGGTAATGGCCAGACCGGTCCGCTACACGTTGTCGTTGACGAGTCGTTCGGCGGCGTCGTGTTCCGCTGGGTCAAGTTCGTCCTCTGGTTCTGTCTGTTCACGTACCTCAGTCTGGTTCTTGTCACCATGTTGGTCGAAGGCCTGAACTTGTTCAAGCGTCCCGGCGGCAAGGTTGACAGCGAGGCCAAGGCTGAGAACCAGACCACCCGTTTTGCTGATGTTCACGGTGCCGACGAGGCCAAGGACGAGCTCCAGGAGCTTGTTGACTTCCTCCGCAACCCCGATAAGTTCTCGACGCTCGGCGGCAAGCTCCCCAAGGGTATCCTGATGGTTGGTCCTCCCGGTACTGGTAAGACTCTGCTCGCTCGCGCTGTTGCTGGTGAAGCTGGCGTTCCCTTCTTCTACATGTCCGGCAGCGAGTTTGACGAAGTCTACGTCGGCGTCGGGGCCAAGCGTGTCCGCGATCTGTTTGCTTCCGCCAAGTCCAAGTCTCCTGCTATCATCTTCATTGATGAGCTCGACGCCATCGGTGGACGCCGTAACACGAGAGATGCCGCCTACCACAAGCAAACTCTGAACCAGCTCCTGACGGAATTGGACGGCTTTGAGCAGAACAGCGGTGTTGTCATCATTGCTGCGACCAATTTCCCGGAACTCCTCGACAAGGCTCTTACCCGACCTGGACGATTTGATCGACACGTCACCGTTTCCCTTCCTGATGTTCGCGGCCGCATTGCTATTCTGAAGTACCACGCCAAGAAGGTCAAGGCCGCCCCCGAGGTCAACTTCGAGGCCATTGCTGCGAGCACCGGAGGTCTGTCAGGAGCCGAACTGGAGAACATTGTCAACCAAGCCGCCGTGCGCGCGAGCAGACTCAAGGCTACCGCTGTCACGATGAACGACTTCGAGTGGGCCAAGGACAAGGTTATCATGGGTGCAGAGCGCAAGAGCATGGTCATCGGACAGAAAGAGAAGGAGATGACTGCTTATCACGAGGCCGGTCACGCTCTGGTTTCATTCTTCAACGAGAGCGGTCCCAACAAGCTTTACAAGGTCACGATCCTTCCTCGCGGTCAGAGCCTGGGTCACACCGCTCACCTTCCGGAAATGGACAAGTACTCTTACACCACTACGGACTTGAAGAGTCTCATTGAGACTTCCTTGGGTGGCAAGCTTGCTGAGGAGCTCGTCTACGGCACCGACAAGGTGACGACTGGCGTCTCTAGCGTGAGTAGCATTGATGTTCGATTCTCGAAATTGTGCTAATTAATGCTCTGAAGGATCTCGAGAACGCTACAAACCTGGCTTTCCAGATGGTTGCTCTTTACGGCATGTCTGCCAAGCTAGGCCCTGTTGAGTACGGCAAGCGCTACAACCAGCTCAGCGGAGAAACCAAGGCTCTCATCGAGTCGGAGGTGCAAAGAACACTAAGTGAATCGTACGAGAGGGTACGCGAATTACTCACGCTCAAACGCAAGGAGCTCGACCTGCTGGCCAAGGCCCTCGTCGAGTACGAGACGCTAGACAAGAACGAGGTTGAGAAGGTCATCCGTGGCGAGAGGCTCACCGACCGTGTCCCGGTCCCCAAAGGTCCGATGAAGGTGCCCGCCAACGCGGCTGCTTCCATTGGCCAAACGATTCCCCCACCTATGCCTCCACCTAACGAAGGCTCCCCAGCCCCGCCTCCGTCACCACCGCCACCAGCCTCCACGGGCGGCATGGTCCCGGGCCCGAACCAGAACTCATGATCCGCACGAGATGTGGACTATGGTTTATACAGTCATTTACTTCACGTTTACACTAACGAGTGCGGGAACCAAGCTGTGGTCAGAGGAGGCACTCAGATTGTCTTACTTGTATCATATCGGTACAGCATGGCAGGCGTTTCAGCGATTCCAGAAAAGAACGTGCGAATTACTCTGCTTCGGAGATACGAGGAGGCATTGGCCGGCAGGGGAGGAGCTTTGTTATGGGGTGACATTAACACTAATCGGACCAAAAACAACGCAAAATAACACGTAGGACTCCTCTACGCAAAAACGAAACAACACTCCCCTCACCTGGGGCATTATTTTTTTGATATCGCCTCGCGAATTGGGCACCGGCGTCTGGCATTAGAATGGGAATTCTGGCTACGGAGTGTAGGGGAGGAAACTGTCGGTCGATCAGAGAGGTTGAACTTGACTCGGCCTCCCAATAAAGCGGCGATAGCGGACACCATCCTTCAAAGGAGGCGTATAGCGAGCGGCTGGACTCAATGAGTCGAAGTTTAAGCATGAACGATTGTAGTATCTCGTTTGTAGGAATATGGACCAGATGCGAAGCCCATTTGAGTTTTTTTGTTGTTGCATACCCTATTGAGTGCCTATGTGGATACCTTGGATCACTAAGGTAAGTCCATACTCATACAATGCCGGCGGATCGGGCCGGGGAGAGAGACATTGATCCTCCCGGGTCGGAGCGATTTCATGCACGGCATGCGCTGGCGCGGTTGGCGTATCAGCGGCCTTGCACTGGCCGTTACTATCTTTGAAACCCAGCGTCTGATTGACTTATTCAGAAAGCTGCGGCTTCGGAGGGAACAAAGCCGAGGGAATACTCGGGGAGAACGACGTGAAGCGGGGCACTTTTGGTGTTATTCATCATGCAATGGAGGGGTAAAAGTGGTTGGGGGTCGCTATTGCACTGAATAAATGCCGAGAAGGTTTGGAATTCAAACTTCATCCTGCGCTACTGAGTAAAGCAGTTCTTCATGTTGGCCATTGACTGGTACATTAGACATTGAAAATAAACTTATTCTAGCCCAATTTCTCTAAAAGAGTATCAAGATAAACACATCCAAAATGACCAAGATTCTTCTCACTGGTAAGTAAACCAGCACGTACAGCCATCTCATCCCATGAAGACGAGAGAAACTATACCCCGACGGCCTCACAATGATTGACCATGACCCAGGCGGCTCCGGCTTCATCGCCGCTCACATTCTCGAGCAACTCCTCGAACGCGGCCACGACGTCGTCACGACCGTCCGCTCGGAGGACAAGGCCCAAAAGATCCGCAACGCGCACAAAGACCTCCCCGCCAGCCGTCTCACGGTCGCCATCGTCCCGGACATCGCCCGCGAGGACGCCTTCGACGAGGTCGTCAAGACGCCCGGGCTCGAGGCCGTCCTGCACACGGCCAGCCCCTTCCACTTCAAGTGGACGGACCCCAAGAAGGAGCTCATCGACCCGGCCCTCGTCGGCACCACGGCCATCCTCAAGGCCCTGAAGCGGGACGCCCCCGGCGTGAAGCGGGTGGTGGTGACGAGCAGCTTCGCGTCCATCATCGACGAGGCGAAGCTGCAGGACCCGAACACGGTCTTCAGCGAGAGGCACTGTAACCCCGTCACGCTCGAGGACATCCCCCGCAGCCCGGTGACGGCGTACCGCGCCAGCAAGAAGCTCGCGGAGAAGGCCGCGTGGGACTTTGTGGAGGGGGAGCAGAAGCCCGGTTTCGACCTCGTGACGATCTGCCCGCCGCTCGTGCTGGGACCCGTCGTCCACCACTTTGCGGACCTGAGCAGCATCAACACCTCCAACGAGCGCGTCGTCGATCTCGTGAGCGGGAAGTGGAAGGAGGGAGTCGCGGCGACGGGGGCGGCGTGCTTGTGGATTGATGTGCGGGATCTTGCGCTCGCGCACATTGTGGCCCTGGAGAAGGCCGAGGCGGGGGGCAAGCGGTTGTTCACGACGGCTGGGTTGTTCAGCAATGCCGAGATTGCGGAGGTGGTGAGGAAAAACTTCCCTGATTTGAAGGAGAGGCTGCCTGCGCCGGGGACAAAGGGCGGGGAGTTGCCGCCCAAGGATCAGGTTTACGGGTATGATGACAGTGAGACGGCCAAGATTTTGGGGATTAAGTGGAGGAGCTTGGAGGAGAGTATCGTGGATCTGGTCAAGGATTTGAAGAAGTTTGGTGTTTAGGGCGGTCTCCTTTTCTTCTATATGATCGGTATGATCGTAGAGAATGGTTGTTTATCGCTTCCAGCCACGTTCTGGCCACGGCAAGTTTTCCTATTATTACCTGCCTAACTGTCTCTCTTGTTTTATCATGTACAATCAATCATCTTGAAGCTGGTTCTTGTTTCGGCTTAACAAGCCCGTCCCTGGTTACACCACCTTCAGTCAATTTGGAAAATATCGGCAGACTGCGTTGCCAACCACCTCACATTTCGATTCAAATGTCTGTTGTGTCACGGCTAGCGTGGCATACGCTCATTTAGAAAAGTTACCATCAGCAATAAAACAGCCGAATAATGAAATCTTTCGCGCCGAACGATACCTCTCCTCGCCAGCATCAAGCACATAAGGCACGCGCGCAGCTGAGGAACGGCTGAAGGCCCACGCTCACTTGCTGACAACAGCGGAAACGCATATTGTACGACTTTGAATACAGTCTCTGCGCTCAGTGTTGGTACTTTGCCGAACGACGAAAGCCTATAATTGCCCATCGACTATCGGTGGGCTGAAAAGGGTTCCGGGCAATGTAGCTGGAAACAGTCTGCGTCTTCGCAAATCACACCACGGCTTCCGCAATGACGCCTTGTGCAGCGGCCTTGTCATACTTCAAAGTGCAAGTTCTACGCGGCAGCAGCAGGGGATGCGTGGGAACATATTCTGGACCGGTCCAACGCGTTGTAGTACAAGCGCTTCCTTGTGAGTGAGCCAATGCGAGAGCAGTTACTTCAGAGGCCAACTGGGAATAATTCAACTACAAGAAAGACAGACTTCCGCAACGCGGACTCAGCAATATTACTCGAGTCGAAGTTCTATTGACCCCAAAGACTTTTTGAGGTGATTTGCGGAGACCTATCGTGGTATCAAACCGATTTGATCGAGTCTCACAAAGTGCTATAAGACAACCGCACTATGCAAGTCAAGTCTCGGGTAAGAAACTAATTGTACCCATCCCTCAACCCAATAAGGTGTTGCTCGGGAAAAGAAGTAACAAGAGTCTGCTAGATCTGCCTCCTCGCTGCCGCTGTCGGTTTCGCCGTGGCCGTCACATTCGAAGAGCCCGCCGAAGCAACCACGTACATTCCTGGCGTCCACGAACGTCCCGACTTCTTCGAGTTCGACCGCGTTATGAAGAACACATTCGCCACCATACGTGAGCGGGCAGCCATCATTCCCAAGCCCGCCACCGAGGAGCTTGCTGCTTCCTGTCGCCGCTCGTTTCCGATGAGCTGCACCTCGGACATCGGATTCAACTGTGCCTTCAAATGCATCGATCCGACTAAAACCAGTAACCCAATCACGTGTGTCGAGAAGTGCGCTGAGGCCAAGATTGAGGAATGCGTAGCTTTAGGCTGTCCGTAGGTTGGAGGAGTTTCAGCATGACGGTTGATAGCACTGCAGATGGCCTGGTGCTTTCCTAGAGTAACTCGAAACGATTTCTGCTGTGGTCTGTCTCGCTCAATAAAGAAGTTCACATGTCTCTTCTGGCATGACGGCTACGCTTTCTCAACCTAGCGCCCTTCTGCATGGATGTTAGCACAATGTATATCTCCATGATCTGGACATAAGCCTTACCAAGTAAAGAATGAATGGTATAGGAACAAGCGCGACGGCGAAAATGGCCATCAGTATACTGGCGCCAAATACCCCGAGCTTTTGGAACAGCAACCGCACAAACAAGGGGAATGTACCGCCACAGAGACTAGTGAATATTTCGTGACCCGAAAAGATGGAACTGATGTGATCTGGAAATGACTCTCCGAGGTAGTTTATGTATGAAACGAAGAGCAGCACAGCGCCCGAGGTAAACAACGAAGAGCCCACGATGGGTATCGCCCAATGGATCGTAGCCTTTGCAGTGAATCCAAACCACACCAGACTGGCAGGAGGGAACAAGCATCCCGCCATAGCAGGAAGCAGAAGTTTCTCTGGCTCAATGTTACCCTGGTGGTTGAACTGCGGCTCGATCCGTTTCCTGTAGTATAGGAAGAAGGGTGGTATGACGAGAAGAACACCAACGACCAATCCTAGCAAGGTAATGCTTCGTGTGCCCAGTCTAAAGTGGTAGATCTCCTCATACACCAAAGGAAGATCCTCGAACCACATGTACATCAAGCCATAGATGAACGAGCTGTACAGCAGGAGCAGAAAGACGACCGGCTCAGTGAGGACCATCGTAAATGGTCTGACCAGGTGAGTCACCAAGACGTCCTTCCCAGTCGTGTTCTCCGCTTCGATCTCGGCCTCGCAAATGTACCGTTTGTCGCCAGTCGCCCTGCGTAACCGAAGTGACCGTCGATACAAGATGTTGGCGGCGCTCGTCTCGGGTAGAAAGAAGATCAGCGTGGCTAACGTAGCAGTGCCAGCCCAGGCAGTGATCCAAGCCGTCCACTTCCAACCTTGAGACTCAACGGCGAAACCACCAATGATCGGGCCTACAGTAGGGCCTCCGATGGCGATGAGCACCCATAGACCCATGACGTAGGTCTGTTTCCTGGGCGCGAACAAGTCCGTCAGAACGCCTCCTCCTGAGCCGAGAACAGGCGAACCGAAGAAGCCGGCCATGAAGCGGAAGGCAAGAAGCATGCTAATGTTCGTGGCCAGAGCGATGGGTACTTGTACCACGATGAAAACGATGAGTGACAAGATGTAGAGAGGATTGCGGCCAATCTGGGGAATCTCAGCCAACGGGCTCCATACCATCTAGTTTTCATCAGCATGTTGGCACAACGTATCTCAACTCTTACTCACCGGCCCAACCCCGTATCCAAGCACGAATGTCGTCAATCCCAATAATGCTACGTCGTCGCTGACGCCGAACTCCTCCATGACCCCATGCATCCCGACTGTGTAAATCGAGGCGCCAGCATAAGTGCAGGCGATCAGCATGCATGTCTGAAAGCTAACAATAAGTTTCTTCAGGCCGCACCAGTTTCTCGGATCCTTCCAGGTTGTGAGTCTAAATACCTTGCAGCGATTTTCGACGTACCTCAGGGTCATCCGGAAGGAATTGAACCAGATGCAAGCCATGTGCTCCCGAGGTGGAATGAGAAGCGTACTTCTCCAGCCCAGATGTGTCATGCGTCTCGTTGGACCAATGGCTGTTGGGCAATCTCGTCTCCAGATCGTTGAAGGAGCGCCCTCGCACGTACAGATCTCTCGTCGGTATCCTCACCCTGTTTTCCGATACGTTCCGTCTGAGAGCCGGGGTCCTATTCACGTACGAATCCTTGGCCTCCACAATCTCTTGATCTTGAACCAGCCTTCGTGCAGCGCCGCCATTTGCGTATCTCTGCTTGACGAGGGGATGTCGTTCGTCAAAGAATTGGAACTCGGGCAATTTTCCTCCCGTCACTAGGCGAACCACCTTCCACGCGAGCGTGTCTCGCACATAGTCGAAGAAGGACATGTTGAATGTGTTGCGATGTTGGAGTTGCGATTCGCACAGAGATCGCATTGGGTTTCTCGCGAACAGGCAATATCTTGCTCCTATATGCTTCCATATGCACTATGCACGTCCGGCCCGATCCTTCGTCAAGCTTTGAGCCGCATAGATGATCCCATGCGGTGCAGTGCACTGCAGCCCCGGGGGGGGGGAGGGGGGGGGAAGCAGTTGATCGGACGGTGAGGACTGCCAACTTTTTTTTACCGGGGACCTCTTACGATATGGGAAAACTTCCCGGGGGCTCCCCAGGGATTCCCGAATACGTGTAACTCGAGGAGTTGCAATAGACTCACAGCTTGCTTCGAGGCTCCGGTGGTGTACCGGCTCGAGTTTCCACTTTGGCCGGCGTGGGCTCTGACTCGGGGCGGGGCCGTATCCCCGAGACTTTGGTCAGAACTTGGCCTTGCATTGTCCTCCGAGGTTTTTTTTTGGCTTTTGAGTTTGACGTCACCTCTCGAGACGCTGTTTCTGAGAAAAGACGGTGTCTGAAGAAATCTTGTCTGCTGACGTTGAGGATGCCCGATGGAGATATGTTACCGACAGTGAGGTTAAGTAGTAGTAAGTGTCCATCAAATTCAAAACGAAGCGACAGAGGCCTTCTCTTCTTTGTCGATGAGCAAGCAGTATTTCTCTGCCCATCGCGAATAAGAAAGATATTTGTTTCCGAAATATGTCGCATTTGTCGGGTCTCGATGTTAATGTCCGGGCCCTGCGCGTTTACAACACGAGGGACTCCCTTCCGCGCGCGCTGCACTTCTTCAGAGTGAGGAACGAAAAATGTGGTAATCTATCCAAGCTTATTTCAATTCATGTTACCAATTGAGACTGAAGAAGCGCGGAAGCGTGGAAGGTAGCAGTAGCTTTCCAGGTATTATATAAAGTGTGTTGTGCATAGTAGAGCACATGATATGGGTTAAATTTGTGTGAGAAAGTGTAATTACCCCCTTGTGGCTGAACATGGTGGGTGGCAAAAGGCACTAGAAGCGACCTGAATTGAGAACCTCTTCGTTCGCTTCATGACCGCATGCCAGAATATGACAGTCGAGTTTGAGTTTGTTTCGAGCTACGCTGTTGTCGCAATCTCAGAATTTTCGCTGGGGCTACCCTTGCTTGCAGCTGTCTACTGTTGAGATCACGATCTGCTTTTCGAATACTTGTGATACTATATTGCGACTGTGAGAGTGACGTCGACATGCTGAGTGGCCAAAGGGCTGCCCGGAGCTCCTGGCCCGTCGGCATTTAGGGTCCACTAAAATATCAGGACTCGGAGACGACTACCCCGATTCCAGAAACAAGAACCGCCCCGACTCACAGCGGGCCAGTACCTGGATTAACCTCGCAAAGCTCCAAGCTTCCTTCAGTCTTCAGTCACCTTCTTCATCCTCAACCAACACCACCATCCCGAGCCTACGACCCTAACAACGCCTCCTAAAATGTCGGTAACACTACACACGAATCTGGGCGACCTGAAGATCGAAATCTTCTGCGAAAGCGTACCCAAAACAGCAGAAGTAAGCCTCGGTTCCTCCAGCCCTTCCCAGCCTCCCTAAAGCTCCTCAAACTAACAGTCCCGCGCAGAACTTCCTCGCCCTCTGCGCCTCGGATTACTACAACGACTCCCCCTTCCACCGCCTCATCCCCAAATTCATGGCCCAGACCGGCGGCCCCGCGAACCCGACCCCCGAGAACCCCAAGGGCGGCCGCTCCATCTGGGGCGGCGCCTTCGAGGACGAGATCCGCCCCGCGCTCAAGCATTCCGCGCGCGGCATCGTGTCGATGGCGAACAAAGGCCCCGGGACCAACGGCTCGCAGTTCTTCGTTCTCTTCGACAAGGCGCCGCACCTGGACGGGCTCAACACCGCCTTCGGCCGCCTCATCGGCGACGAGAGCACCGTCACGCTGGCCAGGATCGAGGCTGTCGAGGTGGACCGGAAGAACAGGCCCAAGGAGCCGGTCAAGATTGAGAGAGTCACGATCCATGCCAACCCGCTCGCCGGTTGAACGTTTCGGTTCTTGTGGCGAAGAATGGATGTGCGCTCAGCAGGAAGGAAGCGCTCTCCGTCGCGGTTTAGCGTCACCTTTTTTGCGGTCTCGTCTCCCAGGACGATCACCACGACGTATGATACCCGTGCGCCTCGCCGCCTGCCTTCCCTATGTTCGAATGCTAATATTGTGTAGATTTGAATTTGAAGATGATGGTAGCCTGGAGACACGAGAGAAAGAAGCTGTTTCCTGCTTCTCTAACGGACGTCGTGTGCCACGCGGCTGGTCCACCGTTCCGGCTTGCGCAGACTATCGTATGCGAAATCGAACGCCGTTTTGCCAGGAACGACAAGCACCATATTCGTATGTCCGACAACTGACGACAGCCTGCAGCTGATTCCACGGGCCTTCAAACTCGAAGTCAGTCAGTCATCCGGTGCAGCAGCGCCAGCTGGTCATCTTCTAAGAAGCTTGACAGCAGCTCTGGCAGTTTGCAAGGCCCAAAAAATGATGGCAGTCTCACTCAGCTATGTGATGCTGCTTTCTGGTATGGATCGCAAGGGACTGAGGGATGGCGTCGGAAAGGGGCCTGGGCGTCAGTGACGCACCGGAAGAGTGCGGCCTCATGAACCTTTTACTCCCATATGGAAATGTAGACATGAGAGTCGAGTTCGTCACGCGGGATGGGTGACGGCAGATAAATAAGACAAAATTCCTTTCAGGATTCAGATGTGAAACTTCAAACCAAGTAAAAATGTGACTCTCGCGGTTTGTACCTGGGCAATTAGTTCATTCCATTCAAGCGTCTCGACTCTAGGAACAGTCCCGTACAACCTAGATTTCAATCGCGTGCTCATCCGAGGCGCAGCCCATTTCACCGAGTACGAATACGCGCACAGAGGTGGCAGATGTGTTCATCAAGACTGGCATTCGAGCTCCCTCTTCGAGACAGCATGTCTATTCTACTATTTTTGTGCGGTTTGGAGAATATCCCATTTGCCCCGTCCTCGTAGGAAAAAAAAAAGGAAGTCGCTCCTTCACATGACATGACTCCTGAAGCAAATACTCTTCCAAACGCAGTTCATCGTTCGCCCCCCTGGTTCCCACCAACCCTGATGCAAACCTGTTCCCAGCCTCCTCTCTTGACCAAGAAGGGAAGAAGGGGAGAAACGTGAAAATAAAAGAACACAATTTGGATATCATGGCTTCCAAAGCAAAAACCCGCCTCCCTGGAACTGCCTGCAAAGAATGGACCCTCGCCCCGTTTTGTTCATTAAAGCAAACCGCACACTGCAGCTGGAGTTCGTTGAAAGTGAAAAAGTCGTTAAATGGGGTTGTCCCAAGCAAAACGTCACCATTCAGCCCACCCGACGCCGCTTAGTACCGCGGTCTGGGCTGCCCGTGTATGCGTCAAAGCCGTCTCGCGTAATCTCCTCAGTTCCGCTTTCGCTTGGCGGTGTGTTGTTGGCAGTGCCGTTGACACCAGGCACACTGCCGTTGGGAGTGGAACCGTCTAGCGTGAAGTTGAAGTCGTTCCCGTCACCGCCAAAATTGACGCCGTTGAAAGCATCGCCGCCTTGGAAGGCATCCGTGTTCAGGAACTCGTCCAGGTCAAGGTTGGCGTCACCGAAGTAGCCGCCGTTCTGGTTCACGTTGCCGTTCTGGTTCACGTTGCCGTTCTCATCGATGCCAGGGATCCGACCAGAGGGACTCAAAGGTCCCAGCATGCTCGAGAGATGGTCAAGCTTGGCGGCTTGTTCTTCTTGCATGCGCTGGAGGGCAGCCAGATCGGCTTGGTTGAAGTTGATTTGTTGCAGAGAAGGCGGGGGCTCGGCAGAACCCATGATTGGCGAAAGCGAAAGGCCCGACGTCGTGGGCATCGTAGGCGCCTCAGGGGTGGCAGACACAGAGGGGGCTGGGGGTTGCGGCGAGGCTGAGACGGAGGGCTTGGTGGACGGGTTTCGGTTGGAAGGTGTTGCGGTGCGGCCAGCCATGATGTTCAGCATCTTATTCCGTTGGTCCTGACTCATAGTCACGGGGGTATTGTTGACAACCTCGGGGAGGTCGATACCTGAAGAGCTGTTGGCGTTGGTGTCGTGGATGATCTTCATCATGCTCTCGTGGGGGTTGGTCTCCAGCTCTTGAGCCAAGTAGTTGCCAGGGGAAGAGGTGCGCTCTCCGGGGGACATGTCGAAGAGCTCCGTGACGGTGCCCATTTCCCGCCCATGGTAGGGTTGCGGCGTCGCCGCACTCAACGCTGGGGAAGGAGAGGCAGTATTGGCACGTCCATTGGGGATCGGGGGCAGAAGTGCCTGTCTTCGCTTCGCGAGGTTCAAATTATTGCCGTTTGACGCTTGCGATTGAACGTAGTCGCCAAGGTCCACTACGCTGCCCTGAGGCACGGACGTGTTGTTGTTGCCGTTGGGAATGATGCTCGCAAGCAAGTCGTTGACACTCTGAGCTCCAGCCTGGTCCTCGAGAGTCTTCCTAAACACGTTGGCCAGGAAGTTCAGGATGGCGTTGATGGAATTTTGGTGCCGATCGTGTTGGCTTTGAAAAACGACCGCTTGGTTGTAAAGTGTCGAGTTGTCCTGCTGGATCCGTTGGATAGCAGACATGATCAGCCTCTGTTGCTCGCGGAGCTTGGCCAGCTCCTCTCTGATCAGTGTCATCTCCTTCTTCGGAATTGGCATGTCTCCCGTAGGCGGGAGAGCCCTGCCGCTAGGGGCGCTGGTGGCACCAAGACCTTGTGCAACTCCATCGTCGATGACTTGATCCTCCTCACTATCGCCCTCGACCTCGGCGTTCTTGGCACCCTTCTTTCCCTTGTTGCCGCTCTTCGGTTTATTGATGAGCCAGAGCAGGTTCGGGTGTCCGCGACGGAAGAAGGGGTTAGAGTACTCGCTGGGACTCTTGTTCTTCCGCTCGCTAGCGCGCATGGAATTGTCTGACAAGCCGACGCGCTTGTGGAAACCATACATATTCAGCTGTCGCACGAACGAGGCGTAATTGTTGTGCTTAAACAAATCGGGGATCAACTTCTTCGCAAACTCGTCCTCGTCGAGGACGATGAAAGAGTCGCCCTTCTCGGACCATCTGATTAGATCAGAGTTTTTGTCGTCATCTAGAAAGCTACGCAATTTGTCAGCGATGAGCATTTTAACAGATGAAGCCCCAGCATCGCGATCGCATCGCTGGAGGCTGGCAAGGATATTGCTAACCTGCTCAATTTCTGGACGAAAGGCGGGATCTGTTTCCTCTTCTGCTGCGCCTCTCTCATAGCCTTGCGGGCCATTTCCTCCAGCACCTCAACGTTATCGGTGTCGGTCATAGTACCGCTCGGCTGCTGTTGCTGCTGTGGCAGGAGTGCACCGTCTTCACCGACGAAAGACCAGGGATCGGTTGGAGAATCGTAGTTCGGCCTGTTGGCGGTAGGCACGAGTGCCCTGTTCATTTGTCTTCGGGCCAGAGCATTGTTGGGGCTCGGCGTAGGCTGCACGAACTGCTGCTGTTGACCCGAGATAATGCCATATGGGTTTACCGCCGGGGGCACGGCTGCGTCGACAAGACCGCTTCCATCGGCTCCTCCCCATCGAAAAAACTGATCGCCTGTCGGGCTGGGAAAGGAGGGCGGGCTGGGAAAGGAGGGCTGTTGCACTGCTGGCATCGGCATGGTCGGTACTGGTGATGTTCCTGGGGCTGGTCGCTTCCTGGGGTTCGAAGACATAGGTATGTACATTCGCTGTCCGCAAATGTAGGGGCGAAGACCGTCGTCGAGAGCCGGCCAAGTCGCTAGGAGATGCAGAGCCTCGGGGTGAACGCTATCGCTGCTGCGGGGTCTTTCTCAAAAGGGCTCGTTTGATGCGTCAGCCACGAGGGCGAATTGTTTGGTGAAGTTTGGGGCTGCGGGTTGCCTTATAGCCTTGTCGAGTGGCAGCAAAACTTTCTCGTGAGGGCAGGCTATCGAGTTTGCCAGACTAGGTGGGATGGACTGGACGGGATCGTGCAGGAGTAGCAGCGGGGGGCGCTTGTCGCATGCGAAGCACCGGGTCTGGCGGGAAACGAAGTGGTAGCGTCGCTTTTATTGTCGTGGTCGTCGGGAAGGCGCGCTGATTCCAGGAGGCGGTGGATGAGCACAGCTCTCGCTCTAAATATGTCGTCGTAGGTTGAGTTTATGTCACGGGCGTCAAAGGCGTGTTGGGCCAGAGCCTGAGTCAATCGCAGGCAGGATGGAAAGGCTTCTTTCGCAAAGGAGGTTTATTGCGGGAGAGAGACCACCGACAAGAGTTCGAACTATGGGCGGTCAAAGGGGCCTTGTTGCGATACGGCGTGCGTCAGTTTCGGCGCAAGTATGGGATTGTCTCGATGGTCGAGAAGACGGTGCGAAAGCTCTGAACGAAAGTTCCGCTTCTTTTGGCGGAGAGGTGACGGAAGTATGGGTATGATGGCTATGTGACTTGCACCTTAGGTAAGGTACCTTAAGGTCGGTCAAGGTGAGGCAAGGCGTCGGGCGCCAGTCAGCCAAGGCCTTTTTTTTTTCCCTCCTCCCCTACTGTTCCCTCTTTTTGGGTGGGGGAGAGACACGGCAGCCTATTGTGCAGGTCTAGTGTTTTGGTAGTATGAAATAGTCAAGAAGGTAAAAATATTGTGTTCGTCTTGTGTCAGTGCCTGATGATTAAGACACAGGACAGCCTAGTGGCCATGCAAAAAAGAAGGAGGGTGTTTTGCAGCGACCACAATCTCGCAAAGAGGAAATAGTTTGAAGTTTTACACATGCCGTCTGATCATCCAGAAGGTGGACGATGCTCTTGTTATCAACGATTCAACATCGACGATTGCTCCCAAGGCTGAGTTTCCTTTCAGTGGGGACTCTTGAAAACAGAGAGCCCCATGCCCCTTTTCCCTCGAGTTGGTCAGGATGAGGTCTCTTAAACACGGGACAGATCGTCCGCACCAATCAATTGTGTCATTCCAACTTCCTCACCGACCAGATATCACGTGTTGATAGTGCCCGTAGGCCGGATAGGCCACCCCGCTACCATTTTAGCATTTATAGGCATGGGCGAGATGCATGGGCGAGATGCATGGGCGAGATGCATGGGCGAGATGAATGAGCCACGGGTGCAAGAGCCTCCAGCTGTCAGCACGGCCGCCAAGGGCAGCTAACGGGCTGGCACCAGCTATGTTTCCACCAGAACCCGTGGAAGTTGCTCCCTGCTTGGGCAAGCTGGGGTCTGGACTCGGCCGAACTTCCGTTTTGTCGCGTTGACACGCCTAAAGACTGCATCCCAGGAGATTCCATGGAGTCCCAAGAACAGTCCCCTCTGAGGCCATCTCGATGAAATTTATGGGGCCGACGGGGAGCTTTGCATTTGCAACGTCATTTTCCTCCGATTCCTAGCTTAATCTTCGATCTCAACTCCCGCAGCACGGCCCCAATACAGTTATTGTCTGAATAGCATCACCATTTCCAATGACTAACGCGTGCCTGAACTTTCAAACCGGTCGACTTCGCTTTCCAGGGGTATCATTGGTTTGTTATTCCTTTGCTGTGGAAACAACACTCGACAGAGTGGCATTGCACCCATGTCGTTTGGCCCGGTCTTCTACCTGGCTCCTCTGCCCGCCAGAGCCGAAGCTCTCGCCATTTTTGCATTCCGTGCCTGATCCCATTCTCGTCCGGAGTTTCCGCTCCGGGCCTCACGAGATGCCTTCCGTTCTTCCTGCAACGTCCGGGCCTTTTCCCTCGGGTCAATCACAACCAACTCTTCCTCGGCCTTCTTACGGTAGCTAAGGTCCTTGCCCAGCTTATCTGCCTTGAAACTGAGTGCATGAGACATCCATCCTTCATCGTCGCTGTCTTCCTTTGCAGCTTGATCCCACGCCTTGCAACTCTGGCAATCGGCGATGAAGTGCAAATCACAAAGTTCCGCCTCTTCGTCCGCACCTTGTTTATCCTCGTCCGTCTTCTCCTGATCGACCGAGCTGGGCCCACCAGCCTTCCCCTCCGGAGCGTGCTCCAACTTCGACTTGAACGACTTGATGAAATCCAAAGCTTGTTGCTCCTCGCGGGCGCTCGTGTTACCGCCCGCCCTCCTCTTCCGGCCTCGGATCGATGTTTCTGGAATCATGCTCTCGAGAGCTGATTTCTTGATTTCCTGTACAGGCTCGGGCTGAAAGCTCCGCTTCATCGACGCCTTAAGCGCGGCGATCTCATCGTTTGTCTTCTCTAGCACAGATTTGGGTTTTCGCTCCACGGGTTCGGGGGAAGGGGAGTCGGGGATCCGGATTGGAATGTCACTCCTCCTCGCCGGTGACAAAGATCCTTTCGGCAGCGTCGCCTGTTTTTCCTTGACAGGTTTGGGCTTATCTCCCGCAGGTGTCGTCACTTCCATCTTGTCATCTCTGATCTTAGACTTCTTTGTCTTCGGTTTTTTCTCCACGGGTTCCTCGTCCTCCACGTCCATGACTATTCGCGTATCGAACTTGGTTTTCTTCAGGACCGGGATCTCCTCCGCGTCGCCCTCCTCGTCGCCGAAGCTGAGAAGTTGTCTGCCTCCCTTCCTCTTCTTTTTCTGTTCCACAACCACAGTCTTCGGCGCCTGCGTCGCTACTCTTGATCTCTTCACCATATCCTCGAAAGGGTTTATGAGAATCTCAATGCTCGTAATCTTAACGGGGTACATCGGTCGGTCGGTGCCCGGGGTGACTTCGGCCTCGCCCATTTTGGCCAAATTGTAGATCGTGTCGCCCGCAACTCGCCCGAACAGCGTGTTTTTGTTGTTGAGCTCCTCGGCCTTGTCGAGAGTGAAGAAGAATTGGCTGCCATTGGTGTCGGGCTTGCTCTCGTTCGCCATTCCCAGCTGCCCGCGTCGATTCCACTTCAATCGCGAGTGAAACTCGTCCTTGAATCCGACACCAGTGGGACCAGCATTGTGTCCTCGTCGCTGATCCATTGGCCAAGGGTCCAGCTCGTCGCTGAAAGCGCCTCCATCATAGATCGACTCTCCTCCGTTGCCGGTGCCGGTCGGATCACCTCCTTGCAGAATAAAACCTGGGACAAGTCTGTGAAATATCGTGTTGTCATAGTAGCCATCGAGGGCTAGCTGTAAGAAGTTCCGGCAGGTAAGTGGCGTTTGCTTCGCGAAGAGTTCGACCGCGATGTCGCCCAGCGTCGTGTGCATAATGACCGATGCCGTGGGCTGCGGTTCGAGATTATAGATTGACGACATCTTGGCCGTTTCGCGACGAGGACCCCCTCCGTTGCGGTTTTTGGATTCGAATTGATAGAGTTGGAGGAGAAGGAGAGACAAAGTCGACGTTGATATAAAGAGGGTTGTGTCAAACGAAAGTGAGGTGGATGCAGCTCTGCCTCGCAACTTCTAGACTCGACGAGTCGCGCGGCTCGGAGCTTATCGATAAGACCCGGTCACGTGTCTTTCGTCATCTCTTCTCCCGACTTCCATCACAGGCATCAGGGCCGCGATGTCCGTGACCACTTCAGACCATTCGGATCGACTCCGCCTCGACGCGCGAGGAAAATGCACTTACTAGGGCAAGTGGAAAGCGATAAACTTGTGTCTTGCAAAAGGCACTAGAAGAAAACCTTATGTCTTGCAGCAAGCTTGACTTGAACCGTGGAGCCGTGCGATGCAACCAAGATCTTGACAGCTTAGGTACACCCTGTTGTCCGACTCGGCCGAGTGGCGACTTACATGATTCCATTCGTCCATTTTCACTTATCACACTCATTTATTTCTCGCTGAAGCCTATTTCAGCCGCATTTGTTCGACACTTTAATTTCAAGTTCATCCTGACCATGGTTCGAGTCTCCTCAGTTTGGATTTGACAGCCCTAGTACTTTGACCATTGAATGCGCACATTTAAATGAAAGTCTTCCATGCTGAAAGCCAAGCGGCAGAACACAATATTCCTCATGTGATCTACTTACTTTAAACCGAATAACTGGCTGGCGGCAAGAGACCTTCATTCTTGTGCCTTCCGTCAACCAGACCGTCAACCAGACCACTCCCAAAGCACGGCAGTATGTCTGAGCCTAGGCGTCCGGGTTCTGCATCCAATTGCCAGTACAGGACGTCTTCAAAGGATGTGCAATCCAAATCAGACGCCAACTCCAGAATGCAAGAGACTCGTGCTACTGACAAAAGGGCAGTAGGGCTGATGCAACTGTCAAGTTCTGTGTCGAAATCCGAAACGTACAGCTTTCCCTCCGCAGGTCCATCATCGCTTCAGGAAATCTGTTGCTGACTGTATTGCTAGCCGTCCGACTCTTTTACTAGGTCTATACCCAGTCAGGCGTCCCTACAGAGCTATACAGGCCGAGGCCGGAATACAAAGCTTGTTGAAGCAGTTGTTTCCGTTATGGAAGAGCAACGCCGGAGAAACGATGGACTTGTCACCTCTTGGGAACCGAGGTTCTGATGCTTCCCCTGAAATTCCTCAAGAGCCAGACCCATTATCTGCGGCGGACTTCTCCGATTCAGAAGCTACTGAGTCTGCGCCAGAGGCCTCGGGGACGGAAACAGAACAATATGATAGTGGCGAATCATAGGTTGAGGCCAACGTAGAAGAGTATGAACATTCTGGCATCTTGTCGCAGTTGTGTTTGGGCTGACACGTGCAAAGACCAGACTGCTCCAGTAGCTTTACAAATCGACCCAGCAGCTCTCCTGATCAGCCAGGTAGTAACTGCTGCTGTCACAACTGCGGTATTTGCTGCTGCTGCAAATGTACTTGTGGGTGCGATTGCCCACGTGACGGCGATTCCTCATGTCCTCTTGACACCAGCGTAGCGGAAACCGAATCAGAGGCAAAGACAGACGAAGATCACAAAGCCTGACTTCGAAAAGTGGCAAAGCCGGAAAGCAGAAAAAAAAAAACACGCGAAACTTCTGCCATTTATGGTTGTTAGACTCGACTTCGGTCGACATGATGTAATAGAAACAGCCACTTGCGCCAGGGATAATCAAGAGGGACAAAGCCAGCAACTTGAAACCATGGTAAGCTTGGATTCGAGGTATTGAAAGTTGGTTTTTATTCTCTAGGAACGGTCCTTAGCAAAAGTGTTTGCAACAATGAATGGGAAAACAAGGGTAGCGTCCGCATAGACCTAGGCAAAACTTAGCATGTATGTTTTTTTTTAGCTGCTTTAGGACAACTCATTACCTTGACAGCATCGGCATTAACCTTGATCTTGCCCCAGGAAACAGCCTCGTCTGGACGGGCGCCAGCATCGCTTCCGTCAAACTCCTGGCCGGTGTTGATGTACACAGCCGACTCGGCGCCGTTGCGCATTAAACAAGCGTTTGCAATATGGTGCTTGATGACACCGCCGCCGAGAATTATCATGCCAGCGCGCTTCGCACGAACGGAGATGGTGTTGATGCGACGAATATCCTCAACGATGTCGCACTTGAGCTGCTTCGGCGAGGCCTTGAAGGTATGGAAGTAAAGCATATCACCAAGACTTCCGTCGGTGAGAGCCGGGCAGAAGACAGGTATGTCGTTTTTCCAGGCCCAGTAGTAGACCGATCGCTCGTCATTGATCTCCTTACCCAGACGGTGGATCATCTTGGACGGCGTCCAGTTGATCTCTTCCTCCGTGCCTTTACTGGCCTCCTGCTCCTCAAGCATCGCGTCGAAGATGGGGACGACCCAATCTTCGAAGGCACGGTAATTTGAGTTAGGAACGACAAGGTTGCCGATTCTGTTCTGACCCTTCTTCCGCAGGTCTGCGCCTGATGCGCTGAAGGACGACATGTAAGTGTCACCGAGACACTTGATGAAGTCCTCCTCGACGCCTCCAGCTGTTGTTACGATGGCAGACACGTGCTTGTGCTTGGCAAGCCATCTGAAGACTCCTCTCATGCCAGAAGAAATCATATTTGACGTGTAGCCCAGGAAGATGGTGGTCTTGTCTTCCGTTTCGGGATCTCGCCACGCCCTCTTTCGTCCAAGTCAGCTGGGTTGCATCATAACGAGACGGCGTGAGAGCCTACCATGTCGTTGATGATTCGTATGGACTCGCCAAGAGACGAAGCCTGAAAGCCCATATACTTCATGCCATCGAAGAGGTTCTCGGCGGTGATCGGTCCCTTGATATCGTCAAAGTCCAGCTCTTCCACCTTCTGAGTACCCTCGGGCATCTCCTCAGACACTACCAAAACCGCATCGGTTGCTGCCGCCGGCGGGGCATTTGCGTTCTCATGAGATGCCATTTTCCCCCTTTTGATAAGTCACCACCTGAAGACAAATCTGAGGGCAGAGGTAAACTGTAAAAATGAGATTGTTGTCGCACAAGATAGAGGCAGGTACATACCAGTGAGCGGCGATCTCGAAATGTGGGCACAGGAATCAGCGGAGAATTGTACGATAAAATCAGACAAAACCCTGTCTCAGTCTCATTCTGATTTGGAGAAGCCGCCTTGTGAAAATGTCCATCCACACACACACCACATGGCTCCATTCAAAACCGCAGGCGGGCAAGCGAGCTTGAAAAGACTGTGACTCCACGCCATGATGCTCCAAAAAATCGGCCGGACTCCACTCTGCGAAGACTTTTGACCGAAAAGTGGAGTCGAAGATGGAAGGGTCGCCCGTGGTGTCTTAGATAAGCAGACAAGGTAGCGGTACGTACATACTTCAGTGTGAGGTGGGTGGATCAAAGAAGGACAGGGCCTCACTGCCGGGGGCCCCGCTGGTCACCAAATGCGGACTAGCGTCTTCAGCGGTAAGAGCTGGCCTGCCGCCTGGCGGCCCCCCCAGCGCCCAGCGGATTTGAGATCCAATCCAGTGCCAATTAAGCGCCACTGCACGCGAACCGTATTTTGCAGGCTGAACTTCAATCCTTCAACATCACACAATTGCTCCCCAAAGTGTGTCGCATCTTTGCCAGCATTGCGGCTCGACAAGACAGTCACCACTCTGCAGCATTATCGACGAAATCCATTCCTTTTCTGACCCACGTTCGTTCAGAGTTGATTCAGCTACCAATATACAGCGACCCGCTGTCGGATGCACCCACTCCCCGCCGTGTCCGCTCCCGCTACCTAACCTCCTGAACAACGAGGACCGACCGACAGACGCTTATCCGAGGTTGGAACCCGACCACTCCAAAAGTCTTCCACGACCCACGACTACCAAGGTTCTGTGGTTCCACGTCGCAATCCTTACACATATGGTATTGGACCTTTTCTATTGCCAACTTTGAGGGCGACAGCCCAGCCTAGCGCCATGTGAGTCGAGACAACAACTCCAAGCATATCTACGTTTTTATCCATAGTCAACACGACCACGACGAATGCCCCATCTTTCGCGAGTCGGCATCGTCAGAGAGCATTACTAGGCGTCCAGATGCGACCGCCATTTGATCACCACGCGAGGCGTCATACGGATGCAAGGCGTAATTTCAACCGGTCCTTTAATGCTGATCACGATCTCTACAGGACTTCGAGATATTCCTCGAGGTATGACGGGGATCGTCGCTCGCGGTCGCCTCGCGACCGTTCGCCCGATCGCTACGAACGCGCTTCGCAGTACAGCGATGGCGACCGTCGTCGCTCTTCAGCGGAGGCTCGCTCCAACACCTCGGCATTTCAAAACAACAGAGATTCATTTCGCGATAATCTATCCCGTGAGCCCCCGCGTGGTCCCAAAGCATTGCTAGATCCCCCGAGCGGTCCTAGAGGTGGCGGCTATGCAGGCGAATTCAGCAGAGGAAGGGGCAGGGGACGGGGCCGAGGATGGTCCCGTGACGGCAGCAGAGATCGCGGACGAGACCGCGACATCGATTTCAGAGACCGACGCGACGGACCGTACAGAGACGAGAGAAGTCGCGAGCGAGAACGCGACAGGGATTGGAGAGACAGGGAAGGCTACCGGGGAAGGCCGCGCTCACCAGGCCGAGGCCGCTCGCCGCCTCCAAGAGATTTTCGCGACAGAGACCCGCCACTCGGCGTCGACGCTGAGAGATCTAGGCGAGGTTCTAGAGACGGCGGTCCACCTTCAGCAGGTTCATCTAACTCAGATCCTCCATTTATGTCCCGAGGCGGCTTCAGAGGCGGCAGGGATCGGGGTCGCGGAGGATGGGGTGATCGAGGCAGAGGACGAGGAGGCTTCTACGATGACCGTGATCGCGACCGCTTCGCTCCCTGCAGCCGCTCTCAGGAAGGACGCTGGGGCCGCGACCGAGACGACCGTGATCGTGGCGACCGATGGATCGAACCCGACTCACGCAGAGACCCCCGTGATGACCGCGACCCCCGTGACCGCGAGCTTCTGAGGCCTAAAGTCGATCGAGACCGAGATCGCGGCGCATCATCGCAGGCGCCGTCGCCGCATACCAAGGATATCTCCCCGCCACCCCTGGCACCATCGGCGCCGGCATTTGGCACAGTTCCGAGCAGAAACGTGGGCGCCGCTGACGGATCGCCAATCATCGGGGGCACCGGCAAATTGCCACCGACTGCCCCAAGAGCGTTCAACTCCTCCGAACGACCAGTTTCCGCAGGCCACGGTGGTGGTACCGACTTTCCAGCACCGCCCACGGGTCCGGCGAAGTTGGGTCTCCCGGAAGGCAGTCCGCCTATTCCGTCGGGTCCTCGAGCTCAGCAACAGAAGCAGCAAAGGCCGTCTAGTAAGCAATGGATCAACCCTGCTCTGGCCGGCAAGAAGATCCCCGAGTCGCCCAAAATCATGCGATCGCAAAGCTTCGCCCAACAAAACCGACCGGTTCCTTTCAGGCACGACAGCGTCCCAGCAGATCATGGCGATTACGAGAGACGTCCTCGCAGTAGTGATGCGAAGGCCGACTCTCATGCCTCGACCACCGAAGGCTCCGTGAAATCTCTGAACCTGCCAGAGCCAGGCGAAATCATCATCAAATCTGAGAGGGATAGTTATTCGGCCAGAGCGTCATTAGATCCGGATGCAGAGCCCATGGATGTATCAAGGGACACCGTTATGACAGGAACTAATGCGCACGGACATGACTACCGGCCCTCTTCGCGAGATGAGGAAAAGCCTAACTTTCCTGACAGACACCCTATAGAACATGGGTTCATGGACATAAAGGAAAAAACAACTAGACCGACCAAGAACTGCCGGATGTCTGTACCAAAAACCCGCTTTATTTTGCCGCCTCAAGAACCATCGGCACCTGCATCTGAACAGACGTCTGAATCCGACGACGATGAAGATTACGGGGAATACTTTGCCAACGAGATTGCCAAGGAGGAGGCCGAGTTGCAGAAGCTCCAGGAAGCAGCCGACAAGACGCCTGATCAAATTGCGGCTCGACTCACAGCTTTCACCCACGAGACGATGGTGTTCCTCACGAAGCCATCAGGTCTTGTCGATATTATTGGGCCGATTCCAGAGATCGTTGAGCCGCCTAAGGAACCGACGCCTGCCAAGTCACCAGTTGCCGAACAGCGGGAGAAGACACCAAAAATTCCTAGTCCTGTAATTCAGACCAAGTCGTCACCCAAAGAGATTATGGTGGAATCTGCACCCAAGAAGACACCGGAGCCCGTTATGTTGCCTGAAGAAAAGAAGCCTGGGCCCGAGAAGGGCACCGAGCAGCGTGGCGAGGAAGAGGTTAATGAAAAAGTCGTCGAGAAGCCCTCCGAAAAGCAGGACGACAAGCCTGCCGAGCCCCTTGTCGAGACTTCACTTGAGACGCCGGTCGGTGAATTGATCGAAAAGCAAGGGGCCAAGGTCGACACGCAGCCATCGGAGCAGATTAACGAGGAGCCGGCAGAAAAGCCGGCTGAAAAGCCAGCTGAAAAGCTTATGGAGGAGCCTATGGAGGAGCCTACGGAGAAACATCCAGAGAAGGCGGTTGAGAATTCTCCCGAGACTGATGCTGACATGGTCGACGAATCTACCACGGCCCCGAGTGTTGTTGAACCAGAGCCGAAAACCGAAGAGATGGATATCGACGAACCGGCACCTCTGCATTCCGCGCCCTCACCTTCGCCACCCCCGGAATTGAAGGACACGGATCAAGATGTTGCGATGGAAGAAACCGCATCCGAAAAGCCGCCTGCCGAACCACCAGTCGATCGCGAAGCGTCCCGAGAACCGGTTACGAATGGTCAGTCACTGCTTCTTCAACCTCCGAGTGAACCAATCGAGACCATTGAGGGCGATAAGGGCCTGCCAAGCACACCCTCGCAGATGGAAGACGATGACGATGATAATTCAACCGAATTTGAAGACACCGACGCAATGCTCATCGATAAGATTCGCCAGTTCTCAGCAACGCCCCCTATTGACAGCCTACCGGACTACAGCGGTCGTCCATGGCATCGGGATAGCGACTTCTTGCAAGCTCTTGACTCGGACCCGATGATTGACAACTTTATCTTGGATCAACTCGACAAGATCTCATTGGAGAAGATCACAGCGCAAGAAGTAGCACGTAAGGACTACGCAGAAAATTACGTCAAGTATCTTGATTTCACAGTCTCCAACGACCCGATCGCTGTGAAGAGCCGAGAAACCTTCATCAGCTGCTTGCCAATGCCCGAAAAACATATTCCCATTCCTCCTCCACCTGAGCTGAAGCCGGAAGGCAGGGGTGCCGGCAGAAGATACGCGAGCGAGCGTGATTTGGAAAGAGTTCTACAGGCTTCCATGCGCGAAGACGAGGAACGTAAGGAGAGGGAACAAAGAGCCATGCAAGAGAAGTACCGCAGCGAAAAGGAGGCTGTCATACCCGAGATGTTCTGGCTTCAAGAGGAGAGAGACGCCGAGTATTTCAAGGACACGAGTGGATATACACCGATCGAAAAGCTTGTGCCTGCCTGGCAGATTCTACCACCGATCAACAACTTCACTGAGGAAGAAGCAGAGCTCTTCGAGAAGAGATACCTGACCAACCCTAAGCAGTGGGGTGTTGTTGCTGAAAACGTACCGAAGCGCAATTTCGGCACATGCATTCAGTACTACTACCTGATGAAGAAGGAACTGAATCTCAAGGACAAGCTTAAGAAGCAACCCAAGCGCCGTAAGAAGGGCAGGGGTAAGACTCGATCAAGTGCCCTTGTGTCGGAGCTCGGGAATGCCGAGAACGAAGGCGAGGAGAACCAGGAGAATGGCGAGAACGGAGAAAGGAGAAGGCCTCGGCGCGCTGCTGCTCCCACGTGGGGATTCGAACAACCGCCCACCGACTCCGAGAATGCTACTCCCACTGGTACGCCGGGTCGCCGTGCTGCCAAGGCTGACCCCGACAAGCCCGATGGCAGGAAGAGGGGCAGGAGAGCAGCTAAGGATAAGGAGCCTAAAACTGCCAAACCCCAGCAGAGTCTTGCAGCGGCGCCAACTCCAGCCACGGGGAAGGGAAGGTCTCGGTCGAATTCCAGAGTTCAGAACTCCGAGTTTCAACCGCCACCGCCTGTTCCTGTTGAAAGCCGGCTGCCTTCGCAAATCGAGATTCCCTCCCCTGGAGTTCAGTCTCCTTTCACGGCCACTCAGCAGCTGCCGCTTTCTGTCCAGGAGCGCCCTGTTTCGGTTACACCAGTGATTCCCGAGGTGATGGCACCCCCATCACTACGTCCCGAGCCGCCACAACTTCCGGCGCAACCAACCTTGGCGACATTCGACATCGCTCAGCCGCAGCCCGAACGTCGTCCTCCCAGCACGGCGTCAAGCTACTGGAGTGTTTCTGAGGCCAACGATTTCCCTGGGTTGCTGAAGTCTTTCGGCACAGACTGGCCAGCCATCGCAGCTCATATGGGTTCAAAGACAGCGGTGATGGTCAAGAACTATTTCTTTCGTCAAAGAGACCAAGGCAAGAGCGATTGGGAGCAATTTGCCAGTGATGCGGACGCGAAGCGAGCGAGAGGAGAGAAACTTCCGGACCCTCCACTGCCAACTGTCGGAGGACGCAAGAAGTACGATTCAACTCCAGGAGGTTCGCATCGTGCTATTGCTTCCGCGCCTGCCGCTGCAACACCGGCCACACCCGCGACAACTTCCGCGCCTGCTACCCCTGCACCTCACGCGGCACTCGCAGCCGCCGAAACGCCCAGCGAAGCAGTCACGCCCAAGCTTGAGCCAGCTGCTCAGACGCCAGTCAACCCACCTTTTGGCCGCTTCAATATGCCCATCACTCCTGCCCCCCCAGCACAGCAGCCGCAGCAAACCCCAGCCCAAGCCCCACAAGTAACCCCAGTGGTGCCCGCTCCTCAGGTAACGACCGCTATCCCGCCGCCACATCCCGCCATTCAACCAGTCGTCACACAATCAGGATCCCCTAGCACTCGCCCTGTTCGAGAGCTGCAGCAACCAACGTTTGGCTTCCAAGAGAGAGAACGTGAGCCAACTCAACCGCCTCAGCAAATTAGAATTTCTCAGAAACCATCTGCGCCTCCGCTGGCCGAGCCTGTTCAGCAACGTCCTCTAGCTGTTGCCCAGCCTATTCAACCTGCGCAGTCTGAAGCTCAGCTCGAACGACAAAATGCGGAGAGACAGCAGCAGCAGCAGCAGCAGTTGGAGAAGCAGGCTATCGAACTTGAACAAATACAGCTTGAGCGTCAGAGAGTCGCAGAGCAGCGAGAGATGGAGCGGCAACAACAACTCGAGCGCCAGAGGATCGCGGAGCAGCGAGAAATGGAGAGGAGAGAGATGGAGAGGAGAGAGATGGAAAGGAGAGAGATGGAAAGGAGAGAGATGGAAAGGAGAGAGATAGAAAGGAGAGAGCTGGAACAGAAACAGCAGATTGAGCGGCAAAGGATAGCGGAGCAGCAAGAACTCGAGCGGCAAAGAATGGAGCAACAGCGCGTGGAGCAACAAAGAATGGAGCAGCGAGAAATTGAACGACAACGGATCGAGAGGCAACAAATGGAACGGCAACACATGGAAAGACAACACATGGAGAGACAGCAAATGGAGAGACAGCAAATGGAGGCTCAACAAGCGAAAGAGCATCTACGGCCCGTGGAACGTACGCGGTTGAAGCAGGAGCCGGAGATGACACCGCCTCAACATCATTACGAGCCTTTATCGTTCCCTCAGCAAACATCTCGCGGTGTTCCTCTGTCACGATCAGAGGCTGCGTCCATGTCGTCCAGGCAGGAGCCACCTCGTGGCGCACCCACTCCAGTACCACAAGCCTATGGCCAACCTGTGCCGCAGCCAGGTGGCCGTGGTTTACTAGGAGATCCTAAGCCTCCAGTATCAACACCACCTGCCCAGCGCCCCCTTGCGACTCCCCAGAGATCTTTGATGGATCCGTATGGCACCCCTCCCCAGCAGTCGCAACCTCCACCGGCTGCTGCCCCTCCCCCAGCTCGCTCGGCGCCTTCCAAGAAGTCTAACCTCATGGCATTGCTGAACGACGATGCTCCAGCTCCCGCTGCTGCACCGACATCAACGCCTCAGCCAAAGCGCGTCAACGACATGTCTCAAGGAAGACCGTCAGCTACGCCTCCCCCTCAGACCATGTCGTCTAGAAGACCTGCACAGCCGTCTGCGCCGACACCGTTGCGGCCAGAGAGAGGACCATCCCAGGCATATCCTTACGGTCCAAGTGCAGCTCCATCAGCATCCGCTATGCCTCCACTGAAGCCGTCATCATATACGAACTCGCCCCAACCCCAGCACATGAATGCTCCAAGATCGGCTATGGCATCACCTCAGGACGCCGCAAATGCGGTCGAGCGCGGATTTTACAACCGCCATCCTTATGAGACGCAGGCACATGGAACGAACTCGCCTCAGATATCACAACCTTATCTCACGCAGTCACAGCCCCCCAGAGATCCTTACCCACCTCAAACTGGATATTCTGCGTATGGTGCTCCCGCTGCACATGCTGGCTCCCCGCCGCCGCAGTATGCCCATCAATCGACGCCTAGACGGGAGATGCCGCCCTCAAACCGGGATCCTGCTTGGCCTCAAGGGCACGCCATGAGTCAACCGCAGCAGCAACAGTCGCAGTCTTCGTGGCAACAAGCTCATGCAGCACCAAAAGCAACTCAACCGGGGCCACCTCAGCCATCAGCTTGGCATTCCCCGCATGTTGCTACTCAAAAGATGCCCCCAGGTGGTGGTATGGCCCCGCAGTCATGGACACCCGCTCCGCCTCAGCAGCAACAACCGCCGCCGCCTCATCACCAGATGCAAATGCGAGACGAAAGAGGCGCTCCTTTGTATAACCAACCTCCTCAACATCAACGCATGCAGAGTCAGTATCCACCAGTGTCGCGGGGTCCTGAGCCAATGCCTCCACAGGCGCAACAGCAAGCATATCCCATCCAGCGGTACGCGACGCCCGGACCGGTGGCTACGGAGCAGATGCAACAGCGGCCGTATACGCCAGGAGGTTACGATCCTCGACTTCCTCCTGCGGCACCTCCAGGCCCTTATCAAGATCCTAGAGAGATGCAACAACAGGCAATGCTTCAGCGGCAAATGCGTCCACACGAAGGTTATGACAGCAGGCAAAACGACCCGTACGCTCGTTAGCAAAGGGCTGATTTTGGCGTGCTGCAACAGCACATAGAATTTCAAGGGTAATGCATCTCCGGCTATCTGCGTTTTAAGCGTGTCGCCATATAGACCCATGGATGAGCTTGACGCCATGTGATTCGGATGCACAACATTTTTGGCACGCCTCTGCGAATGTGATAACACAGTACAGGTGGTAGGGCTGCTCGGAGTTTGAAACTCGAACCTGGGTTTGAAAGGGGTATACATAATCTGCAAAATAGGAAGACGATTCACAGAGCTCACAGCTAGATGGCAGGGCTTGTTGCTGGGCTGATTTGGATCAATAGGCTGGCCTCGGTAGCTTGGCGGACGGGGTTCAAGCTCGGGGAAGTCTGGTTGATTTGTAGACACAACACAAGCGGTGTCTTGTATTCTTATGTAGTGCTTCTTTCGCGCAATGGATTAGCATAACGTTTACACAAATGGAATTTTCGTCGTGTAGCGTAACCTTTCTATACGTGAGTTTGTCAGCGAGTTGCTTCGTCTATTGGCATAAGAAATCGCGTTGATCGATATGAGTCTGATGAACCCACCCATTAAGTGGAGGTTTGGTTTTGAATTCGGACTACGAGGTCTCACCTCTTCCTCCTCCCTTTCACAGAGAGAAAAGAACGCAGCAGTCTACCCGAAATACTTTCTAGAAGGTTGACAGGGACCTGGCGCTGACCGCCAGCGTGGGTGTGTGGAAGAAAACCAACGGGGACGAGGGTTTGATGCAGAGATCCGATCTACACTAAGGCTGTCAATAGGTGTAAAAGCTGTCCTCGCACGGAGTGGTTTTTGGTAAAACAACTCTTTTCATTTGGTTCGTCATGCTCTAGGGCTCAGTAATCATCCCACTGGAAAGTCAAAGACCCATCTCTCAAGTTTCCAAGTCCCGGAATTAGCCACCTTCTTTAAAAAGAACAGTAATCCCTCCGACCGCATAGCATAGGCTGTTTTTGTTTCCGTCTCTGCCATCTATTTCTCACGTACACGCAAAGTCTCGCATCATGGCTGAGAATACCACGTCCGTCTTTAGTCTTCCAGACTTTCCGCTGGCAACGGGCTCTGCGACATCGCCGATCTTTTTGGGCGTCGTAGCCAGCGTGACGGCGCTGGTTCTTCTCGTCAGAAAGCTATCATCGCCTGATCTGGATGAGCGAGAGCCTCCGGCTTTGGAAGCACGTGTCCCGATTACCGGGCATTTGATCGGTCTTCTCTGGCACCAGAGCCAGTACTTCAAAGTTCTCTTGTAATGTAAGAAAAAAATCGAGATATATGACAAGCAGCCCTGATGCGTTGGCAGCAGCGAGAAACGAATGCCAATAGCAACTCTTCCTATCCTCAACGGCAAACTCTATGCGATTTGGGACCCGCCTCTCGTCCAATCTGCGTACCGTAACAAAGATCTCCCGTTCGAGCCATTCGCTGTAGAGTTTGCGCAGAAGGACTTAGGACTGGACGGTGACAAAGCAAAGCTGTCGAGGGAGACGGATCTTGTGCGCGACTTCTTCGGTGTCATTCATCCGGCGCTGAATGGGGCGTTCTTGCATCGGATGAATGCGAATGCACTGAAGAATGTGGCTGGCCACCTCGATTTGATAGGTGCTGGAGAGGACGGGTTGGTTGTTCCTAACTTGTTCGCATGGGTAAAGAGGGTGAACCATGGCGACGACGGAGGGTTTCTACGGAGCTGAGAACCCCATTCTCAAGAATCCCAGCTCGATCGATGATCTCTGTAAGAAAAAGCCTTCTATCTCCCATGGGTTGCTTCCACGGCCAACCAAGTCATGCTGACAACTACCAGGACCTTCGAAAATGGCGTACCCCTTCTAATTCTCCACGTTTTCCCCTCCATCACCGCCGGAAAAGCCTTTCAAGCCCGAGCAAGACTCCAGGCAGGTCTATCGGCTTTCTACGCGGCCAAGCACGACTCCAATGACGATGTCGCCCAAGTCGTCAAAAACAGAGCAAACGTGCTGCGCAGATGCGGCATTTCGGACCAGGAAATAGGGACGTTCGAGCTGGGACTACTGCACGTCCGTACAGCCAACACCACCCCCGCCTTCTTCTGGCTCCTGACGCACATATTTACTAGGACTGCTGGTGGAGAGGTTACGTCAAGAGTTTTCGGCAGCTTCGACGCGAGACCAGAAGAACTCTGGTGACGAAATCAAGATCGACATCACCAACTACGAAAAGGATTGTCCACTCCTTGTGAGCTGTTACCGCGAAAGCCTCAGACTTTCCAGCCGCGTCGTGGGAAACCGGCGGGTTATCAAGGACACCACCATCGCGGACGGCAAGCAGAGGTCGTACGTCCTCAAGAAGGAAACCAACCTGCAACTCTCCGACGACGTCTGGGGCGGTAGAACCGCGGCTTTCGTGCCCGAGAGGTTTCTGGCGGTCGAGAACAGGGCCAGCAAGGAGGCCAGGGGTGAGGCGAAGGCGAAGGCGAAGCGGTCGGCGTATATCCCGTTCGGCGGAGGAAGACACCTGTGCCCCGGCCGCAACTTTACCTTTGCGGAGAACTAGGGGTTCGTGTCGGCTCTTCTGTTGGGTTGTGAGGTCCTCCGGGGATGGCGGCTCTTGGGAGGTGCCGGCGAGCATGCCGTGTACGCTGGCTGATGGGTCGCCGAAGCCGGAGAAGAATGGAGAGGGATTTGGAATTAGGATCCGGAGGAGAGAAGGGTTGGAAAAGGCGAAGTTTCGGTTCGTGTGTTAGGAAAAGGGGCTAAATCGGATGCAAGGGAAATCGACGTTTCAGACCGAGGCGAACGTGAAATTCCACGATGGGATATATGGACTAGCAACAATCGAATTGGAAGCTTGATTGTATCGAATTACGGTCACACGTATCTCCAAAGGCTTATCGGGGAAGATTGACGATAGTTGCAAATAGACTAATAATACTCATCGAAGCAACGACATGAAAACATGTGCGATGGAGTATTTGCACAGCGAATGAAACGCAATGGCGCAGGAAGCGGACATGGGCGCAAAACCGAGTTATACTTTGACGACTTTCGATGACATAGTTAAATGTTAGGGAATCAGGTTTCTCTCGATTTCCTCTCCACATCGGATACTCTGGATATCAAAAGGGAAAACATCATGCGAGAGGTGTAGAATAGTGTGAAGAAGCAAAAGCTCACTTGCGGTAAGAAAGACACTATAACAGCTTTGTGTAGGCGGGGGAGGAGCATATGTTCCGCTGTTGTTGTCGAGGGTAAAGCGGACAAAAGCGGGTGTGTTCCAGCGTTTGGGGGGGAGGAAACAAGGATCTGTACCGATGTAAGCGGGACGACGGAGATCTTCCATCTACATAGCTGAGTGCCCGCCCCTCTACACTAATTTATATAAACGGAGGGATCTGAATGTAATCAAATGCCCATCCGCGCAGGATTTCTCTGCGCAGGTAAACAAGTTTGTGACCAGCGGTTGTCCTTTTCGCCCAAGTCACTACTGGTTATCGACATCTCGACGCATCATGGCGTCCAAAGAAACCCGCCCGCCGGTACAGATGGCGGCTCCTTTCTATGTCGCCCTGGCTAGCTACATCAATATGTTCAGTATTGGAACCGCATACGCCCTCAGTGTCCTCCAATTCGAGCTTCCCAGATTGTTAGATGTCCCCTACCACTGGTCTTTTGCTCCTTTCGGCTCCGCCAGTTTCGGTCTCGCATTTGGGGTTGCCACGGCGGCTTCCTCGATATCAACAAACGGCGCCCGTTCGACAGCCGCAAAAGGCACGGCTCTCTGGGGCCTCGCCGTGCTCCTCAATGGGCACCTTCTGGCCTCGCATTACTTTCACGGCATCCTGGCGGTCCTCTGCTTCGGGGGTATCGGCGTCGGTTGGACGTATCTCGCTGTCATCATGATGGTCAGCCAGGCCTTTCCCGACCGTCCGTTGACCAGAAGTGCGATTGGGCCTCTGGGTTTCTCTTCAGGCGCAGCTGCAAGCTTCCTGCTCTCCTCTTTTCTTCACTTTGGTGAACGAAGCAGTAGAGAGCTGGCTAGCTTCTTCAAAATCGGAGGAATGGCGTTCATTGCTGTTGGATCGGCGACAATATTACTCTTACCACGCGATGTAGCTTCGAAAAAGACAGAGACACACTCTGGAGCCACTAGGAGAGGATTCTTGTGGATTCTGCTATTCTTCAACGCCTTGCCAGGAATGGCAGCCTTTTCTGCGCTTCTTCCCGCGGCTTCGCATTACAGCCCAACGAGCTTCAACGGCTCTTCGAGCGGCTTGCCTTGCGCCATGCTCGCGCTGGCCAGCGGAGGGCTGCTTTCCGCTCCTCTGAGTAGATGTCTCGGGTCCAAACGCACCTTTACCGTCATGTTCTCTGTTCGCGGTCTGTCGCTGATAGCTCTCTCACGAGCGCCAAGCCAGGCTCTGGCATTTGTCACGCTCGCGGCCATCCTCTTTGCCCATGGTGTTGGCTTCAGCTACATACCCGGTCTGATCAAGTCGCAGCTAGCCAATGCGTCCGAGTTTCCGCGTGAGTACGGTCGCATTCTCACAGCTTGGGGCGCGGCGGGACTCGTTGCGAGTCTCCTCAACGCAGCTTCGACTTACTCATCCGTGAAGTTTACAACTTTAAGCATGGCGATGGGTTTGACGGTGTTGTTAGTTGCCGTTGCTGGCGAGGTGTTCGCTCCTCTCGGCAGGTGATGCACGAAAATTGGAATTTCTCTTCATAGCTATTAGCATCTTCCTTGAATTACGGATGAGAGGAACGTTGTGCAGCCGAGCACATATACACACGATATGCTCACACAAAGTTCATTTGTCGCGATTCACAAGACGCACACGACAGCCAGCATCACGACTATCCCACCACCGAACCCCCGATCGCGTATTCGGCCACACCTGGCCTGGTTTTCGGGATGAAGTTGGAGCGGCTCACGTCAGTCGGCTTCGTTCCACGGCACTGCAGAAGACGCCCGCTTACTCATTCCACCCACGGGAACAATCGGGGTTTTCTCTTGGGCGGGAAGCCGGCGGGAAACCCGCATTGGATCAGGGTTTCTGGGGCGCACTAGACATAGTTTTGTCCCTGCTGTTAACATGATGTCTCCGCGGGGTTAATTTGACAGAAACCGCGTCGACATCTCTCCGAGCTGCAGGGGCTTCTTTGCAAGCAACCCACGCCCGTCATGTCCCTTGACGATGGCGATGAAGCTGGAGACTCGTGTTCGTATGGGTATAAGACCTCTCAATGTCGTGACTTTAGCTTATTTAGAAAGCCAAAGTAGAAGATCAAATACCGAGTTGAGACTGGCTTCCAATTTCAAGATTCCCCGGGTTTCGCTCTTGACATATCTAATAACAATCAGCTCTGCAACATTTTCAAGAAACTACAATGTCTACATTCGGGACGATCTCCTCGGCGGTCCGCGATGGCATCTTGCTAGGTGTAGTTCTGTACGCCAAGGACAAGTCAAATTAGTCGTATCTCTATTCTCTATAACCAACTCCTCACTAATCTCAATCTCTCAAAAGGACATCTCAGCTACTCCAAAGTAATCAGCTCACAATACAAACCTCACCCCCCGCCCTTGGACCTCTCGACAACCCTCTGGCTCGCATCCGCCACAAAGATAATCACCACGATTTCAGCCCTCCAGATCGTGGAACACGGCCTCGTAACCCTTGAGGAGGACATCTCCCACCACCTCCCCGCCCTCGCCTCCCAAGAGGTCCTAAACCGGCTTCAGAGAAGCAAACCCCACCGGAGCCCCCAATCACGACGCCGCGCAAGAACCCCCATATCCCTCCGCCAACTTCTCACCCACGCCGCCGGAACGTGCCACGACTTCTTCTCCCCCAAGCTCCAGCGCTAGGACGCCTTCAACGGCAAGAAGCGCGTCTCGGGCTCCAACGTCGAAGAACGCTTCTCCCACCCCTTTCTCTACGAACGGGGGACTTTCTGGATGTACAGCAACGCCATCGACTGGGCCGGCCGTCTCGTCGAGGTGCTGACGGGGACGGACCTGGAGACGCATATGCGGGAGAACATATTCGAACCCCTGGGTCTCGAGTCCTTCACGTTCAAGGCGGCCAACGTCCAAGATTCTCTCTGGCCCCTGAGCTCCCGGGACCCGGCGCAACTGGCAAAGTCGTGCCCTTTGGCGGTTACCACCTTGATGACGGGGTCGAGTCTGCTTTGGGAGGCCAGGGCCTGCACGGGAGAATGGACGAGTACGTCGAGATTTTGCATTCTCTTCTCGTTGATGGCGGCAAGCTGCTTCGTCCCGAGAACCGCTTCGGAGATGTTCAAGCCCCGACTGGGCGCTGCGTCCAAGGCGGCTCCGCTTGAGAACTTGAAGGTGCCGTCGGGGTTCGTTGGCGATTTCCCCGATACCAAGGAGTACGACTGGGGCCTCGGCGGAATTCTCATCGATGGGGACGGTCACCCGTACCGTAAGAAGGGCACGTTGATCTGGAGTGGAGCGGCGAACGTCTTCTGGGTAAGCTGGCTGGGCTTGCGAATTTCCCTGCAGGAGACTTGCGAAGCTGACTTGAATACTAGTGGATTGACCGCGAGACTGGGGTGGCTGGCGTCTTTGGAACGCAGTTCATGCCGGCTGGAGAGCTGGAGACGAAGGAGTACATCAAGGCTTTCGAGAACGAAGTGTATGCGAAGGTGAAGAAGGCACTATAGATCTCACAGCTGATTAAGGATGCACTGGCGTTCAGAATGGTTTCGAGGCATGTGGTAGTTTACCGATACTCGAAATCGCAACAGATACACCTACAGACATAACATAGAAGTTCACCGTTCAAGACACCCCGTGGTGCACAAAACTAAAAAGTCCATCGTTCGCCATCGCTAAAAGCTAAGAGGATAAGCGCGATAGGTATGCGACCAGCCATGCAAACAACTCAATCCTGCAATGCAAAAAATAAATCGGCCTCCAAGAACTCCACGACGTTAGAATTCAGGCGCCAGTGGGGATCCAAGAAGAGGAAAAAGGAAACAAAATAACAAGGTGTTTTGACATATCCTCCATAAGGGCATAACACGTATAACTTTTCCCCCCTTTTTCCCTACGCCGGTGGGGGCGCCGGCGGTTGATCCCCGTCTGGCGCAGCATCCGCGGCCGCCCCCGATTCCTCTTCCTCTTCCTCTTCCACTTCTTCGTACTCGTACTCGACGCCTTCCTCCTCTTCACCTTCGACGAGAAGGCCATTCTGGCGCTCCCAGACCTCCTTCCGGATCGCGTCATCCTTGGCCTTGCGTGCCCTTTCAACTTCCTCGAAGCCTCCAGACTTCTTCAGCTTGTCCTCCTCGACAAACTTGGCTAGTTCTCTCTGCAGTTCGTTGCCCTTCCGACCTTCAAGCTCCTTTTGCCTGAGCTTCTCGGCCCTCTCAATAGCCTCTAGTCTGTTCTCGTGATTGGGCATCAATGCCCTCACCTCCCCAAGTACGCCGTCCTTCGCGGCGTTCTGATCAAGGCTGTTACCCAGGTTATTCAAGCCCTTGGAAAAGTTCCGAGCAGTGCCAGCGCTGGCGGTGGTGCCGTTATCCTTCATCTGTTCCTTGGTGGCCTGCTCGACCAGCGCAAACGTTTCTGAGGCCTTCTCCAAGTCGTCCTGGAGATCAACCATGAGGTCCTCCATAAGGCGCAGCTCATCACGGCCCTTGCACACCTCCTCAAGTTCCTTCTCCCAGATCTTGGTCCAAATGGGCTTCTCTTCCTTCATGTAATCTTCCACCTTCTTGAGTTCTTTGGAAAGTTTCGTAATGTCCTTGGCAACACCCTCCAGTTGCCTAGGCAGCGGCCGCACGCCCCGGAGGACTACGTCCTTCCGAAGATCCTCCACCAAATCTTGCAAGTCGTCGACTCTGGCAACTAGACGATCGGAATCCTGGTTGAGCTGTTCGCGGCCCTTGGTAACGTAGGCATGTCCTGTCTCGCCCTCCATAGAGGGCACTGAGGCCTTGACGACCGCAGCCTTGACGTTGCCCGCCTTGTTGCGGATCATGTTCATAGACCCTTGGATCTCCGACTGGAACTTTTGGTAGGCTTGCCGCATGCCTGCCAGATCGCGGCGCAAACTCTGTATCTCTGTCAAGTGGCCCGCGCCAAGCTTGCGGCCACCGGCGGCAGCGGCAGCCTTGGATCCTTCGGCCGGTGCAGCAGCCACAGGTGGCATTGCAGCTAACCTTGCCATCTCACTTGCCGCCTCCTGTTGGCGATCCGAAACTCGCTGAATTGCTAAACCTTGGTCATCCACGTTCTGCTTAACATCCTGAACAATCTTCTTGAGTTGGCCAATGCCGTCGTCAATGTGGCGCTTAACTTCATCCAGAGGCTCGACGTTGAGAACAAGAACTGTCCGGTCCTTAATATCTGATAAGTCCTCCAGCTCGTGTCTTACTCCCGAGACTGGGTCCTGGATATAGATTTCGGGCAAATCAGCGCCGTTAGACTGCGTATTCCAAGAGAACTTCTCAATAAAGGCCAGCTGAAGTCTTCCAATAGAAAGCTCGCTGTATCCTTCGGGAAGCACAAACTTCTTGACCTTTGACTTGTACTGTAAGAACAAGGTCAGGTCCTTCGTAAGAGGCGGCGATTGCTCTTGGAGGAAGGTACCATCCCGCTTCTTTTCAGGTGTCCTGACCTGCGGTGACTTCGGCTCGTCCTTGGTCGGTGGCAAAGGCTTTTGCGCCGGCTCGTCATCAGGAGACATGATTGGGAGATCATCGCTGAGAGGTCCGCTAATGGTGGCGCTTGGTTTTGGGTATTTGTCTTCAGGAGTCTGAATCGTAGGGCTCTCCGGCCTTGCGATGGAGGTGTCCGGGGATTCCTCACCAGCGCGGTTAGGTGCCTGCGCCGGCGACATATCCAATTGGGATTGTTTGGATGCGCGATTTTGGCGCAGAGTCTCGCGTGTTTGAACAGCGCGAAGAGATTCTCTCACTTCGCCTCGGCCGCGGTTGGGGATCGGGGAGTTCTGCGATGGGAGCATAGGCATCCCATTTACAGCACCACCAAGGTGTTTCGATATTTGGTACTGCGAGTAACGTCGAGAAGCTCTTCTCTCCAAATCACCTCCCTTCTGCAGAGCAGCGAATGCACTTGATTGCTGTTTCGGCGGTGGCGGCGGCGGTGGAAACGAGTCGACGTTGATCTCTGTTGACGGCTGGGAAGGCATCGGCGTCTCGTCGCCAGGGTAAGGCGGCATGACGGGGATGTTCTGCATGGTACCACTGGACATGGAGGACTGCTCCGAGTTGACAGATCCGCGCGACTGATCCCGCGGAGGCATATACCGACGGCTGGGGGACGTGGCGGGAGCGCCAGCCGACTGAGACGATTCCCTCTGAGCATCCGGCCGATAGCCATTTTGTATACCCTCCTCGAGTAGATTCGTAAGGCCAGTATTCGTGCTACCGATCGTACTCGTACTCGTTGCTCGCTCAGGGGGACCAGCGGAGCCGCCGCTTTCCCTGTCCCTTGGACCTTTCTGCCGCAGTTTCTGTTGCTTTCGCTTCAAGCCGTGGAGTAGGTTGATAATGATATCTCGGATACGTGGAAGATATTTCTCCAAGCTCTCAGTGCTCGCTTCCTGGCTTAAGGTAGCCTCGAGAATGCTTCGCAGTAGTTCGGGAACATTGCCCAAGTCAGAAGTATCCACGTTGATAGCTGTGAATGCCCGACAGGCCATGTTAAACTCGTAACCCAGTCTCACGTAGACGTCTGACACCTGGCCATCGGTGGCTTGGCCCCGCGACCATTGTGTAAGAGTCTCGAGAAGCTGCTTCGTCGCGACCAACAAATGGGTCACGCTCTTCTCTATTTGCGATAGCGGCATGGCAGAGCTAGTAGAGTTCTACAGAGTTATCGTTATTAGCTGCTGAAACGGAAAACGAAGGAGCTAGGGCTTGGTGGGGTTGGTTGCATGGCGGGTCATCGTGAGAGATAGCTCGAACATAAGCTCAAGACCCGGAGAAAACGCATTATGAACTCACATTTGATCTCCGTATTCCGTTTGGAGGAGCGGACCGGTTCGAGGCGTTGGAAGACCGCGGCTGTACCCCGTTGCCGGGCGATATCGAGCGTACAGGTACATTTGGTGGAGGCCCAGGTTCGACACCTGGAGAGCGGCGTTGCATGCGCTGTGAAGGGCCTGGTGGTGCCTGCATAGTGACTGAGGTCGCCGATGTGTGCTTTCGCGATCAAGGCGTCCTCCTCTTCCTTGCTGTTCCCCAAGCAAGAGTCTCCTATGGAAAATAAGCCAAAACCTAGACCTCGGGATCGAAGCGCGTCGGATTTCAAGGGATCAATGGTAGCTATTCGAGCCAAGGGTCGAGGGACACCCCTACTGGAAAGAGGGAACGCGGATGGCAAATTAGGTATATTGAGCTCGCTCGAAGGATATGCGGGTGCCAGGAGGTTGAGCTATTCTCGTTCGATGCCGAGTCCGTGGGAAGCAAAGATATCGGCGGGGCGGCAGTAGGGGATCGTCCGGTTCGGTGCAGCCAAAGGCACGTGGGTGGCGTACTATGTAAGGTCAGGTAGAAGAAAAGTAGCCGTGGCAGCGCAGGTTCTATGCGTTGACGGCGTCGCCCAGACGGATTCGGTGCGCAGGTTGCAGGTGTCGCAGTGTCGCAGTGTCGCAGGGAAGAATGTTGAGGTGGTGACTGCAATGTCAATGTAGCAGGGCAGACAGGCCAAGCGCAAAGCAATTACGAGGTTCCAGTATGTAAGTACGAGGTACAGACTGCAGCACACGTACTACGTATATGCAATGTGTAGCCGTGTTCGGATAGCGGGCGAACCTCATGAAATTCTCCAGTTGCCTGCACGCTCTTTTCGGCCCAACAAGACCCATTTGCAGTGAAGCCCAAGTCTGCTGGAGAAACAGAAAGACACAGGGCACGCATCCATTACCCTCGCATGTTCGATGACCTGCCCTGGCACCTGGCACCTACTAGTCTGCTTTCCGCTGCCCGTCATGTCATCCTGAAGTGGAGTGCTGAGGCCTGACTGGCTCCCAAGGTGGCTTGGACCCCCGCAGCCGAGAACGCACGTGCCCATTACCAGCCACCAAAATGCCAGATGTGAGCCAATTGGCTCGTCGACGGAGCTCTTCACCCAAGTCACTCGAGTCAACTCCTCCTCCATCCATCATCCACCTCGTCACCATCTCAACCCCTACCTGGCAGCCTCGAGATCACAAATCTCTGGGATGAAACAGGCTGCAATGTTTCAAAACAACGACAGGCGGTCGGTGATGTGCGCAGAGCGGGGTAGTCGCCAGCGCACCAGAGGCTCCAAAAGTCAATACTCATTTTCAATGAATATCTCGACTTCGACTTCGACTCGACCCCCATCTGTTCACACACGTCCGGGCGTTGCTTCGGCTAGTACGACGCGTTAGATCCCTCCCCTCATGGCAAATGCGAACGAGGCATGTCTAAACCCTGCGAGCCATTGTCAGAGGAAGACGAGTCTGGCGTTTCAACCTTTCCTCGTGGCCGGGCTCACCATGATTCGGATACGTCATTACATCACGAACCGAATCCCCAGCCCTACGCGCTGTTTGGCTCATTGCCGTCTTATTCTCCGTGATCGACGCAACGAACCAACCGCTGAAGCTTCCAGTTCAAGGTTTTGCTTAAAATTGTCACAGTAGTCAGTAACTACTGCTAAGTTTTCATTCATCATTCGGCGTGGAAAAGACCCCGTTTTTTTCGGACATCAAGGTTACCAAGAACGAACCGCTGAGGAAATTCGGTTGCAAAGCATAGGGCAATAAAGGATTACTTCACAGTATGTGCTTACGCGCTTACGCAGAACCTATGAAGGGGGCTCTACGCCACACAGAGAATTGCGATCGGCCTGCTCCCAAGCCACTCCCGAAAACATGGGCGACCATTGCAGAACACGGCATTGATCTATTAACTCGGAGACACCCGGCGGCAGGTTCCTTATCCCAACTCCAGACCTTTCATGCTTCGAGCAACTCGTCAGAAAGCTCAGCCCTCTTCTCGAGTTATAGGACGAACCTACGCATGAAAACGAAAGAGTGCACCAACACATTTACCAATGGGTGGAAAATCCATGGCGTGGCAGCTCTGGTATGCCTCGCTATGGGTTTCGCGATGGTGGTTCGCGGCGTGCCGGGGGTGAACATGCTGTCCTGCATCAGCTGTCCTGCATCAGCTCCTCCGTCAACCGCTGTACCTTTTCCTGCGTGGGAACATTTCCTTCTCAAATGCCTCGACGTTTCGATCTAGGATATCCGGGTTTTCGCCCTCAGCTACGGCGCTGATAATGGCCTTTGCAAGCTTCAACAAGTCCTCCATGGCGATATTGACGCCCTCGCCGGCGTAAGGAGTCATCAATCCCGCACTGTCTCCCACAAGTGTCACGCCGCGCCGGTGCGGCCATTTGAATCCGACCGGAGGCATTTACAACGACCTCGGCGTACATTCATCTTCCGCCTTCACGATGGCATCTTCAGCGCCGGGCTCCAACCTTGATAGTCCATGAGCAGTGCTTTTTTGACCGCCTTGAGGTTATGCGAATCGTACCCACATGCCTCCGGCCATGACCAGTTCTCGTCGTCTGACTTCACAGACGCATAAACATTCAAACTGCCATCGCCCATCTGCTGGATTGTGATTCTCTTCCCGTCACTTTGGGCAAAAACACTGCCTCGGTTGACAAGCTTGGAGAGCTCTGGTGCTGTGTTTTCCGCATCAGGGATGCTCAAAGAGTAAAGGCCGATCTTGGTCCATAACGGTTTGACGTCTGGTGCGAGCAGGTGACGGACCTTGCTCCAAGCCCCATCCGCACCTACTACCAAGTCGAACCCCGAGGCGGAAGTGTGTCCGAAGTCGAGCGTGCCGTTTTCGTCAACTGACCTAAGACGGTGTCCCCACTTGATCATGTCTTTGGGCAGAGATTCTGCAAGGAGTTGACGCAGCTTCGGCCGGTCGATCTCTGGACGTTCCTGAACACTACTGCCAAAACCATCCGCCGTCTTGACGAAATACTGCTTGTTGTTCTTGTCGACGATGGCCACGTACTGGCCGTCGTATCTTGCGTATTTCAGGAATTTGTCGAAGAGGCCAGCTTCCTTCAGCGCAACAGTCCAGTCTCGGTGTGAAGGTCCAACGTGCCGCCCTGAGACCTGAAGTCTGGCGACGATTCACTTTCAAAGACACTTGCTTCGATATTGGCCATGTGTAACAGACGCGCCAGGAGACATCCTATCGCAACATCAGAGACTTAACCGACGTTTAAATTGGCAGTGCGAAGTGACAGAACAATGCAAAGCGGCATGTGGAACACGAGCTTACCTACAGGCCCAGCACCGATGATTGCTATCTTTGGACTAGGCATTGTGGAGAAATCGCACGCAGATTCTCAACCAGCGATGTACCCGATATATTTGTTTGAAAAGTGTATGTCTTGAAGATCTTGTCGCGAGACTCAAGTCTGGCCGAGAGAGTGCGCCTGATCGTTGGACGCCAAGGAACGAACGCATTCTTGTATTTGAGCCGTAAGCCACTATCAATCCGAGCCCTTCCAGGGCACTCCGACAACGCAGAATGCCCCGTCGGATATTTTCGCACCCGGATTCGGCATCCTAATGCCGCGGCGCTGGTGCTTACTTCACTCCGAAATGTGGCACGTTGCGAGGTGCGGGCTGCCTAGCCGTAATTACTAGGCAGCATTACTTGTATCAAAGCCACGGATAGTCCGCGGGTTTCTATGTATGGAGACTTCACGTCGCTTGAACATGCGAGAAACATTGTCGTCAACCTTGAGCTTGGTAGATTATCTAAGACTAAGCCTGGAAGCATATCAAACTTCCAATGATCAAACTTCCAATGGGTTGATAGTACTGATGAAAGAAGAGCGCGCTTCAGCGGGTTACCATTAACAGCCGGCGCCGTGCTTCGGGTTGAACCGCGAGGTCTTAGTGCTTAGGTAAAGGTTTGATGAACACGTAACAGCGGCCGAATGTGCCCGAATCTATTATAAGTACCTCTCAGCCGACAAATTGTTTTGATCAGAATACCTTAGTTCTGCCATCCCATCTTTGGAGAGTTGGGGACTGGTCTGGGCCGAGTTGCAGCGATTCGGGTGGGGCCGGACCGCCGTGAGACTCGGTAGCTATTTCTGCCTCAGGCCGAGAAAGGCATCGAACTCGGAGCTTGCGCTTCGGGGAATCTAGAAACGTTCAATTGGCATCACAACCGCCGAGCTATCATCCCACCTTGTACTCATCAACCACATTAATCCACCTCGAAAAACCGCCAAAATGGTCTTCGCCTGGAAAGCCGCCGGTCTCACGTGAGTTCAATCGACTGCCCATCCGAGGATGTGCGACTGGCGAGGAAAGAGAAAGAAGGAAGGGCGGAAAAGCTAACGCGGCAACCCCTGATCAACAGCTACAACCGCTACCTCGCCGTCGCCTCGCGCGTCGTGCGCCGCAGCCTGAAGGAGGACAAGAGAATCGCCGCTGAGCGCCGCGGCGACATGGACCTGCGTTTCGCCAAGTGGGAGGTAAGAGATCACTCGCCCTTCATGACAGTGGGAGGCGAGCAGCGCGCTGACGAAATACCGCAACCAGAACGGCAAGCAGGGCGACCCCAAGCCCCTCGCCCAGGCCACCCGTCCCGCCGCCTCCTCGTAAATCGAATTTTCTTCATCCGCCGCCGAATGACAAGAAGCCGGTTGGGTTATGGGAGATGGAATGAAAGTCTTGTCCAAAGAGATGGATGGGGGGAAATTGGAGGAAGTTGACCTCCTGGTACCCGTCGGCTCCTACACTGCGAGCTGCTGTATCATATCAAAAGACTGCCATTAAAAAGCATGAATTCAATGCCTGCCCTTCGAATATTCGTGAGACTGGAGTGCATTTTTTTGCTGGTGGAAATGGTGTTATAATGTTGCGATGTCGGGCACAGTGACGACGTTGAAGACCTGCGAATGTTGGGCGTGCTCCTCCCTCCACAGACCCAAATTTGCCCGCCGCCGGACAAACTCGGTTCTGATCGCTCCATGCTCCCGTCGCAGCTACCCTCACAATAACTTCACGTCCGCGAACTCGCACCAACAGCGCAGAAGGATTGTCCGAATTCTCATTTGTTTGCGAATACGCTTTTGCACCTCAACCGGGCCCCTCCATCTGTTGTGACGTCCCTGGACCGCTGGCAACCGAATTTAATCGGGCGTATCCATGCGCGGCCGCAAAGTCCCCGTGACCTCACTAAAACCGCAACTTCACTCAACAGAATCTCACATGAGGCGCTCCCGCTGAGATGGACATCCCTTCCGGCTTTGGAGTGTCCGATGGTGGGCATTTTTCTTCTTTAAGTGAGATGCACCGTCGCTAAACAGTCGTTTTCAGACATTTCGAGGCTCTCTCTTGAGCAAGGGCGTGAACCCCCACCGCCGAATATCTCAAGTGACGGCATCGTCGCCTTTGATATTACGTCGGAATTTACCGCTGCCACTGAGAGTAAGCATAAAGCATGAGAGGCTCTCATCACAAGGAAGAAAAGTGCTGATGTCTTCCCAGAGCTCTCTCCGGGCGAGCTGGTCAAGGATGGGTTCTTCACACTGTTTGAATCCGTTGGGGCGCTTGAGGCATGTCGGAAACCTCGGTGAGATGGAACAGAACGTATTGCTAATTGGGCCATCAGATCATGGACCCCAAAATGGACAGCGGATGTCTAAAAGCAGAGGAGTCGCTTGATGTGGACTATGATGTTTCGCGCCCTTTGCTGCCCGAAGAAGTCCTGGGGATCATAGATCAGCTCATTTGCCATGAAGTTGGTTACCCAGCCATTGCCCTCACGTCTTTGAGCTGACGCCTTCTTAGATGGCCTGGCATGTTGGGTATCCCTTGTCACAGACCGTATTCACAAGTGTATATGTCGAGTCGATTCTGATGCCCAAACCCACGACTATCGACGACGCCCACTTCATCCGAAACGCCAACGGAACTCCGCCATCACCGATGCACGCCGTTCTGCGGGCTTACTGCCTGGGACTCTTGAAGACGTGCGGCAACGTAAATGAGAGAATAAAGAACGAACATTACTATGAGGTAGATGTCATCCCTTTACTCATGACATTCTTGGCTGACAGGCATTCCAGGAAGAAGACTTTGTCACGAACACCTACAACCGAGTCTTACTCGACGACTTCAGCGTGGAGTCTGTACGAGATGTTATTAAGGACGCCAGCTTCATCCTGAGACACAGCTCAGATTCAGTGCCGAAGGACATGATAGATGCATTGAACACCAGATTACTCCTGCGCTACACCTTCCTTGCAGCCATCGATCACACACAGTACCGTACCGACCCAGACCGTATACGAAGTCCCTGGAAAGAAGCCCTCGACATGCTCCCGAGCATCAAAAGCACCCACTCTTTCGGCAAGCCCGTCCCTGACGCCTTCAGCGCCAAGCTGCAGAGGAAACTAGCCAGCACGATGCCCCCACGTCCCATCGTCCAGACGAGCTTCGAAGACGCCTTCGGAAACCTGTCGAACCTGATCAGCGACGGAATAGAGGTTGTCGGCGTCCTGAAGTACACAGACTCCATCTGCCTCCAGGCAAGATCCTCATTCTACCCACCAACAAGTAACGCGACTAACGAATCCTAGACCTATGTATCAACCTTCCAGGCAAAGAAGCCTCAACCCCTCATCTTCGTCCGCACCCTCCTGCAATCCTTCCTCTTCAAAGACATGGAAGTCCTCGGCCACAAATCCATCCGCCAGCTCCTCGACGATGACTTCTCCATCGTCTCTCTCCCCGCCAGCCCCCTCCTCGACCGTGACAACGACGAGATCGAAGCCATTCACGACCCGCGCTTCACCATCGCCGCACAGATGGAGTCCTTCCGACAGCGCGCCGCCCAGCCCTACCTCGACATCCTCCGCACCTTCTGCCAAAATCGCTGCCGCGTCCGCCGTACGTTGTGCCACATGGTCCGTGACTGGGAGAACCTCCAGTTCGACGCCGAGGATATTGACCAAATCATCCAACATCAAATCGACGAGCAGCCGGCAGTATTTCAATCCCCGTCGGGGCCCGTGGAGACGTATTCTCTGCCCCTATCCTCGTGGGCGTATCTGTACAAGGTCAAACAGATGGAGTGGATCGTCCAGCTCGGCTTCGAGCTGGAGGTCTACCAGCCAGACGAGCTGGCTGGGATGTACTGGTATCTAAACTTCCTTGCCAAAAACCGCCTAGAGCATGTTGAACGGATCAAGTCGTTCATCATGAGGAATTTGAGCCAAGCACAATCGGGTGGTAGGCAGCGTCTGGCACCAGCAGCCGAGGCGCAATACACCAAGTCGCTGGCCTTCATCCGGCTTACACTGCTCGACGCCGCCGTTACCGATGGACTTGCCGACGCGCTGTGCTGTCTGCACACCGTCCTCCACCGCTTGGGTCTGATCAAGCCGCCTCCACGCCCATACAGCACCGATGAACTGCGCTACGAACTGCGGATGAAGCCGTTCGCCGTCATCGGCCTACCTTCCCTGCCGACATTTGACGAATTCACCGTGGGAACGCAGCAGCCCGATGTCTCGACTGGCGACCTTCTCGCTCTGGCTGATCGGGCGATCGCCGGCGCAAAGAAGGGCTTCGAAGTCATGAGCAAATTTCCGGACACAGAATCGTTCTCTGTAGGATCACATGATCGCTGGGTGCCGACCGTGAAAAACGGGCTCAAGTCGTGCATCGCTACGGGGCTGGCGGTGTCGGTCCTCAGAAAGGCGCTAGACAAGTCTGGCGGAGGCCGGGACCTCAAGCTCAAGGTCGAGGTGCCGACGCCAGAGAAGTCGTATCACGAGTGGTGGATCGTCCCTAGAATCACGCCCGTTCGTTGAGACAATTAGCATTGGGGGACCGAGGCATAGCGCATTGGTTTCGAGGTACTGAATTCAACTTCTAAGATATCCTTATTCCTTTCCTATTGGTGTCTCGATTTCCCCGTGATCACATGATGCAGCATTTTGGCAACCATGTCCGACCTATCCCAACCGTTACCCGAGTTTGGGTATTTCCAAGTGATTCCCATACAGAATTTGATACAAAGTCGCGCAAGAGAAAACAAAAAAAACATAAACGCTAAGCCCCATCGATGTTATGGTGCGTCTAGCTGGCTTGGTCTATATGCGTGTATAGTTTACCTCCAATCCTAATCATTGAATAGTTTGGCAAGCTATCGGAAAGCCCGCCAGAACTCATGGAGTCTTGAATTTTGAAGTCAATGCGAAATTACGCACGCTTCTTAGCAGCAATGGATCTAAGCTTCACGGTCTGCTCGTATAGAACATCCTTGAAGGCGAAGAGGAAGGCGGCAGTCAGCACACTTTGGGTGACCTTGGGGCCAATACCTGGGTCGTTCGTTAGCATCGAGGATGTCATTATGTCGATGGCGTAGGTCTTACCCTTGTACAGGCCGGCGTATCCCTCCTCCTTGATAACACGGCTGATAGCCTGGGACATGCCCTCCTTCTTCTCTCCGTTGCCAGCGACGTGCATCTGGCTCTTCACCGTGATGTACGGGTAAGTGATAGAAGTGGCAAACAGCTTGCCCAGGGCGCCGAGAAAGAAGGCAATGGTGGGGGTCACCCTCCTCTTCTTCTCCACGGAGTTCTTCATCTGCTCGAACAGAGTGTACTGCAGGATCGGGTTGATGACAAGCACCAACGCGGGAATGACACCCGAGAAGAGGGCCTGAGGTCCCTCGTTCTTCAGCAGCGCCAGCAGCGTGCCGATCGTGGAGGGAGCCTTGGCGGGCTTCGCGGCTTGCGCCTCCTCGTCGCCCTCCTTCTTGCCCTGGCTGCGGGTGGTCATGCGGGTGTTGACGACCCAGATGGGGTTCGTGAGAATGACGGTCGCGGATCCCGCAATGGCGCCCGCGATCATGGACTCGACGGTCGTGAGCTTCTTGGTCGCGCGACCGGCCTTCTCGGCGGCGGCCTCGAAGAAGGCACGGGTCCATTCGTACCAGTAATAGTATACAAAGTTCGTGACGCTAATACCGAAGAGCGCCGACTCGAGACCGGAGTAGAGACCCGAGACACCCTCCCTGGCGACGATCTTCTGAACGGCCGTCAGGAAGGCCGAGTCGGCGCGCTTCGATTCGACCTGAGCGCGGGTGGACAAGGTGATGAGCGGGTAGCTGCGCAAGCAGGATTAGATCAGGGTGCACGCGATCTCGGATCTAGGAATCTGGGGATTAAAGGGGGGTGGGTTCCAGAAAAGTTCCCCGGATTCTTCTTACGTCAAGGCCATGGAGAGAAGACCCCCGCCGGCACCGGCAAGGGCGTGGGCGACATTGTCGTTCTGGGGAAGCGCTGGCTTGGACATGGTTACGAGAATAAGAATCTTGTTTGTGGTGGGTGGTGTCGTGAGAAGCTTGCTATAGTTGGGACGAGGCGAGACGACGAGACTGCTGATGATTCATCCAAATGCGGGATGTGTAGATTGATGGACGCGATGTATATTTGAATGGGAATTTGATGAAAGCAAGTTCTGACTTTCAGCCCATCTCAAACAGTACCAGTCCCTTGGTTGGAGCCGAGGTCTACCACGTTTGCAATGCCGAATGGGTGGGTGGGTGAGCAGGCTGCCGAACCTTAACCCCAGTTATGTCATTCATGCGATCACAGGACAAGACACAAGGGGCTGGAATGAGTTGGGGTCGCATGTGATGGGCCCTTAAATGAGAAAAAGTACCTGAGGGTGAGCACTGGGCGAAATTCGGGGACTACGGGAGAGATCGGGATCCCGAGCTCGTGGGGTTGAGTCGGGGAAATGGGGAAATGTTGTTCCCCTGTCATTTGATCAGGTCAGGTCCACCCGACTGGGCTGGACGTCCCACGTCTGAGCGACCGAGGGGCTGACGCTATACCTCGTTCGGAAGAAAGTAAACAAACTGGCTTTTTTTGGCTGACAACTCGCTATCCAGGGCCCGCAGGCAGCGCCAGACAGCATGCACACACAACCACCGCACCACCTACGTCCGCGCAACGCACCTTTTCCATGCATTGAATCTGACGTTGGTGTAACTTACCTGACAGGAAGGCTAGAGAGCCTGCGCGCGCATTTTTTTTTTCGTGCTTCTTTTTATTTCTTTCTTCTTTTGCATATCGCGTACGCGATAGTCACCGCCAGAGCGCGCGCGCTGTTCTTTTCGTGCGCAACCCTACAATGGCGACCCCAATAACCAGAGCACCCAGCGAGGAGGTGCTCTCATCGCCCGACCCCCTCAACGACACCGTCTCGTCCGCGCTCTACCCGTCCTCTCGTCGCGTGACCCGAAGCCAGCGATCACAACGGCTGTTTTCCGTCGGTGGCCCCGGAACATCGCCTAGAAAGCAGATGTTCGAGCTCGAGGTCGGAGACAATCGCGCGCCGCAAAGATTACTAGTCACAGTCGAAGCAGAGGACGAGTACGAGAATGTAGGGCGCAGACTCTTCAACGCGCAGACACCAAGCCTACGACGAGGCGCGACGACCACCACCATCCCGCTTGGGGGCGATAAGAGAGTCACGGCGATCAAGACCCCGGCGCGGAGGGGTCGTCCACCCAAAAATGCCACCCCGGGACCCAGCAGTACGACGTCGAGGAAGAGGGCAGCAACGCCGAGGAAGACCCCGAGACAGGCGCGCAAGCCCAAGATCGGAGACTCGGATGACTTGAATTCGGAGTTGACGGGAGTCCAAGGAACACCAAAACCAATCCTGCGCCGCAACGCACGCGGTTCGAGTCGACAGCCGCGAGACAGTTCCGCAGACGCCGCGCCTTCGACAACACGGCGCCGCGGGCGGCCGAGAAAGGTCGACTTCAACCCCGACGAGACTATCCATACCATCGAGGACGATAATCAGGGCGTTCCTCCCTCTGACGATATTCTGGCAGCGGGCATGGAGGAGATGGCGGTTGACGATGCCACCCCGGCGCGGGAGCAAATAACGGAGAAGCTGCCGGAATCCGAGCAGGACATCTGGATGGCTACGATTGATGACGAAACAACGCCTCGGCCAGCAACACAGAAAGACACGACCCCGCACAGCCCGTCTCCCGCATATCCTCAAAAGAGTCCAACACCGTCAGATCAGCTCCAATCTGAAGACGGTAACGAGCCCGCGTACAACGATTACGACTTTGGCCCGGGGCCTGCTAGCGATATCTCGTCCCTCTTGAACGGTAGCAATAGTAATGCTAGCGGCGGTTATCGTGACCGCGAACTGGATACTGTCGCGCAGGGCGAGGATTTCAGCATGATTTTTGCAAACTCGATTCCTTCAATGCGAGGCCACATGAGTGTTCAAGCATCGGGACCTGAGGACTTCGGCGAAGAGACGAGCTTGATCATCAACAAAACCCTTGAGTCGTTGAGGCAGAGCGGTGCCCTGCAACTAGACGACGAGGAAGACCAGCTTGGGAATGTCACCACCAAGCCGGCCGATCCAATTGAGGAAAACGATCATGACGCCACTCAATTCGGAGTGCCCTCGCCGTCAAACAAGATCGAGGCTCTTATGGACTCTCTCGTCGACACTTCCGCTGAGGACAACAACGAAGCTGTGCCTGATGTGACTGGCCAAGTCAACGTGGAGTCGATTGTCGACCTCAGTGCTGTCAATCACTCGCCTGTCGATCTTCCCTCCCTTCCTACCCCTAGACTGCATGCACCGTCCACTGGCACAGGTAACGGCACACCAAGTAAGACGTGGACTCGGAGTAGTCCACGCCGCAAATCGATTCCACTGGGCAGGAAGCTCCTTGAATCCAAGGCGCGTCAAATGGATGATTCTTTCTCCAGCGTACCCTCTAGAATTCTCGATGCTGCGACCCCTGGCAAGAAGACCTCCAGGCGAAGCTCGGCGTCGAGACGAAGTTCCATGGCCAACGAGGGTAACTCGGTTGCGTACGAAGATGATTTCTCTGAGATTCCTGAAGAGTACTTAGAGGCCGCGACACCGAGCAGGACGCTACAACGAGTTGATGAGACTCAAGTTGACGAAGAGGACGAGGCTGGGCCCGAAGAAGATGAAGTAATGGAGGAGCAAGACGAGGTCGTCGAGGAAGCGCGTTTCAGACCGTCTCCAACAAAGAGCGCCGATGCTTCGATCGCGAGTGTCTCTTGCACTCGCTCCGACTCAGGCAGGATGCCGACGCCCGATGACACGCCATCACCCCACGACGTCCCCGTTCCCGAGTCGGATGGCAAGACGATCGAAGCGCCCCAGACTTCGCCCCTCGCGGAGCAATCCCTCTTGCCGGGACAGACAAGTCCGACGAGTAGTCGAACCAGGAGTTCCTCGTCTGTCAATGAGCGAACTCACTTGTCCGAGAAAAGGGGTTCCTTCATTGACGAGCGATCCCAGCTTACTGGCCAACGGGGCTCTTCCCCTGCTGCTGAGCAATCGTATATGCCCGAGCAGAGAAGCTCTTCTCCGGTTGATGAGCACACTTACTTCCCTGATCAAAGAAGCTCCTCTCCCATGGTTGAGGAATCCGATCTACCCGAGAGAAACTCGGCTCCCCTCGTCGAACAGTCTCACCCACGTGAAAGGGGCGCTTCTCAGCATGCTGAACAATTACACTTGGCCGAGGCAAGAGACGAGGTGCGAAAAGAAGTCAGAAGCTCCTCTCTCCCCGTTGGAGACCTTACAACCAACCTACCTATCGCAACGAGCGAATATATCACACCTGTAGCTCCAGCTTCATCCCCCATCCCATCACCTCAGCCAAACCTGCTGGCACCTCGTGCGCCATCGCCCGAGCATGGCATGCGCCCAACGCTGTCCCCCATCGTTCGCGCTGGAAGAGCTCTGCAGAGCGTTACCTCGGATGCCTCATCGCCTCCTCGGCAAAACTCCCTCGGCAGCCCTTTCCGGCCTACCACCAGCAGCAGTCAGCCTCAGTCCGCCAGCAAACCGAGAAACAGCTGGACTCAGCCGCTTTCCAACCTCATCCAGGCCGGAGCTCAGTTCTTCCAGTCACCTGCTCGGCAGATCGCTCAGCTCCCCGGGCCGCAATCAGCGAGTCAACCGCCATACGATGACCCTTTCGGCGCCGAAAACAGCCACGTCGGTCAACGAAGCTTCATGGAGGCCCTGACCAAGAGCATGCGCAATTCCTCCCCCAGCAGACAGCCTGAAGACCTGGCATCACCGTCTGGATCCCTTCAAGTCGCACCAGCTGATGAAGTTGACGAGATGGGTTGGATGCACGAGCAACCCGCCCCGCGTGAACAGCACTTTGCTCCTTCTCGGTCAGCGAATTCTAGCATGGATGTTATTGGCAACTCCTTTGACAGCCGGCAGTCAAGCTTTGCAAAGGCCGGCTTCGGGCAATCTATCAATAAGCCCGCGCTCCAAAACCAGAGCTTTCATAACGACGATGATACCGAGGTGGAGGAGGAGAATCTGGAGCAAGACGAAGAGGAAGAGGAAGAGGAAGAGGAGGAGGAAGATATCTGGGCTATCGAGGCTTCAAGACCAGCTTCTCAGTCAAGCCGCATACAGACCTTTGCCAAGCAGTCCGTCGCGTCGATCCCCGCACGGCGCGCTGCTGTCCCGAGCCCATGGAAGAAGAACGGCAAGTCACCTCAGAAGCAGCCAGTTTTCACTCCCGGCGCAGCCCAGCGTGGCAAGTCAATGACAGGTGACACTGAGGCCGAAATCGAAGACTTCTCAATGCTCTCCCAGCAGCAAAGCCGCCAGAAGCAAATCCCCTTGAAGACTTTCCAAACCTCGCAGCAGCCTTCTTCAAAGAAGGATCTGTCAGCCTTCTTCTCGTCTCCAGCGCTTCTACCCGGCACAGAAGACGTCCAAAGCATCCTCGACGCCGCCAAGAAGCGACAGAATGCCTTCGCTCCGAGGAATCTCGCGCAGCCCTCTGGGCAACCTTCCGGTGGTCTCGAGACGAACTCCATGTTTCCCTCCGTCCCACAGAAGGCATTCAATCCATCGGCGAGCGGACGATCGGATCTCTTCTCCCCGGCCAAATCCAGCGCCATGAAGCCCAGCGCCGTGAAGCCCGTTCAAGACACTCGCCGGGAGCTCTTCTCTTCCACCATGTCCAGGAGAACCGCCCGTCAGCCATCTGAGATCCCCGACTCCCAGCCAGCCGAATCCAGCGAAATCTCCTTCCCCGCCGTGGCGCAAAAGAAGAACTTCACGCCGAGATCGGGCCAGAGGACAAACAACCTCTTCGACAAGCCCTCCGTCCCGGTCCCCTCGTTGACCCCGGTGCGCATGCAGCGCACCCACGCGGACATCAAGAAGTGGCAGGAGGATAGTGCCTCCGCCATCGCTGAAGACAGTCCCGAGTCGCCTCGTCGGAACCTCCGCCCGCTGCCCGATAGGAACATGTCTCCCAACAAGTCCTGCCTTCGGTCCCCCCTCAAACCGCGCACCCCGGGCAGAGTCGTCGAGTTCACAAGCAGCGTCCTCTCCCCGCTCGCGCAGGCCCAGGCTCGCGCCGATCGCCGCATCTCCATCAGTTCTAACGGCAGCGGTAGCGGCAGTGCAGCCGTCCAGCACCAGCATCAGCAACAACAGCAACAGCGTAACGCGGTAGTCTTGGAAGCGGACAAGGAGAACGAGGTTTCGGAAGAAGCAGAAGAGGAGGAGGATGAGGATGAGGAGGAGGAGGACGTGGACATCTCCATGACCGATGCGCCAGCGGAAAAAGCGGGCAGCCCGCCCAAAGCGGCGCCCGTGGACACACGCTTGTCGCAGACGATGTGGTCGCGCGATCACTGGCTTCTCCTGGACGAGCTGATCCAACTGCGCAAGGGGGGGCCGTTCAACTTCCAGTGGCCGACCGGCTTCCAGCGCGAGTCGGGCTGGTTGCTGGGCAGGTCCGTCATCTCGCACGGTACCAGTCTGGTTATGGACCAGTGGCACCTTGACGTCGTTGACGCATTCAAGGCTGAGGTCGGCGGGTGGGACGTGGAGGTCATTGCCAAAAGGGTGTTTTCGTTGATCGTCGGGGAGCAGCTTCGTCACGAGGGGCGAGTGCCTCAGGGCCCTTCTGTGAAGTTTGCCTAGAGCAGCGTACGGGAGTTGCTGATGTGCATGTCGGCGTTTGGGTGTTTTTTCGTTTTATATGGTTTCGAGTGGAAATGATCCAGGGGTTGGTTCTAGGAACATCTTTTGTTGGAGTGTATGGGATTACGAACAGAAGGGTTTTGTTTCATGGCGTTGGGAGGTAAACATCACGCATCGGTATCACGCATCGGTATATGCCACTTGGGAGATACCTGGAATTTGTAAGATACCACTTCATCAGAATGAATTTCTGGTCTCATGCACCGCCGGCATATTGTGTCTATGATAATAGTACATTCTTTAATCCATTCGTTTCCTTTGAACCCCCATCCGTTAGACGCTGCCCATACCTTACTCGAGCATTGACGCCTGGTTGGTGTAGAGGACATCCACCACGCTGCTCAGCTTCTCAATCGTAGCAAGCGCATGGTCGTAGGCACTGTCTCGCACTGTCTCGTCGTAAATGATGAGGCATCCCGCACCCTGGTCCAAAACGCCGATAATGACCTTGTCAAGGATCATCTGAGAGAGCTTGCGCTCGACCTGTTGTGTGTCAAGGCCGACCATTTTGGAGATGTGGTTGATCTCTACGCGGGAGAAGGGCTCGATGACTTTGATGAGGTTCTGTTCCAGCATAGCGTCGTACAAACGGCGGAGGTGGTTGCGGATGAAGGCGTCGCTGCCGAGCTGCTCCCGGTAGGCCTGGAGAGCCTGCTCGTACTCCTCAAGAGAACGGTTTGAGTGGGCGCGGGCAATAGCCTTCATGGCCTCGAGGTTCTTGCTGGCATATTTCTGCGCCTGCTTGGAGGTCATGAGGTTGTTGACGTCGTCGGCGAGGTTGAGCATGATCTTGCAGAGCAACATGTACTGCAGAGCAGCGGTAGCCTTGACGGACTCATCCTGGGTGTGGTAACCATCGAGGGCCTCGATAAAGTAGGAGAAGGCTGTGTTGAAGTCCTTGTCTTCGGCGTGAAGCATACCGCTCTGCATATCGAGGTGGGCCTGGAGGAGAGGCGGGGTGTAGACTGAAGCGGCGCTCGTGCGGGCACTGGTCAGGGCGGCGCGAGCCTTGGGGATGTTACCGAGAGCGTGGTAGACGCGCGACTCGAGGAGCTGGACCTCGACGAGGACGAGCTTGTCGTCTAGGCGCTTGAGCTCACGGAGGAGGCCGTTGATGAGGGTGAGGGCGTCGTAGTAGGCTTGCTTCTGCATGAGGAGGGTGACCAGGCGGGTCTCGAGGTTCTGGCGCAGGAAGCTGCGGCGCTCCGAGGTTGCCCATTCTATACATGACTTCGTGACGGCGATCTGGATATCGGTGCTGCCTTCTATGTTCTCGAAGAGGTCAAGCAGCGAGCGGACTGGAGGGGTAGCAGGTCAGCCTTGTTTCTTGCAATACACCACAGGTTCATCGGCTGATTGTCCATACCGAGCTTTGCTGTCTTCGCCTTTGCGAACGACGAAAGAACCGTCCGGCTTTTTGTGATCAGGTCAACGAGCTCCTGCGTCTTCCTTGATTGGCAGTTAGCAACCATGGAACCCCTCGATGACATCGCTGGGCGGGGAGGGGCTCACTTCTCATCCCGGTACAGCCCTCCCAAGCTGATCAACGCCGTCTCGTACTCCTTCACCGCAGCATCGGAGGTTACGGACGGGGGCTGGGAAATTATATCCTTGTAGAGCTGCTCTGCCTTCCTGGGATCTGACTTGGCCGCCTTCTGTGCCTCTTGCACCCTCGCCGTTTCGCCCTGAGCCATTCTGACTGTTTGACCTCCGGTCGACTGAGTATTTCGATTCGGTTCCTTGTTAAAAGTGATGTTTCGCGGAATTGTCGTCGCAGGATGTGGTGAGAAGGTGATTCGTTCGCCGGATTGGTGGTGTAGCTACGAGGTGCTTTCAAGAGCTCCTAGGTTGCCATGACCGACGCAAGCCCGGGCAGAGCACCAAGGTCAGTGGGCAGGGGCTATCGGGCCGTGGATCATCCGATGGAAGCTACAATTGGCTCAAATTCTCCGAGGGATCCCCACCCCCACTTAAATTTTTGGCAGAAGTTCTGATGGCTTCGCAGGCGCTGCCATCTTTTGGGCGGAGCACGACACTACACTGCATACGCCAAAATGAAGATCAAAGCTATTTCACGGAGCGTGGAGGCCTACCAGCCTCCTGGCGCAAATGCGCAGAAGCTGCCCCGGTAGTTTTTACACAGAAACACCACACGGCGCATCGCTAACCGAACACCAGAAACCTCGATCCCGCCCAGCATCCGATGGAACGCGCCCGAGAATATACCAAAGCTCTCAATGCAGTCAAGCTAGAGCGCATGCACGCCGCGCCCTTTATTGGACAGATGGGAAGAGGACATGTTGATGGCGTAAGTCTGAACGAATTACGGCTGCCCACAATCTCGTTCTAACCGGCGTAGGTCTACTCGATGGCGAAGGACCCGAATTCCCTGAAGAACTTCGCATCTGCAAGTGGCGACGGCGCGGTCAAGACGTTCGACCTCACGAGCCGAGAGGAGATTTGGCAGGTGAAGAGCGCACACACGAACATCGTGCGCAGCCTCTGCTGGACTAAGGACCAAAAGCTCCTCAGCGCGGCAGCCGACAAAACGATCAAGCTTTGGGACCCCTACAACACGCCAAGCGAATCCGCACCTATCTCCTCCTGGCTGGGTAATAGCGGCTTTCAGAGTTTGTCACACCACAGGACACGGAACGCCTTTGCGGCGTCGTCGTCTTCCAGCGAGATTGCAATCTACGACTTGGAGCGACACAGTGCGGCGCCCGAGGTGTTGCGTTGGCCCAATGCGACCGACACAATTACTTCGGTTGCGTTCAACCAAGTTGAACAGTCTATTCTTGGAAGTACAGGTGCTGATAGAAGCATTATCCTCTGGGATGTGCGGACTGCCATGCCCCTGACCAAGACGACCATGACCTTCGCCTGTAACTCTCTTTCGTGGAACCCGATGGAAGCTTTCAACTTCGTTGTGGGCAGCGAAGACCACAACTGCTATGTTAGTCCTTTGATGCAAACTTGGGCAGAACGTAGCTAATCATTTACAGATGTTTGACATGCGCAAGTTCGACAGAGCACTCAACGTCTACAAGGGCCACGTCGCGGCCGTCATGAGCGTCGAGTTCAGTCCGACGGGTGAGGAGCTGGTCTCTGGGTCTTACGACAGGACAGTCCGTATTTGGAATCGTGACAGAGGTCACTCTCGCGACATGTACCACACGAAGCGCATGCAGAGGGTAAGTGGCCATGCCAACAGAATAATGATCGAATAATAATTAACCCTGAGCAGGTCTTCAGCACTATGTTCACGCCCGATTCCAAGTACATTCTTACCGGCTCCGACGACGGTAACGTGCGAATTTGGAGATCCAATGCCAACGACCGGTCCGGAATCAGATCCGCGAAGCAGAGACAAGCTCTCGAGTACAACGAAGCCCTGGTCGACCGTTACAGCCATATGCCTGAAGTCAGACGCATCAAGAGACATCGTCATCTGCCCAAGGTCATCAAGAAGGCTGGCGAGATCAAGGCCGAGGAGATCAAGTCGATCAAGAGACGCGAGGAGAACGAGCGGAGGCACACCAAAAAGCAGTTTGAGAGGCGGAAGAACGAGAGAGAGAAGCCGGTTCTGGCGCGGGAGAAGTAATGGACATCCCAGCGTGGGTACCAATTATGGTGCAATTTCTTGCATTGTTCGGCGTTGGGGCTTCATGTCTTCTATGTGTAAGGGACGGGGGTTTACTGTGGAAGACAAAAGTGCAACTTTGATTCAAAATACCACAGACCAAGTCGTCCTCGGTCGAATAAATTTCAAGGATGTTAATGAAGCAATCCAAATATGTCCAATTATCTCCAATGAGAGGATCACATAATTCTCACGTGGGACAATGTCTCTAGGCTCCCGGCGCATCTTCTCGCTCGGAGGCCGACTCGTCGCCGGCTAGGAAAGACCTAAGCTTGAATGCGGCGGCTGCAAGGGTGGACACCCCGGATGGCAAGGCCGCGGAAGATGGGCGGCTGCAAGGGGCAGACGGGGCGTTTTAGTGGTAGACCGGCCCAGGGACCCCAGGGTTTTCCAAGGGCCACACAGACAGGAGCTGACCCGTCAGGGGGTCCCCTAGCGCTTGGCCTCCGTTTCAACGCTGAAGAGGTCCATCCACATGTAACGAGTTCCTCTCGGCTCCCACCAGAGGGCGTCAAGCTCCCTGTGTGGCTGTCGATGGAGTGAAAGAGTTCTGGCCTGCGCCAACATTTCGTCTCATCTTTTCCGATTTTTCCTTCCCTCCCCACGCTGGACGACACCTGTACGCTTCATACTCTTTTACTTCCTCACATCCAAACTTTATATAAAAATTCCTTCTCTGCAGGACGGAAAACCGCCGAGAACTCTCTTAATAGCGTGCATCACACCAGGTGTCTTCACTGCCACCACGTAGCTCGCTTCTTAGATCTCGAAATCGGAGAGAGGGACAGCCAAGCCATCCGCGATGGAATACCCACGCCCACCACAAAGCGACTCCTGGTTCGCTCCCCTCTCGGTCGACCTCTTCGTGAAGGTCTTCAAGATCACCTTCTTCCACCCGTTCGTCTCGTGGATCATTCCCCTCTGCTTCCGCGCCCAAGCGCTGCGCTGGGATGCCCCGCCAATGACGGCCTCTATCGCCTGGGCGACCTTCATCACCCTCTGTTGGATGGCCAACATCATCAACCAGCGCATTGCCTACGGTCTGCCCAGGGAAGTCGACTTGTCTGAGGAAGTCATCGTCATTACCGGCGGCGCCAGCGGTGTGGGTCTGCTCATCGCAGAGGTCTATGGCATGCGCGGCGCGACTGTCGCCGTCCTTGACGTGAATGAGATGGAGAACGGCGAGGCGAGAGGCGTGACGTTCTACAAGTGCGATGTCACCGACAAGGCCGAAGTCGCGCGTGTGGCAGGAGAAATCGAAAGAGAGGTAAGTTTCCTACTCTGCTGTTCTCTAGAGCAAGTCGCTAATAAGGTGCTCTCACAGCTTGGCACGCCCACCGTCCTGATCAACAACGCCGCCATCGTCATGGGCAAGCCCCTCCTCGAACTCGATATCGAAGACATCGAGCGCTCCCTCGCCACGAACCTGACTGCCCACTTCATCACCCTCAAGACCTTCCTCCCCTCCATCATCCGCGGCGGCAATGGCGGCACAATCGTGACCATGTCCTCGGTCCTCGGCCACCTCGGCGCAGCCTCCTTGACTGACTACTCCGCCGCCAAGGCGGGTGTGACGGCTCTGCACAAGTCGTTGACTGCCGAGCTCAGCGCTTCCCACCCCGAAGTCCGCACCATTCTCGTCGAGCCAGGCCAGCTTTCTACTCCCTTGTTCTACGGCGTGCAGACGCCCCACGCCTTTCTCGCGCCTGTGGTCGAGCCCGTGGACGTTTGCAAAGAGGTTGTTGCCGCCATTGACACGGGGCGCAGCGCACATGTCGCGATGCCTTTGTACGCAAGGTGGATTCACTGGTACAACGTGCTCCCCGTAGCCGTGCAGCAAATTGCGAGGAAGGTGGCAAGGGTCGACACGTCGATGAAGACCTTCATCGGAAGGCAGGAGAGGGGGATGAGCGAAAAGAACGGTAGATTGATTTAGGTGTTTGCTGCATATACCAGAGGACCTTGGGGCGCCGGCGTCCAAATTTACCATAATACTAAGCCCGCATGTAATTGAAACACCCAAGGGCATATGAATAATAATTCAGGAGTGGCCGCATCTCTTCAAGAGGTACAGAGCGGTTTGGTCCCCTGCGCTACTCTCGTGCGTCCTTCTCGTGCGTCCTTCTCATGCGTCCTTATATCCAGCACGGTATCTTTTCTCCACACAGCATCTAAATGGAAGGAAGCTGTTGAGACACAGCATGCGTCCAAGTGCTAGCACCGGGTATACGTCGCACAAGAGTAATGTGTGGGGTAAGGTAAGACATGCAGACTCTGCTTTCAACGTTTGAATGAACCTGGGCACTTTACCCCTCTGCAGCTGCTGTTCATGCTCAAGTTTGGTCACGTTGTCAAGCAAGCCAGTCAATCAACGTAGTCGAGCGGTGCACCGAGCCGATTCCCTTGAGTATAAACTTGATATAAAACTTGATTGTGCGCCTGAACAAAATTTCGCAAGGTCAAGGTCTGAATCCTTCGCGGGGGCTTTTGTTCCCCGTTTAGTCTCCAAGTCCGAACGTTTGCTTTGCTCAGTCGTCTACGCATTGGTGTCCTTGAACTCCTCCCCAGACAAGTCCTGAGCAGGGGAAACTCTATTCAAGCCGTCCAGCTTCTTGTACGTCAAAGTGTCGAGGTCGATGCCGTCGAGAGCTCGTGCCTATCATCGTCACCTTTATCAGCAAACCTTCCTCCTCAACCAACAACACACAAAACGACTGTCAGAATGTGGGCGGCATAGGGGGAGAAGAAGAAGGGGGAAAAAAATGAAAAAGACATACACTAATGCCGTAATAATCCTCCTTCAAAAAGTCGATTCCCAGACTCGAACCGCAGCTTCCGCAAAACATCTGGTCCCTGGTCTTGGTGTTGAAGCGGTAATTGGTGCACTTCTCTCTCGAGCCGCCGTGCCAGGTGACGTCGGTCTTGTTGGGGTCTTGCGTTTTTCATATTTTGTCAGCAATTCTGTGCTCGAGCAAATTTCCAGTCCCGCCAACTAAGGTACAAATGGCGATGGCGGTAATGTCATGAGGGAACGGAGAAGGGGAAAGCAAAAAGGAGATTACAGATCAGTAGATACCCACTGCGCCGGCAGATGGAGCAGTTGCAGTTGAGCACCTTGTACCCCTCCTCGAGCGGCGGCGACAGCCTCAGCGAGAACTTGATGTTGCCGCAATGACAACTCGCTTCATATGTCTTTGAGGGCTTGGGCGTTTTTTCGGACGACATTTTGACTAGTTTTTGGCTTGTTGATGGTTTAAGTGGTGTGTATTGTGGAATGTGTCTAGGTAGTAGCCCAATCCGCTTACTCAAATCTCATGCCGTACCGCCACCTTATGAAAGTAAGGAAGAAAGATTATTTCAAGATAACACCGGAAGGATCTACACCGGGAAAATATTACCGTGAACAGGGGAAGTAAAGTATGGGACGTGACGTATGTAATCGTCTTATGGACCCCTCACCTCGACTCCCGTTCCCCAGATCCTAAGGTAGACGCTGACGCCGGCCAATGACGTCTTTCCGACCGCCGCTTAAGCGGCTCTCATTCCTGTATCCTAGTTTAGTAAGCACCTCTAACAAGCTTGGCATTGCTGAATGCTGAGCAATCGCATTCTTAAATCTTACGCCAGAAAAGACGATGACAATCCGACCTGCCCTCTCCGGCGATGATGCTAGGTAGGACGTTGAAGAGGAGGGGGGTTGGGAGGGGTCGAAGGATGACCAGTCAGCCATCTGCCTACCTACCGTACACGTGTAGGTACCTAGCAAAGTTGAATTGCGGGGTTCCCAAAGAAGTAAAAGAGCTTATATTTAGACATGCGGGAAGAACGGAACCTTAATATAGTGTTCAGTTAGTGCGGCGTGTTCACGGACAATGAGCCGATTAGTCCAAAACTCGGACTCTCATGGAAGGCCACTTCTTTGTTCTTCTGATTATTGGTCTTTTCATTCTGGGGGTATAACTAGGATTACTATATAGGGTGGTATGCTTGGTGGGGGGGGGACGACGCTGGAAGGCCAGATGCTATCATCAGATGCTATCATGCACATAACCTCCGCTTTCTTTCCAATTCTATCAAATGCTTGCTTTTCTTTTCCCTTCCTGACTGGTGGTATCTTCAAACAGTTATGAAAGACTGCGGATTAAAAAAAAAGCCAAGTAAAACATCGAAACCTCGCTCATAGATCAAGGCCATGATATCATAAGGCGCGTATATATATACCACAAACACATCAGGCAGTCAAGGTTGCTTTTTTCTTCTTTTTTCACACAGCGTTCTCGGCCTTGTTGCCGCTCGTCCTCGGAATGCTCGACGGAGCAGCGACCGAGGGCGGCTTCTCGATCTCGGGACTGCTGCTGGAGTGCCCGTTGGCGAAGTCCTCGGCGGAGTCGTCCTCGGGCTCGTCGGCGGGCGCGGCAAAGGTCGGGGCGTAGGCGCTCTTTGCGCGGATCTTGTGGCCCCAGACGTAGAAGATGACGGGGATGGGCGCGAGGACGACGGCGACGGCGCCGAGCAGGGTGGAGGCGTACTGGATGCCCATGCCGTTGAACATGTAGCTCGCGAAGAGGGGGAAGCTGGCGCCGCAGAGGGAGCGGAGGAAGGTGTTGCCGGCGATGGCGGAGGCGGCGAACATGAGGTAGGCGTCGACGAGGTAGTTAAGGGCCTGGAGGAAGATGGACATGAGGCCGAAGCCGGTGAAGAGGCCGCTCAGAGCGGGGACGATCCAGTGGATGTCCTGGCGGTAGCCGGACCAGCCGAACCAGAAGATGCCGGCCGCGAAGAAGACGCCGCCGGCGATGACGCTGGGGAGGCGCCACTCGGGGATGGGGACGCCGTTGTTGGCCTTGAGCTTGCGGAGGTACCACGGCTGCTGGAGGAGCACGGTGACGCCGGCGATGAGCTGGCCGGTGATCATGCCGAAGAAGGTCAGGCCGGACTGGCCGGCGTTGAAGCCGTGGACGCCGCGGAAGACGAAGGGGTAGGCCGTCAGGAAGAGGTAGAGCAGGCCGTAGATGAAGGCCATGTAGACCGACAAGGCCGTGACGATGGGCTCGCCGAATAGGAGGCGCATGGGACGGGAGAAGTTCTTGTTGACGAGCTCCTTGAGGTCGATTTCGATTTCCTGCAACCGCGTTAGCCGTGATGAACGTATGTGTTTCGTGAGACTTTTGTTGTGCATAACTAACCTCTTGCTTAGCATGAATGGCCCATTGCTTGGTTCGGCGGCGGATCTCGGAAGCCTTGCTGATCAAAATGACGGGAGGATATGTCTCCTCAAGGAAGATGAGGTCAAGTATCAAGGAGAGGAAGCCCATGAAGGATGGGATATACTCAGTCCAGCGCCACCCGAGCCTTGATTCCACGATGTAACCACCAATAAATGGCGCTAGAAGGGGACCAGTGAAGACAGCCCTGAATGAGCCTTGTTAGCATACGTTGCTTTCAACGTTGCGTGAGGGCGGTGTAAGTGAGATGGTGTGCTTACATGGAGAACACGGTGATGGCACTACCGCGACTGCGGTTGTCAAACATATCGGAGAATACGGCAGCAACGACAGCCAATGGGCAAGCACCGAAGAAGCCGCCAAAAAAGCGGCATATCAAAATGGTCTGTAAGTCCTTGGCGACGGCGGTGCTGATGGAGAAGATGGAGAAGCCGAACATGGAGATGACCAGCGGCAACCTCCTTCCCTTTAGCTCAGACAAGGGTGCCCAGAGCGTGGGTCCGAAAGCAAACCCGAGGACGTAAAAAGAAACCCCAAGAGTTCCTACGGTTGTTGAGACATTGTATTCTGTTGCGATGACTTGCGTGGCGGCTGAGAAGATACTTGAAGTCTGTTCGCCAGGTTAGACACATTTCCAGAACGGGTAAAAAGTGGGGTTTGGGCACTTACAAAAGCACTGGTCATAGTCTGGTAACCAAGAACGGCAGCAGTGATTAACCTATGTGCCAAGACATGTTAGTTGACTGGCACTTTCACGAGAGATGCTGGTTGGCGCAAGTCGTGTGCGAAGGGAGGGGAGGGGGGAATTGCCGGACTCACTTTTTCTTCAACGGCCAGTTCTGAGCATGCAGGGGGTCGTTGGGACCGTCAAACTCGACAACATAGTCCTCCTGATCAGGCAGTTCGGGCGGGAAGGGCTTGCCAGCTCCCATGGAAGGGAGCGGCTTGTTGGATTGTCTGCTCTTTATGCTGCGGCCGACGGTGTTGGAGTGCTGGCTGCGCGCCGTCGCGATGCGGCTCAGGGCTGTGGGGTGTCTTTCGAGGTCATTCTGGGTCGAGACACGGCTGATGCCGGTGCCGGTGCGCGCAATTGGGCGGCGGGCGCGGGAGACGGAGGACGAAGATGAGGACGACGATGATCCGGTGGGGACGCGCTCGATTTCGTGGCTTTCACGGCCGTGGTAGCGTTGGGGGGACGCGGCGAGCTCGGCGGCCGCGATTTCGCGGTCGACTTCGTCCATCGCCATTCTTCGGGAGTGGACGAATGCCGGTAACGTGTTTCGGGGTTGCGGTGTTGCTGAGTTTCGGGGGCAGCAGATCGAGTTGATATGCTAGAGCTCTTGGAGGTGAGGAAGCTGGCGTATGTGCCGAGAAGGGGGGCGCCAAGTATGCGAATTACTTGCTAATGGAACCAATGCAATGCTGTGTTGTTGCGTTGCGGACTTGTAAGATCGCGAGCTATTATGCAAGCGGCGGAATGGCGTGCTACGTCAGAGTAGGGTAATGTCGAGATCCTCCAGTTGGAGAATAGGTAGTTACGGACCCGGTCTGGAGCTGTCAGAATAAAGTAAATGTGGACGCCGGACAGATTTGGAGGAGGTCTAGATCGGTGGCGACGAGAGGAGGAGCTTTTTGCGTGCGGACTCTGGAGGGGGCATAAACTGGAGATAAAAAATGTGCATGCGATCAGGAGGGCCAGTTGCACGATAAATGTCTTAGTTTCTTTCGTCTCAAAGAATAGAGATACGATCGATTCCAAGGAGAGAGAGAAAAGACTTCAGATGAAAAAGGGGACTATTAGTGAGCGGGTGGGTTGGTTGTCAACGATAGGTAAGCGGATGGAACCCCCTTTCCACTATGATTCAAGATCGGATCAGGCAAACGGACAGCCAGCGTAGGCGCGAAAAGACCGAGCACCAGGAGATAAACGGACGGAAAGCAGATAGAACGGAAAAAATCGAATTTGTCAAAAACGGTTGAATGACTTTCCTCTCAGCTGATTGGGAATTGGCAGTGCAAATCTCCCCGGTTACCAAGCAGACAAGGGGATAGGATATGTGAGAAGGGAGTGGGACCCGTCGTGTTAGTCCCACTTGGGTCGCAAGTCATGCTGGCTCCCTCTTTTTTTTTTTCTCTCTTCCTCTTAAATCTCGTCGCGGCGACGCCGCTGCTCTTCAAGACTCGGCAAGGAGCTTGACATGGATGAATTTTTTCTGGAGCGAGGTTCAAGGAAAGTGGGGTGGGGCCGGACGGGGCCGGAGGCGGCACCCGGTACTCTGTACTGGAACCTGGATGGAGTCCATCCAGTCTTGCCTTGCCGCAATGCCGCTAGAGTCACAGGTTGTAATTATGCGGGATACAGGAAGAGAGAGGGGCATGTTCGTTTCTGGTGAGATTCGTATGCCATTGAGGCGGTGTTGTCACAGATGATGCGCGCTTAGTCCACGGGTTCATTAAAACATACTTTATTCCCGGTGTTTTAGACTCCGATCATCTCATCGGAACGAAACTCTCAGAGTTCCGATGCGTGGCGCGCCGGGAATAAGCAGAGTTTGGATCGATAGAACATTCCACAAAAGAAAAGAACGAGCAAGGGCGCGCGCAGATCTCTTCGAGGTCCCCTCCGGCCCAATCAACAAGCCGGGATACTAGCCGTACCGGTCGGATCCGACGCAAGAGTGGAGGGAGGCTAAAGCCGGGTGATGTCACCGGAATGGATTTTGCTGGTGGACTTTAGTAAGCCAGCCGGGTCACCAAGACCGAAAAAATTCCACTGTCTGCGGGCTGTTCTGGACCATCTCGGCCCCTCGCGCCTTGGGAGGCCAGGGCATCATTCGGATGCCATTTTAGTCATTAGCCTTAAACGTCACCTTGCTTGACAACTTGACAAAAAGAAAAGACTGCTTGGCCGCTGCTGCACTGACTAATAAAACGTGGCCGCCACGGCCTGTCCCCCAGCGACACGGACGGGACTGTTGCTGCATAATACAGCCACTAAAAAAGCTCGGCCTCGGCTCGCGTCTTTGCGATGCGCCGCGCGTCTTGGTACTGCATCCGAGATCCGCTTTACAGCCGCTGCCGCATGTATGTGTTGTGCAGCTTGCAGTCCCGTCCCGTTTTGCTTGGGCACTTCGTTCGATGTCGGGCTTTGCTGGTCGGATGGGCATGATGATGGACTGAATGAAGTCTGAACAGGCGGTGAAGAAGAAGAAAAAAAGGGATTTGGGGCAGGTTAGGAACATTGATACCTGATACACTTCTTCTTCCTTCGTGAAACGAAAATTTTACTGTCAAGGCCGACGATCGTGGATCCCTCATTCACACCGTACATCCACCTCTCTTCTCCCAGTCTTTTTTGCCCATGCCACCGAGGCCCAATGAAAGCCCAATGCCGCTTCTTGCCGCGATCCGCTCCCGGCATGGAAGATGGAACCCGAATGAATGTGTGGAGCCCTCAGGACAAAAATTCCAGAATCCTCGAACGCGCTCTGCCTCGCTTTGCCGCGGGAAACAGAATCTGTTCTGATTCACAGTCAATGCGTTGGGGTCCATATGGATCTGTAGATATACAATGTTTTGTAGATTGCATGTTGTATCGCTAAAGTAGTCTAATGTCAAGAAAGACGACGGGTCCCCAAATGCAAGGATCACCCCGGATGCACGTTCTCGTCAGCTCGAGAGCTATCGTTGGACCCCCCACCCGTTTTCGAGCAGATTCGTCGCCTCCTCCAGGCTCAGACCCGAAGTTTCGGGATAGATCCGCCAGATCAAGCCGTAGCCCGCCAAGCACACCACGGCGTAGAGCACAAATGTCCCCGACGGACTCAGAGCATCCATGAGCGGCAAGAATGTGAGCCCAACGATGAAGTTGGCGCCCCAGTTTGTTGCCGTCGACACGCCGCTGCCGATGGACCGCACCGCCAGCGGGAACAGCTCGCTCTGCATCCACGGGACGTTGCCGAGGCCGAGGGCGTAGGATGCGACGTATACCATGATGCTGATGAGAATCAGCACCGCCGCCCCGCGTTCTCCGCCCGCTTCCGGACCGCCGGAACTGGGGTCCGTGGCCGCCACCGTCTCCGTGCGGAGGTCGATGAAAGAGAAGCCATACGCCGACAGCATCAGTCCTGCAATCATGAATGGTAGGGAGTAGAGCAAAATCTTGCGCCTGCCGATGCGGTCAATCAGACACAGGGCCGCGACCGTGAACAAAAAGTTCGTGATGGCGACGCTGAGAGATGTGAGGGTGGGCGTTCCAAAGCCCACCATCGTGAAGATGGTTGCCGAGAAGTACATGAGCGAGTTGAAACCGCAGAGCTGCTGAAGACCCTGCAGAAGGCACGTAATGACCAGGGCGCGCTTGTTTCTCGGGACGGAGAACAGCTCTTTCCAGCCACCCCACCATTCCAGGCGAGGTGTTCCCTCCCGTCTCATGACTTCTCGCTCCTGTCTGATCTCGATTTCGATCTCCTTGACCACGGCCTCAGCACCTCGCATGGCACCAACGGTTGAGCCAAGGACCTTCTCGACGACCTTTTTCGCCATTAGCGACCTACCCACCATCACAAGCCAGCGCGGCGACTCGGGCATCAACAACAGGATGGCGCATTGCAAGGCCGCAGGTAGTGAACCGAGGCCGACCATCCATCGCCATCCAGTCGACCTGTCGCCATAGACCGCAAAAGCCCAGCCCACGATATACGCAACCACTTGACCCAGCGTGATAAACAAAACGTTCATCGTCACAAGCCGGCCACGGTGGCTTGCAGGGGCCAGTTCCGCGATGTACAGAGGGACCACGAAGCTCGCGGCACCGACGGCCGCGCCCACAATCGAACGACCCAGAACCATGGACGTCACCGTACCGCTCCATGCCTGCAGCAAAGCGCCCACAATGAAAAGGATATCAGCCACAAGAATCACGCGCTTGCGGCCCAGCGCATCGGCGACCACGGACGAAAAGGGGGAGACGAGGAGCGCGAACAGCGCGGTGCTGGATGTGATGATGGACTTGTCGAAGGACGTCAGGGCTCGGTTCGAGAGAGAGTCATCAATGGAAACAAGCGTCGCTGATATTACGCCGGTATCATCTGCAATCGGCTGCGGTCAGTGAATAGTTCTGCTCCCAAACTCCCATGGCACGGGCCCAAACATACATCCAAACAACAAGCCGCTGATGCCGGCCGCAATTGTGAGAAGCCAAACAAAGACACTTGGTCTCGACTGAGTCTGCTTGAAAGACTCGGGAAGCACATCCGCCTCTTCGTCCTCAATGTAGCCCAGCTCATCCTCCCGGTCTTGACGACCATCCATGAGCGGAGCTTCCATCGAGTCGGGCATTTTGGCCTGGAGACAGCCACGAGTCTGTTTGGCTGCGTGAAAGGAAAACAAATGTACAGATCGACCAGTCGTGTGTTCGATAATAGAATGGAAAGCAATCAGCCTTTCAAAAGGCCATGCTGCTGCGGGAAGTTTGCTCGGCACCGTCGGTTCGTCGTCGAAAGGGAAGCACGTAGTGTGACGCTTGACAGCGGGATGCTGGCCACGTTACGTATTTAGAGTTGAGATGTCGTAGCCTCAACTCCCCTAAACAGCCGGGAAGCTTGGGACCTGCGGGGCATTGGTCACCAGGCCCATGCACTCAGCCTGTTTGCAGGGAACCTCGATCGCCGGCGATTCTTCAGTGCTGGGTCAAGTATCTCTGTATCTGACGACTGGCACGGAGGGCTCGCGACGTTCGCCCGAACCAGTCAGCTTCAACTCTCCGTAAATCCGAAACTCGGCAGCTGCTCACCGCCCTCCACTGTAGAGCACTGATCACTTCAGCACCAGCATTGGCAGTCGCCGAGAACTTTTGACGTTCTCAACTCAGCCCAGCGCGAGACTGTTGCGAGATGTGCGCTTACGTAACGAGGCTCATGGTAACATCTTTCGTCGAGGAGCAGCCATCGTCCAAATGTTTGCAAGTTTCTGAAGCTCGTGCCGCTCAGATTACATGACTCAAAGGAATGCCAGCCTTGGGCGCGCCATTCTGACTCATTATGCATACAGCTCTGGACTGAACGAATAGCTGCCGTCTTTAGATATGGGGCGCATGCAAAGAGCCGCCAAGATGGAGCCACTTGGGATAAAGTAGTTGTTGATCTGTGCTTAAGTATGATATCACGTAAGACATGGAATCAGCTGAAAGAGCTGTCGACCTTAGCGCATGTCAATTCAACACATATATTCAGACATCTGGCATCATGTAGAGCAACTCTGGCGACGCAACTTCGTCAACTTAGTTGATCTGGCCAGAAAACCCATATCACATCCAAAACCCTACGACGAAAACATGACAGCGGGCTCTACCAGCGGTATCAGCTCTCCGAGCTTGGTACTATACGACATAGCTTTCGCGCCGCCGTACGAGAAGAATACCTGTGCTCCAAACCCGTGGAAGGCACGATATGCCCTCAACTTCAAGGGGTTGGCATATTCTACCCAGTGGGTGCAGATGCCTGACATCGCCAAAGTGCGACGCGGCCTGGGAGTGCCACCTGGTCGCAAGTTCGCGGACGGCACCGATTTCTACACCCTTCCCATCTTGACAGATTCCGCCGCTGGGTCACCAATCGGCGACTCATTCGACATCGCAAACTACTTGCAAGACAAATTCCCGGACGCCGGGGCTGGAGACCTCTTTCCGTCACTGCAATTGGACTTTGAACCGGCCGGGGGTGTATCGCTCGTACCTTTGTCCGAACGCAACGACGATGTCCACGCTGATTACGCCCAGTTCAACACCAATGTTGACATGGTGTTTTCCATGCATGCGCAGCTGGTGTCCCACGGGATGAGCTGGGATCCAGAGAGGGAGGACGCTATCAGGGCGGAATTCCTGCGGCGAGTTGGGTTGCAGTCGTGGGACGATCTGGGCCTATATGGCGAGGCGCGTGACAAGACGAAAGCCTCGCTTCGAGATGCTCTAAGCGACCTAGCCGCTATGTACCATCGGGATACGGAAGGCCCCTTCTTCCTAGGCAACCAGCCTTCCTACGCTGATATCATTGTTGGTGGATGGCTGCGTATGCTGAGCAAAACCTTGCCAGAAAGCGAGTGGAAGGAGGTCCAGACGTGGCACGGCAGTGTCTTCGGAAATTTACATGCCGCATTGCAAGAGCGTTTCGGTGATGTAAAATAGTCTTCGTATGGCATCCTGAAGTTCTCGCTTTGGACTAGGCGCATCGCGCCGAGAAGCGCTATTGCAAGTTGGAAGGTGGCCGTTGGGAAAGAAGTCCTCCGAGGAGATGTAGTGCGAAACTATGTCACACAGTAAACAGCCTTAGCAAGAATACCATTGAACCCGATATATAAACAAAAGCTTGTGCGGCAATAACAGTTAATTGTAAATGGCAATCTGGTCGCATGATAAAGCCGACGGTGACGTCCAGCGGGCGCTCTCACTTGTGACATCTGCCTGTCAAAGGCTTCGCAGAGCGCTTGACTCTATTCGTAGACCGAAGCTGCCACGGCAAATCAGCCTCAAAGGCCAAATAGCAGTGAGATTGGTGGCACGATCGGATTGAACTTCGGCAACGTTTGTGTAACAGACGTCGACGTAGCATTAGCGTGCCTTTGCTGATCACTTACGAGCTGCGGTTCCTCAAAGCCGTGTCAAGAAGCTGGAGCATGATTGGGCACTAGCTGGAGCATGATTATTACCGGCTTGGACGGCATCTGGTGACACTCGACAAGTCGAGCGCCCGTTTTGCGTCTTCCAAGACCCAGGACCGACCAATGAGACGAACATGGGCCACAGACTCTATTTCTGTGGCCTTCGATGAATTAACGCTTGGCCTAGGAGTTGACCCGTTGACCCGTTGACTGTTGGGCTTGGCTTTGGCCGCCAGGGTAGAATAATTTTCATCCAGACGTTGTCGACGGTTCGAGCTTGCTCTGCCAAAAGACCAGTTCGACTTGCCGATAGTGGCATGAAGGTGGAGGTCGCTGCGGTGTTAGAAGAAGGTTGAAATCCCGATACAGTCAGCCGATCGCCGTATAAGCTTGTGGTGCAGGGAATGACAGGCTGCAGGATATTCAATTAGAGTCCTGGGCTACATCGTTTGCGGGCCAAGGACAGCGGGCGAGACACTTTCCCGCCCTGAGTTCGCAGCGTTGTAGCTTGCCTCCTACCTACCGCCAGGCTACCATCCTCGGGGAGTAGCTCTGACCCGAAAGACACGGGCTTACCAGCAATCCTGTTTCCTGTTGACGAGGAATGACTAACAAATGGTCGACGATTGACGCGGGATCTTCGCCGGGGTCAGTGAAGGAATCCTCGGAAAACAGTGCAGAAGACTCGCCTCAGATCGATCTCGATATTGAAAGACGAGTACTGGGCTAGGTTGACTACAATATCGAAATAACAGAGCAGCCTAATGGTGTTGCGCATACATGTAAGACAGGAATTGCGAGTGTGTCCCGAGAAGTGTTAGTTCCTGCTGCGTTTTAGGAAATCGATGTCATTGAGATTTGAGGAAGGAACCTCGAAAGCACACACGGGAAGGTACCTGTACTTCTCCATGCGGAGCAGGTTCGACTTCACCAGTGAAAGCAGTCCAGACCTCCATCCCCTTCTTCCCGCTCGTCTTGCCTTCAACCCCGTCTCCGATCGACCTCGATGTCTGTCATGCTTGTCCAAGATCCATGAGAACAACCAAAACCTTTGCCGTTTTTCCAAGCGGACGATTTTGCAGGCAAATCAGCCCGTCACCCACTCAAGACTGCAGCACCTCACCGGCCAGGCTGCGGCAACGGCCGGCACTCCACAAATGTCCTCCAAACGACAACGACGTTTTCCTCCGCAACGGGCCGTTCAACAGCTCGCGATTTGACGAGAATATCGCCTTGGTCAGATATGGCTCGATTCAGGCTTCAGCCAAGCGACAAAGAGGAGTCTCCTGGCAGCATTGACGTACCAAGAACGGCAATCCCAAGTCCACGACCAGGCCCATCACCACCCAACACAGCGTCTCCTGCCTTAAGTCGCCGGCTGTTTTCTTCTTCTTTTCTGCAGTTGCCAGCGGAGCGCAGGTTGCTCTATGAGGCCGAAGAGCCTAAAACAACCGGGGCATGCGCATGCAACGTTGGGTCTGATGAGGGAATCCTGGCGGCGACCAGCCTGCCGGTTCCCACCGCCGCCCTCCCGGCGGCCAGACTTCTCGAACGCCCGCACAGCTGCGCCGTGCGGCCCTCCTGTGCGGCCCTCCGATTTGCCTATTGGCTGATGGAAGCCTGTTCGCGGAGCCAACGATCACATTTGCCCGCTGGATAAGTCATTTGCTTTTGCACAGCTGCTCATCCTTCGTTTCTCGTCCCGCGGCGCATCCGGAGCTCGACAAAAGATCCTTTGCTCAACAGTTTCAACAGACAGTGGTCCGAAAGCGCCTACAGAGAGATATCGAGTAGGGTCATGCTCGACATCCCCGTACCAGCTGAAGTACGCTTTGGGCAAACCCCACCAACGCCAACGCCTTAGGTAGCTGGACATGACGTTGGTCTGCCCCTGATGGAGGGGTCCTCTGGGGTCTTCGGCTCAGCCTGCGAGAGGCAGAGAAGGGTTGGCTGTGCTGGAACAAAATGACAAGAGCCTCATCGGTGTCGCGTGCACTCGACTTTACAGCGCCGACGCACGCCAAGAGTGCTTTATTGCTGCCACCTGCTATGCGCCAGAGAGACGGGCCCAGCCTGTTGTGTACTCCAACTGAGGGGGTTACTCGCTCAGCAGCCCTGGCCTACGTTACCCTCAGGGCAGGTGGTGGGGGACAGTGCGTGCAGTGCGTGCAGTGCGGCATTCAAGGACGGAAGCGGGACCCGGCGTGCTGCCGGTTTTTGAGGGATGCGGGCCTGCTTCAGAGGCTATTATCTCGAGCATTATCAACCCAATGAGGATGCCAAGTCATGCGAACTACGAGGTAAGGTTCTCTACTGTAGTATTGTTGCCCATGAGACCGGCGACGAGCAACACCAGATGTAATCAGTTCTCGGAACTCTCTCACAAGTCGACGAGCTTCATCTGACTTCGAAACACCATCAGGTTCTTCAGTCAGCCCTCGACGCTCTGGTGAGCTATTCTACTTCCGCGGAGAGCCCGTTGTGTCTCAGCCTGGAGCGCTACGTTGACACTTTGGGGCGTGGGAAGTCGATGGTCAAGGTGAAAACCTCTGAGAGTGGAAGACTTTTGGAGTAGTAGGTAGGTAGTAGGAGTAAGACACGAGGTACAGGGCGCTGAGACGACAACGTACACGGTATCAGTACAGCGTCCCCCGATGAGGCACGCGAGAGTGAGACGGAAGGCTCCTGCGCCCGCAGGCCAAGGCCTTCTCGCTACGTTGGACCATGTCGGGGTAGCGCCCTCTTCTTCTGCTACCATTGCTAACCTTGTCCCCGCTATGCCGCCCGCTGCGTTCTCAGCGCCCCATGCTGTGGACTGCTGATGTGGGCAACTGCAGACAGACGGGTGCCGTGTTGATGTTGGAGACAGGGTCCATGGCGCTATTGTTGGCGAAGTGAGGTATCCGTACGCCGCGAAAAGTATCCACGAGGCGCCTTAGGTAAGGTGGAAGGTAAGGGTAAGCTGTTTCCCGTGTCTTCAACTGAAGAAGTGGACGAACGGACTCGACATGGATGATGGACCCGGCGCACCTCAGACCCCATGAAATAACTCCGTTCCCCGTACCGACCTGACCTACTATTTCGTCTCACACCTAGACCTCGCACACCTCCAATTTTCATTGATTTGCGCAACGAGGCTCATACTAGAGGGTAGCCTTTACCTCATACGGACAACTCCCGAGTGTGAAGTTCATTCGGGTTCGAGAGAGCGACGCGGTTATGCAGCCTGGGTCGTCAGCTTCCTAGGCGGCCGGGACGTCACAGCAACTCCGGGGCTCAGAAAACCGAAGCCATCAAGGGCAACGGGACATTGACACAGCCAGGCGCGGCCAGCCCGACGCCCAACAAGGCTGAACGCCCATTTACGACATCACAACCAGTTCACTCTCCACCATGGGTCAATGGTGGGATGCAGCGAGGATTAACGCTACTGTTACCCGACAGTTCGTCTGCCAGCATCTGATACGCGAGGAAATCGAGCGCCTAGACCGGCCACTGGCATTTGGTGGTGGACTGACTGACGGCACATACTGGGACTGGATCGAAACCAAGGCCAAGCGCGTCTTCTTGATTCTCGTCGACCTCAAGATTCCAGACCAAATCTTCGGCATCATCGACGACTCATGGGATGATCGCGACCTGCCCGTCTCCCCCGAGCATATCGGACGCCTCAAATTAACCGCAACAAGAGACGACAAAGTGGAGCGCAAGTTCTTCGTCCGTCAATTCACCTACCTATTGAGACCATTCCAGCGCGGCGAGCATGTCGTCTTCAATGAGTACGAGGTTGTGCCCCTTGATGTCATAGAGCGCCGTGCGGCCGGCAACAACGCTGTTGATAAGGTTGTATTGCCAAACTGCCCTGGCTTGGTCTTTTACCGTCGTCGCATTCCCATCGGCAATGGGCCAAGCCAGCTCTCAAAAGGAGAGTTTGCCGAGATAATTAACAATATCAGAGGGGTTCAAAACGACCACTTGGTCTCCTACTATGCATCGTACACGCAGCACGGTGCAGCATATGCTCTCTTCACACCTGCCACTGATTCCAACTTGAAGTCCTTCTTCGCCAATACGCCGTCGACCTTCAAGAGCTTTTCCAAGACAGAACGGAGGCGGATGGTCATGAACTGGATCCTGTGCCTTGCGGACACAATTGCGTACCTCCATAGCCGAAGGTTTTCCCACGGAAACATCAAGCCTTCGACTGCCCTGTTCACCAACCAACTCCACATTTGCTACTCCGATTTCACGAGGCTAAACCCCGGAGTCTTAGCTGGATACTCGGACAAAAACTCCTTCGACCGGGAGTCCTATGATTATGCGGCGCCAGAACAATGGTTTCGTCCGACGGGCGGCCCAACTAGTCCCATGGGACGAAATGCGACTTTGGCGATGTCGACGTCTCCCGAGACGCATACGAATTTCTCGATTCCCAGAAGCGATAACCCGAACAGTCCAAACGCGATGTTGACTTCGCCCAACCCGCAATTAAGCCCACAAGCTGCCGATATCTTCTCCCTGGGTTGTGTCATTTTGGATTTGATGAGCTTCCTCGTCAAGAAAACAACAAAGAGTTTCGCAGCTCATCGTGCGGCGAAGCACAAGACTCCGGGTCGTGGAGGCGCAGTGCTGGACTCGTCATTTCACAAGAATCTCGGTCAAGTCGAGTCTTGGATGTCTACCCTGGCTAAAGAGGCATCGAAAAAGACCTCCGAGTCCGAGGGTGGGGCAGTTTTCAAGGGAATCGTACCGTTGATGCATGTTGTGGCCCGCATGCTGTCCGCGACCCCGAACGATCGCCCCCCCGCGTTCGAGGTACAAACCCAGATCTACCAGATCCTCACGAAACACTGCGGTATCACTGAGCCGCACTGCGTACACCAATACGGAGGCTGGGACTTTGGCATGTCGCACTTACGAATTCAACCCGTGAGCCCCAACGCTGAGCTCATGCCCCAGCCGATCCGGCAAAACTCCACGTCGCAGCCATCAAGGCGTGACAGCGGGAGCTTCAGCGGGAGCATAAGCCCGAGAGCGTTGGCCCATTCGAGGACAAACAGCAGCGGTGCAATGTCGAACAACAGCGGCGCCAGCAGCGTGACAAGCAGCGAGCAGGATAGAGAGGATCGGGACCTCGGAGCTGGATTTACGGCCCTCCGGAATATTCGGGTGGCCCCGGTGAGGTCCCCGGGCCCGTGGGACTCCGGCCCCGCTGTTCAGGGAGGATGCGGGGATCAAGCTCCGGTATACTAACGCAGGAGTCCCACTCCTGAGAGCGAAAAAAAGGATTAGTAGAGACTTGCGACTGCAGAAGACGCGCGCCATCGTATCTTCTTGGGATTTGGAGTTTTGTCTTTCCATGGATTTGGCGCAGCTCTTTTCGATTATCGATACCATGCCAGGATCATCTGGAGTATTGCATCAGAGTCTTCAACTAGAGATATATATATTAAAATCCACACAAACGGAGGGAAGGGTGTCCGTTTACGCAGAATTTGGACATGATGAGATTTGAGGATGCTTTTCTCTGCTCAGCGATAGCTTTGCCGCGCACCCAGGCCATGTTCTGTGAAGATTGGGGCGAAGGCGAAGGGTGGTAAATGGACGGCCGTTTCCTAGGGGGGACTCTTTACGAGTTCCGAAACGTAGCGAATTTATAGGTGAATCGGCTTTCTTTTCGTGCCATTTCGCAGGATGGCTTCCGTATGAATACTGTGAAGAAGCAATGCTTCGACGAAAACATGCAGGCTGTCTCGGGTAATACGTGTGTATGTACAGTCAAAACCTACGAAAAAGCAAGAAGAGGGTTCTCTATCCTTTTTGTACAGAAGGCCACTCCGTCCACAGGGAGGGTGAATCCGACGGTCTTCTACTACCTATCCCCGGGTGGCCTCCGGGGAAATCGGCTGGTAAAAGGCTATGGCATTATCTGTATTACCTGTTACGTGATGCTACTTTCTGCCGAATGGGCAGTTTACATGACAAACAGAAAACCAAAGAGGCTCACTCGACCAGGGGGGAGGGGAGGGGGACGGTGGCTTATTCCGGAGGTGGTGGAGGTGGACCTGCTGCTGTTGCAGTGGTTGCTTGTCTGGTCTGCCCAGGGCGGCATGCATGCTGTAGTAGTGTGGATTTTTCAATAGGATTACCTTAGCTAGTACAGAGTATTCGCCGTGTACTGCTTGCTGTAAATAGCCCTCGAAATGTTGCGGTGATTTGAGGCCACGATTCGAACGGAATCCGTCGTCCAGGCTTTCAGAGGTCAACCTGCCAGCCCTGTAAGATGGGGACGTGCTCCGGGATCCTGTATTTAGCGATTCGAAATCTGTACGCGAGTTTTGTTCAGCTTTGGCGCATCGCGCCGTTGCAGCGAGCCTGCTTGCAAAAGCCTCAGCAGCACAGGGTAGTCGTGTCGCCCTGCCGTCATGTCTACTAGCAGTGCCACAAATCATGACAATCCTTCGACTAAACTTGCTGTAGCTCTTCCTGTTGCACTTTCGTAGGACAGCACGCGGGGAGCTTGAAGCGGAGGGATCCCCTGCTGGAGCGTGCCACAGGAGGATTTTGGCGAACGTCTCGGCGAGAGAAGGGATGGAGCTCTCACACTTCTCTAGGTCGGCAGCTTCGGGTCGGAGGCGGTGGGGGAACCGTTATTACCGGACTCTTTACCGGACTCGGCGTAGAGCATCCCCGACGCTGGAAGCTCTCCGCACATTTGTCTTTGGTTCGTCTTTTGAGGGTGAGCCAAGGCCATGCATTGCGCAAGCCGGTGCGTCGAAATTTTTTTGGGAAGTGTTGTGTGTCGTCAAGATTCGTTATCATCGCCCGTGCCGAGAATGATCGGTCGTCTGCTTGGCACACCCTTAGACCACTCTCTAGTTCACGGGCAGTTGAGTCGGGATGGTGTTGTGAAGGGGTTCCTTTCATGTTTCAGCGCATGCAAGCCGCCGTCCAACGAGTTTGGTCGAACGGTGTTGTGATATCGGGACTATGGACTCGGGTTCCGGCCGAAAGTCTCACATAGATTCAAAAGTACTAGTTTGTGCTCGTGTCCAATGTTCAATTTTTGTTCGACCAGGCGCGAAATCGAAATCGTTTCTTCTCCTTATGTCTGTTGGTTGTCAGGACGAATTCAAGACAACGTATGGCCGTATGCGGCGCATGCTGCGAGATATGTTACCGATGCAGCTGACGGTCCGTCGCATAGAGTCGAGAGGCCTCTTCACTCAGGTCGCCACCTTTTCCCAACACAAATTCCCCTACAGCTAATGCGACTGGCGTTGACTTGCAACAACGGAGCCTCCCGGCGCGTTCAAGCAAGTGCCTCACAAAGTAGCAGCGACCGGGAATATCAGCTGTCGACTGGATCCACTGGTGACGTTGAGCTCTGTGGCATCCTCTACTGAAGTATTTGCTTTGCGCTCTCCCCGCCTGACCCCTTTGGATCCTTGATGGAGTTGACGTGCTTCTCAAACGAAACGGATGCCTGGGTTTTTTTGCAATGGCCGTTGCAACGGTAGCGGACAAGGATCGAGGGAAGAGGATGGTGCGCTTACCCTGGTCAGCGTCCAGAATTGCCTGACTGCAGAGCCAAGAGGGATTTTGAATGATACGCTACGCTGGCTACGTTGCGTCATATTCTTTAGAACAAAGGCACTATCAGTAGGTCATCGCTATTTCTGCAGTGTTGCCGCCCACTATCTTGGGGGTTGCGACCTGTGCTTTGAACCAGAATGACTGCAGGATTGATAGGCAATCTCAAGCCGTGTTCTGAATGCCGTGTGTAGGTCGCCAATTTAGGCAATGAATCCTTTCAGGCCGGGCTAGGCGAGTCGAGAGAGCGAGAACACAGTAGACAGCGAAGGGTTTGGGTCGTCGCCTTGCCTACAGCTTCGAGCTAGACGTAGACAGGCACTTCGCTGTTGGATCACAAGGACAAGCCGAACAACAAGTATATTCTTGAAGCCGCTAACCTGACACGACTCTTGACAGCGGGCGAGAGCGGCGATGCCAAAGAAGGAAATTATCGAATTCCCGAGTGGCAATCAGGAATCGCGCTCCTGGCCTCTGTCGTCCGTCCTGTGGTGCTTTTTGCCGTAGCGCTAGAGCTTTAGCTGGCCGCTTAAGACGTATCATCCAGAATGCTCGGTCCGTTTTCCGGGCCCCGGCGTGTGGCGTAAAGCAACTACACCAGGCTAGTCGTGACGAAAAAGAACGATGCGGGCGGATCTTCGGATTGGAACAGCAATGGAGCGATGCTGTTGGACAGCTATCAAGGACGGCTTGGCTACTGGTGGATGGCCGGCGGTCTCCTTGTGTGGTCGTGGGGGGAGACAGGAAGACAACAACAGAATTCGACGACGATTAAGTCGATCTCTGTCCATTCTGATCAAATTAGGTTATCTTGTCAGTTGTCCCCTTCCCCGCTCTTAGGGCGTCGTGCTTGAATACTGGAGAACGGGAGACGAGGCCGGGAAAGGTCGAAGGATTCTGTAGAGCTTTCAGCCCTAGAGGAAAAATGTCATATCCGTCCAGCAAGCCGCGAGACGCGTCGACGTCTTGCAGAGTCGTGTGAAGGGAGAGCCTGGTTGCCTGCTTACTGGCGGCCAGCTTGCCACGCTGACCATTTCGATGTGGTCCAGTCAGATTCTGTGACGGTGCGGCCGGGCGGGGGCGACAATCAAGATGCCTTAGCTCGCCCCCTGGCCCGCCGCCAATGGCACAACATGGCGCACCTCCATCGATCCAGGCCCATGCAGCCGCCCTTGTTCTAGTGCTTCAAGCTTGAACTCCTTAGTCCTTATTCGTTTTCGCCCACTTGTCGCACCCTTGGGCGCCGCTCGTTTTCTACCCTGTCCAATGCGTCGCTAGCACCAGAGCGAGCTCCAAGCTCCGTCTCCTGCCAGTTTTGCTCTCTCTTATGTGGAGAGGTGGGATGCGCATCCAAACAGAGAAAGAAATGGACGATTGTGAGAACGGCTGGCAGGGGAGTTGGAAAGAGCAGGGCCTGTTTGTTCGGAGTGTGTCCCGCGTGTCGAGCTGCACCAGCGAGCTCGAGGCAATAAAACAGCTTCTGTCCCCCGTCAGTCACGTCACTAGAATCGCAGCTGCTCACCCACGATACCCAAGTTCTTCTTGCTTTGCTTCCGCCTCGCCGGTCAACCTCCAGAGTGGTTGTTGCGATTGCGTTGCTCAGTTCAGCCTTACTGTCGTTTCCGTCGAGAAGGCACAGTGATTCGGTCATTGCGCAGTCGTGGCAGTGTGTAAGCTGAGATAGCAGCCTGCAACAGGAAGGGATACGTACTCTGAGTTCTTGGTTCCATTGCTCAGCAAGTTCGGCTCTGGGAAATCGCAACGGCGGACTCGACCCGACGCGGAAGGAGTCACCACATTTACGGCAACCACTGTCTCTACCTTCTTTCCTGTCTGCCTTGCGGCGAGGGGCGCTTTCGCCTGCCCTGCGGACGTGGTGCTGGTCCATTATATTTTTGACGACATTTGTTGGAAGGACACCGACTTCTTGTCTTCCTCACCACCGACAATAACATCATTGTCAACCTCACGGCCACAACAGACGCCTTTTCTTGGAATCGCAGCATTTAGACACCACCAATCGCCGCATTCTCAAATCGCTATTCATTAGCTGTTGCTAGTTGAAGCTTGTCGCAAGCTCGAATTTGGCTTATCACCCCCACCATGCGACTCGCCAGCTTTTTCTCGGCATTGCTGCTTGGCACTGCCGCAGCTCTGGCTCCAATCGAAGTTGTGGGCAACAAGTTCTTCGACGAAAAGGGACGACAATGGTTTATGAAAGGTACGCGCCAACTGGTCGTTTCCGCCGTTCCTAGAATGTTGCAAACTGACAATTTTTGCAGGCATTGCCTACCAACTAAGGCCAGGTTAGCCCAGCTCCGCTCTGCACCCACTTACGAAGCACGCTGTCTAACACGAAGCTTGTTCAGATGATCCGCTCGTTGACACGGAGCAATGCACCCGCGACGCTGACCTCATGAAGACCTTGGGCACCAATGCGATTCGCATATACCATGTTGACCCCGACGCCAACCACGACGGTTGCATGTCTGCCTTCGACAAGGCTGGCATTTACACTCTCATCGATCTCGACACTTTTGACTCATACATACTTCCCGTCAGTTTTGTCGCGTCCTCGCTAACTCGTTTCTCACTAACGGCCGTGCCAGAACACTCCTTACTGGAATGAAACGCAATTCAATGCCTACGCAAAGGTCATGGACGTCTTTGAAAAATACGACAATGTGCTTGGTTTCTTCATTGGCAATGAGATTATTGCGCTTAACAACCAGTCTCGGGTCGCCCCTTTCATGAAGGCTGCTGCACGCGACATGAAGGCCTATCGTGACAGAAAGGGCTACCGCAAGATTCCCGTTGGCTACTCCGCCGCTGATATTGCCGAGCTGCGACCTATGCTGCAGGACTATCTCACCTGTGGCGGCAAGCCCGAGAACAATATTGATTTCTTCGGACTAAACTCGTATGAGTGGTGCGACCCTAACACCTACAACACCTCCGGTTACGCGAACCTGCAAGCCATGGCTGAGCAGTTTCCCGTCCCAATCTTCTTCACTGAAACCGGCTGCATCACTGGTGACGGTCCACGCACGTGGGACGACCAGGACGCCATCTTCAGCCAACCCATGATTGACGACTGGAGTGGAGCCATGGTGTACGAATGGATCTACGAAGAGAACCGTTACGGCATCGTGTCATACGGGCCCGAGGTTTCCAAGACCATCACAACCGGCGACGTGTACGACGGCTTCACTCGCAAAGGCACCCCGATACCTCGCTCTCCCGAATTCCAGAACCTACAGTCCAAATGGGCCACCATTACGCCCACTGGTGTGATGAAATCCGACTACGATCCCAGTAGTGTTTCCACCCGCGAATGTCCCAAGGCCACAGGTGGCTGGCTTGTAAGCGGCGATGTCGCCTTGCCCAGTCTTGGAGAAACGTCCAAGGGCAGCTATTCTTCGAGCCCAACGGCGCAACCTGGCGCCAGCACTGGTGCTTCTGGTTCCGCAGCGCCTACACAACCCGCCGAATCCTCGGCGCCTGAACGACCCTCGGGATCTGGAACCAAACAGGTCGCTGGTATGGCTATCGGCCTTGTTGGCGTTATGATCTTCTTCACGGTGTGGATGTAATCTGCACGTTTGCTTTTCTACTTCATTGTACATTTTGTACTATCACTTTTACGACGAACGGAATTACGGCCTATACCCAATTGCGCAGAAACAGAGAGTCTTTCGTCTGAAGAAAGGCGCCGCAGACGATGTTGTTATTGTTGTTATGGCAGGCAGCGGGCGCCTAGAGACATAACCCGTCGATGAGCTTGGAGATTGCTTTCAATGATGTCCTTTTCGGCAGCAGTTCCAAGAGGAGATTAATGCTTGATTAATTGGTAATACCCGGGTAGACAATAGAAACGCCAAGGCGTTGGTTGAGACAATACCACTTAGACGGTATACGACTGGCTTCAAGCTCTCTCATTGCTCCTGCTTCAGTATTCGCGTGCAATGCCTGCGCTTCGATTGGGGATTCTTCAACCCACTTCCTCGGTTATTGCTTGAGAGAGTTATCGGTGAGACGCTCCTTCCTCATACATGTATGGTGATCAATAATTCGGTAGGTACGGCAAGTATGCTTCGAACGGTCAGCAGCAGTTTCCCTCGCCGTCGGCTGAGTTGAGCAGCTGCAATCAGATGGCCCTGTTGTTTCCTTGGTCGATGGCTCCTTTCATCGCTGATATCAGCCCGCTCTTCCTCTTGCGGCAAAGTTTGGTGCGGAAGTAGGTGCGGTCAGGTAGGCAACCAACATCTTCTCGGACCGCGTTCTCCAGACCTGTCCCCTCTTCAAACCAACAACAACATCAGAACCCCCCCCCCAAAGACTCCTACAACATTCACCTACGAATATCCGTCCAAACACACTCAAGCCCAAGCCTGCACCTTACCCTCAGAGACTTTCGGCCTGCGAATTCCGAACGCAAGATATTCAGCCGATCATCGTCCCTTCAAGTCATGGCATTTTTACGCTATCATTTTCGAGAGTACCAGGTGTAGTGCCGGGTTTTCTTGTTAATAATAGCGGCAGCAATAATTATATATCTCGGGGCCGTCTGCGCCGATTGTAGGCTCGCCCCCAAAACCCCAGAGGATGTACCCCAGCCGCCGCAGCCGACTTGTATTCAGACCATACAGACATTCATCACAGAAATTCATACGGTCAAGCTCTGGATAACACCTACCCCAACCACAATCGATACCGTGTCTACCGGTACGAACCTCATATGCACAAACGACGTGCCTCGGGAAATTGAGACTAGAGTCGAAATTCATGGGGACAAGCCTGTCGACTGCAATCAGATTCATGAGGACGAGCCTCCTAACTGCGATCAGCAAGGCGAAGATGAGTCCGCGGTAGCACCCAGGATGACTGACGAGTTGTAATGCTCTGTGCGGTTGCGGTACATGATAATCAAATATTCAAGTGGCTTGCGCGCGAACTGAAACGGAGAATGGAACCAAACGAATGGTATAAATTGATCGTATGAGGCCAGAGTCCGGGCTGTCTATGAGCGAGGGAACAGCGAAGTTCGACGGGAAATGACGGCAAGCGAATTCGAAGGGTTCGGTTACAACATGGTAGCATATGACCCTAGCGCATGTTATCTGCGAGAAGCAGAAATAGTCTATTGATCAGAATCGAAAGCTCAACAGCTTTATCTTCTTATTGCATTGCGGTGGCCTACTTGACATCAAGCGTGCCCAGCTCCTGTGGGAGGCAGGTTTTGAAGTAACTGAATACACGTTGTAGAGCTAGAGGAGGGATTACTCAAGGCCAGCTGTCACACAAGAAGGAATACTGCCATTGTTGTCTTGCATGTTGTTTTGACGCCGGATAGGTATTGGGGGTGCCAGGATTTGACAGGTAACGTACCTAGGAAGGGGGCTGAGTAAGATACAGGACTTCTGGAGCCAGTCGCATTCCGAGGAAAAGGTTTGACGGATTGCTTTTCCGGTATGACCAGATCGTCGTAAGCGGCATGCACGTCAAGCCGGCTGTCATCATGCTAAGCACGGGCATATTGGGCACATAATCGGGGTAGGATCGGTTGTGTGTCAAGGATGACCGTGGGTATAGGTAGTTGATTACGCCTCCCATATTCGAGGTCTGTCACAGAGCAAACCGGCACCTCGTCTACAACTCACTCATGACGATGCCGACGAAGATCACCGTAAAGCATCGGCAGCGGCATTTGGCTGCTCTGATGTTGCCAGATGGACATCGACCGTGGCTGTCCTGGGTAGCTGAGAATAGTGGATGGCCTCGTGGCGGATGATGCAACTTCCTGCTTCAGATGTTCTGAACTTCTTCCAGGCATCGTGAGATGTGTCTCTTTATCCCAAACGAGGCGGACCGCATGTTCCTTCAGTTTCTGTGAGAACGCGATGTGTTGCAGGCAAAGCCTTATACTTGGCGGAATGTTCGTGACGGTTGATGGTTGCAAGGACTAGATGGAGCATACGTAAGGCCAGAAAAGGCGTGCCTACTTGTCAGAATCCCGTGTTATTGAGACTTGGACGTGGTGCTATTGATGATGTCTGAGATTCGGTATTGGCGCCGGCGGGTGGGCCGGTTTCCTGTTTTACTTGGCCGAGGAACGTATTCCGTGACTGCCATGATGTTCAGGACCAGGGGTTCAAAATTGGTATAGAATAGAACTCAAAAGAGGCTCATGTACTATACCTCGAGGGGAGAGGGTTTTGGAGCTGAGGCGGCCCGGTTTTTATTCAGCGCGTTCATCGTCTTCTCTCTCGGGCGCCCAGAAAAAATAAACTTCAAAGCATGGAAGTACGCAATTTTGACTTTGAACTGACTTGACATGACAGAATTCTGTTTTCTGTTCCATTTCGGGTAACAATATTGTCATCGAACTAAAGAGAAGATGCGGGCGGGCATCAATCAGCCCAGAGCCTGAGCGCAATTTGGAAATCTCTGGCGATCTGATCACCGGACTGGGACCGCTGCCCACAACCCCCAAACTCCAGGTGAACCCGGTTTCGTTTCTTTCGTCCCTTCTTTTTCATTTCCTCTCTTGAACCCTTTTTTGCCAACCTGCAACCTGCAACCTGCTTGGTTCGTCGGCCCTAAAAATATACCACGACGCTGGAGAACCCCGAGTCTGAGCTGCGTTGAATCGTACACCTGGCAGAGAGAAAGAGAAGCCATGCGCTACGGGCGGGACGGAGCGAGAATCAATAATGGATTGAGTGAAGAGCGAAAACGAGGGCGAAATGGACAAATTTAGAAATTCCCGGGGTTCGTCACAAGTGGCTCCTGGCAACTACAACAACGCCGACTCTCTTCATCCACTCATCCTTTGTACGCCCGTATAATGGCATTTGTCCAAGTACAAACATGAATGCACACACTACTTCGAGCGATGCAACTGCGGCTGACGGCAGAACCTGCATCAAATATGCAAAGTTGCAGCAGCATGAATATGCAGAAACTCGGCGACCCATCGACAACCGTGACAATGACACAGCTGTCGCTTGTGGCGATGGCAGAAGCAGTGGTGCGCGATCTCGTCGTTCCCCTTGTCTCGGCCTCTGGACTTGATTTCAGGTCACACTTCTTCTCCCTGCAGAGCCACAACTCGTTTTCATTATCACAAATCACTTCGGCAAGTGCCCGGCTAAGGTGAAAACGAGCGAATCCCTTGACCGGAGCCAAAGACTCGCCTTTCTGAAACGCGACTCGATGCCGCGCCGTGGAGCCAATCGGTGTGTACCGTTACTGCCCCCAAACCGTCCACTTCTGACCCCGTCTCTTCTTGACTCCTTCAACCTCGCCATCTGCACGTTCCCTTGAAACAAGGCCAGCAGCCCGTTCACGTCATGTGGGCTCGGCTCTGCTCTCGTCTCGTTCACTCGCTGCCCGTCACACTCGTACACTCTCATGAAGGGACATCACGCAGGCACCTGGCACACACAACCGCACGATAATCCGTGGAACCGCTGTCATGGGTCTCCGACCAGGTCCATCCAAGCTGACGCAGCAAATGCAGGACATGCCACACCAGTTGACAGTGCGGGTAGGCGGGGTTGCAGCATTGTCTTCCTTTGCTTTTCCTATTCAAGTTCGTTCGTTTTGGCTCTCTACTAGGTTAGAGAACGAATCGTGAGCAGAGGCAACCAATGCTTGCGTTTGTGTATGTCGAGAAAAAGCCAAACTGGCAGATCATTCATTCTCACCTCCACCGTCTGGAGTCTCGTCATCGGAATGCTTGACCGAGGCTATAATATAGGGCCCTATACTACGGCTTACTCGCTCTGGCCCCGGCAGGCGACCGTCCAGAGCTGAAGCCTGTATCGTGATCAGTTGCCCATTTCTCGTCGTCCAAAGTCCATCCAGCACATAACCCCCGCCCCAGCCGCCGATACGCGAGAATATCATGAGGGAGAAGCGAAAGAGAGAGGGACACTGAGCCCCGCCCTGGCTGGCTGCTTCCTCCTTGATGCCTGTCCGTCCCTCTTTTGAACTGACGTTATAACCAGCCAGGCTCATAAGTCGGCATCACAGAGAGGCGGCCGCGCGCGAGACCGGGTCACAGGCAAGCCCGCATGCAGCACTTCATACTAGGGAGGGGCGGCCAGACGCAAAAATCCGGGTACCGCCGCCGCGTGTTGTCGTTGCATTGGTGGTCCGGACTCCTTTTGTCTGGCCCTCCCATATCGTTATTTGGGGCAGAGCCAGCCGCTCTGCACTCGCGGCTGATATGTCGGACGAAGGTGAGGCAGGCAAGGCAGACGTGGGCTGGAGATTCGCGGATGCGCATGTAGCGAGCGATCTGCGGCTGGTTCGAGTTGGTATATGTACCGTTGCAGTCGCGCACGCGCATCTGCGCCGCACATCTCGAAGCTAGTGTTTTGTTCTGTTGGAACTATGGAAGTCCGCAGCGACTAGTGGCTCAAAACACTTTTTCCTACTGCATACACGCCTTCCTGAAGTGAATATATCTGTGCACACCCCTAAATAGATTTTTTTAATTAGCTAGTAAGGTATATAAACTATTATACTTAAGTATTAAATAATCTCTCACTCTATTTAGGTTATAAACTTTCCTTTCTCTATAAACTTATTACTTTAATAAGTATATATTACTATATATAGTAGTATATTTCTACTCCCTTTTAGAAATTTTCTTTCTATCTTTTTTTAATTATTTCTATATCTCTTATATATCTCTATATATTACTAATAAATATCTCTATATAAACTATAATATTAGTAACTATAGCTATCTATATTCTTAATAAGATTAGTAAGGTTATTCTCCTAACTAATATATCTAAGAATATACTATATAACTTTATATATAACTTTAACTCTTCTAAGCTTACTAAATATTTAATAAAAGATAAGTATATATTTCTATTTATTTTATATAGAGCTATATAGCTAATTATAAGATAGAGTCTTATAAGACTATTATAAAAGCTTTTTTTAAGTAAATTAATCTTAAAAATAGCCTTATATATTTTTATTCTACTTAATTTCCTAGTATTTATTAATATATTATTATGTAGCCTAGACCTCTTCTAGAGCTCTTAGTGCTGCTGGCGCTGTTTTCTGAGCGCTATATCTACTATATAAGGCTCTATATATAGACCCTTATCTATAGCTACTCCTTTTCTGCTATAATAGATAACTTCTTTCTACTTACTCTATACCTATATATATAATAGTTATAAGCCTAGCTCTACTAACTACCTAGTTTATCTCTAACTATTACTTATAGATATAAGAGAGTTAATCTTATATGCTCCTTTTATATCTATATATATTATACCTTAAAGATCTATATATTTATAATAACCTCTATCTCTTTTATTATTACTTAGAAGCTTACTTACCTATATAACTAGCCCTACTAGGAGCTTACCCTTTGCTACTAAGCTGTTTAGTATTATATCTAGAAGTATATTAACCTATCTCCTAATATACCTGATATACTATTACTAGAGCAGATCTAACCTCTTATACTTAAAAGTACTATAAAGTATTAATAAGCTGCTTTATAAGCCTATTAGGAGGCTAAGTATTAGATATAGTATATATGCTAAACTGCTTACTATAATATATATATATTAACTAAGGAGTTATCTAAGCCTGCTCTACTACTTCTAGTGCTTCTAGAGGATATTTAGGAGAAGTATACTATATACTACTATAACTAGAAGCTTGCTGCTACTAAATAGGAGGAGGCTAGTGCTAGTTACTACTATATATATAACTTTATTATTATTTTAGTTAACTCTAATATACTTACTGCTATATAGCTTAAGATTATATATAATAAGGATACTAAGATATCTGTTTAGAAGCTTATAAGGACTCTCTACTACTATCTCTGCTCTGCTACTAGTTTTATAGAGGCTATTATATAAGAGGAGTACCTTTAAATGCTCTGTGTATATACTATATAGCCTATATACTAGTATAATAAGTAGTATACTATATTATAGACTACTAAGATATATAACACTTTAGAGATTATTAGAACTCTTAGTATTAAGCTATTCCTTAATACTACTATATACTACCTGCTAGACTAGATAAACTATATATAACTTATACTATTAGCTGCTAAGTAGGCTAGAACACCTATTTAGCTACTTACTAAGTATAGGAGAGTATTTATAGCTATTCTCTATAACTATAACTACTTTACTAGTAACTACTTAAAGAATTATAGTATTTATACCTTGCTTATAGACTGCTCTGATAACGCTAAATCCTCTTTTATATGCTCTGCTAAGAGCTAGAACTCTACTAATAGAAGCTTCTAGTTTTAGCACTTACTAGAATACTTAAAGTGGAAGTGCTCCTATAGTTTCTGCTATAAGTAGCCCCTATTTAAGTGCTGCTAACTCTAAAAAGTGCTTACTAGTAAGGGAGATATCTATATTAATTCTAAGAATACTAGAGATATTAAAAAGTGCTTATAAATAGATAAGTAGTATACCCTTATTAGTAATATCTAAGCTGCTAGATAGTACTATAATTAGTAGTAACTACCTATAAATATTAAGTGCTAAAAAGCTGCTTTAAAACCCTTCTATTATACTTAATTTTTTCCTTTATTACCCTATAATTAACCTATAAGCTAGTACTATAGCACTAAAAACTATATCTATAAGATAGTATATTTTTCTAAGTATATTATGCTATTAAAGACTATATTTATAGGCTAGTATAATATATATTTACTAGGCTTATATACCTAATAAGCCCCTTTAGTAATAACTAGAAGCAGCTCCCTTATACTACTAATATCTCACTATATACTATAAGTGTTATATTATAGATAGCTTCCTTTTTTCTGTTTAGAACTACCTTTATAGAAACCGCTCCACTAACCTGCTCTGCTATTTCTGGGGAGGTGTGTTATATAGCCCAGACCTCCTCCAGAGCTCTTAGCACTGCTAGTGCTGTCCTCTGAGCGCTACACCCACTATATAAGGCTCTATATATAGACCCTCACCCGTAGCCACTCCTTTTCTGCTATAATAGATAACTTCTTCCCACTTACCCTGCGCCTATATGTGTAACATATATACTAATATATATAGTTTAAGCGCCTTATTAAACTCTATCTAGTTATTTCTAATAGTAATAGCTAAACTATCTTTTCTACTTTTAAGTATAGATAGCTATAAGTTATAGATATAATCTAGATATTTATATATAGTATTAAATTTAAAGGTAAAAATATATATAACTATTACTATAATAAGAATAGACTATATAAAGCTTATATAGTTTTTATAGAGGGTTCTTATACTAACTATAACTATAGCTTTTATAGATTAAGCTATTTAATTTATAATAGTAATATTTTTCACTATATATATATATAGCTCTTTCTAATTATATATAGATATTAATATCTCTATAACTTCTAGTATATCTAAGAATACTTCTACTAAAACTACTAAAGCCTTAAACACTTATAAATATACCTATATAATTATAGTTATAGATTCTAATAAGGATACTATTATAGATACTACTATATAGAACCTTATTAAGGGATTAGCACCTAATTTACTCTAGAAAATAGCTAGACTTCTCTTAAAGCTTACTAATATTAGTAATAAGATTTATATTAGTATATATAGCTATATATAGTATAAAGATTATTTACTAATAAGTATATAGATACTAATAAAAATAAGAAAGCTAAGAATAACTAAATTCTCTTTTATATATAACTATATATTACTCTCTAATAGTATATAATAATTCTTATTATAAAAGGATTAGAAATAGATTTAGATAATAATATATATAGATATATATAGCCTTAGTATTTAGAAATAGGAAAAGATATCTTTATATATAACTTATATACTCTAGTTAGTACTATTTAGCTATATATATTCTAAAATACTATTATATATTCTAGTATAATATAATTTAGAGTTTTTAGCTACTTAAAATATTTAATATTCTAGCTTTTTATAATATATTTATAAATACTTTTAATATAGCTATATTTCTTTTATATAGCTAGTTTTCCTTTTAAATTTCTATATTTAAAATAGTTTACATATAAAAGGATCTCACACTATTTTATAATAAAATTCTCTAATATCTTATAGATTAATAGCTATATTATACTATTATTTAATAGCTATCTAAGATATATAAAGTTAAGGTTTCTCTTATAATATTTAAATAATATCTTATATAATAGAATTTTCACTATAAAGTCTATTTTATATTTATAGAGGATTTACTCTAATATATCTAGTCTCTATTCTTTAAGTAAAGACTTATAGATAAAAATATCTTTTAAATACTTAAATCTAAGAGATTTATAATCTTACTAAAAGGTTTATAAACTTTAAGATAGTAAAATAGATTACTATAATACTAGAACCTAAAATAACTTGCTCTTATATATATATATATAGTTACCTTCTTTTAGAGTATATAATAAGAAGCATAATCTATATAAGGTTATAGCTATAAATATCTCTATATATATATATACTAATAGAGATATATTATTAGCTATTATATTCTCTATAATACTTATTATAAGGTTTTTCCTATAAAAGTATTAAACTATTTAAAGGAGATAAGATACTAATAGAAGGGTTAGATAATATCTAGGCTAAATTTTATCTAGTCTCTTAATATATATAATAAATTACTTTTATATAGCTTTAAAGTCTATATAGGTATTAATACTTACTTCTATTATATTATATAGTTTTATATTAGTATTTTTATATATATATTATAGAATATTATAGCTTAATATTCAAGTATATTAAGCTAATAAGGTTAAATACTATTTATTATTTATTCTAATTAAGATATTAAGATAACCTTAACTATAGAGATCTAGTAGTATCTCTTATAATCTTATACTAAAAAGTATTAAGGTAATATAATTCTAATTAAGTTTTAAAACTATTAGATCTTTAATAAAAATATCTATAATATTAAAATTAAGAGTTAGTAGAATTATTTATACTAAGGCTAATCTGCCTTTTAATATATAAGTTTTTATACTACCTTATTTTACTAAATACTAACTTATATTATTTATCTAGGAGTTTTTTAGGTATTTATAAATATATAGGCTTTTTAACTTTTATTTTATTTTTAATTAAGTTACCCTTCTCTTTATATTTATATCTATAATTTATATAGATTTTACTATATTTATATAAGTTTAAAATATCTATTATATCTATATATAAAAGAATTACTCTTATATTATTTATAGCTAGCTATAGTATTTCTACTATTAGTCTAATCTCTAAACTATATAAGACTATACTTAGCTAATTAACTCTAATTAGTTTAAGGAGATTTAAGATACTTTTAATTATAAGAGTATAAATCTTAATAACTATCTTTTAGATTAAGTTATCTAACTTTGCTAAAGTATTATAGAAATAGTATTAATATTACCTAAATAAGCTAGATTTAGTAACTTAGTAATAGAATATTCTAGATTTACTTAGTACTCTTTTTTATAGAAGTATTTAAAGTATTACTAGCTTTTAGAATAATAGCCTAAACTTAAACTACTTTAAATATCTTATAGTAGAGTATTATAGCTAAAGAAATAACTATAATAATAAGAAATTAATATTAATAATTTAATTCTAACTAAGCTTAAAAGCAAACTTAATAATAAAGAGGAGAATTAAAGTAAAAAATAATATATAAAATTATAAGGTTTTAGATATAAAGAGAAAAAAATAACTAAAATAGAAATATCTTAAATAAAAGAAAATAAACTTTATATATAGGTATAGGTGTTTTACTCTATATTTTTCTCCTTATTATTCTCTATTTCTTCTCTATTCTTTTTATCTTTTTCTTATTTTATTTATTAGAGAGAGGTATAATTATTCTCTACTTTATTAAAAATAGAATATAATTATTTATAAGTAACTAATAATTCTAATTATTATTTCTTTTAAACTTTAATAGAAAGCTTTTAAATTATTCTAGTTTATAACTATATAAAGTATAAAGCTTAAGTTTTAGCTTTAATCTTAATTATATTCTTTTCTTTCTCTTTAATTACTTATTTTCCTTCTTATTTAATAACTATACTACTTTTACTCTCTATAGTTTCTTTTAAAAAAAGCTTTAGCTTATTTATAATTATCTATCTAAGAGATTTATAGGTTTATATCTTCTTAGATAAAATCTCAGAGAGTATAAGAGGGTTTATTTAAGTAAGATAAGTAAGTATAATAAGACTTATATCTTTATTAATTATAATATCTACTTCTTAGAAAAATATACTAATTAATATAGTCTTATATATAATATTAATATAATTATAGATATTAGTTAGGTTTTTTATATTAATTAGTAAAGCTTTTTAGTCTTATTAGAAAAGTATCTTATCTTATATAAACTAGATAAGAATAGATTAGATTATTATATTATATAATAGATATTATTCTTAAAGGATAAATTATATTTTAGTAGTATTAAATTACTAAAATATAGTTATTTAAGTATATATTATAACCTTAAAACTATATTTCTCTATATTATAGTATATAATAGCTTATAAATATAGCTAGATATTAATAGTTAATAATACTTTTAATACTTTTTTAGTAGCTTAGATACTTACTTTTTACCCTTTTTTTCTATTAAAAATATAGAAAAAAAAGTAAGAAATATATTCTTTTAAACTATTTAAGCTAGATATAAAAAGAATAGTATTTATTAGGTTTAATTAAAAAGCTTTATATATTATAGGGAGCTTATTAGTTTAGAAAAATAATTATTAGCTACTATTTACTAATATATAAAGGTAAAGAGACTTATTTTAGTTAAATTAATAATATTAGAGATTAGAATTAATAAGAGATTAGTACTATAAGAGAAATAAAATAAAGTGCTATTTATCTATTACTTAGAATAGTTAGAACTATTTATAAAAGAATATATAGTTTCTCCTATAATTATAAGAGGTTATTTATAGTTATATAGTAAAGAGAGAAAAAGATTATTTTATATACTTATTAATAGATAAGAAGAAAAATTATAAAGTTATATAAACTCTAATTAATTAATTATAACTTAAAATTAGACTAAACTCTAGAATATAATAAAGTGTGGAGAGATATAAATAAGATAGGATATTACTATATATGAGAGGGGTAAGTGTAAAGTGTTTTAAGCCACTGGTTGCTGCGGACTTCTGTAGGAACCCTGATTCTGTTTCCTGCTGTGTCTTGTATAAAGAGCGGGCCACCGCCCACCCACACCACCCAGCGGAACCGGAGGTCTGGGTGTCAGTTGGAAGGAAACAATTTTCTCATCCGACCTGTGGCTCGAATGCTCCTCGACTGCATACGCATATTCGCAGCTTGAGGCTGGGAGAACGTCAGAGTGAGACCGCAAAAAGGACGGCCGAGATGTCGCTCAAATTCTACAGAACGCCCGGCGCCGAGCGTCCGTGGCGTCCGCCGGTAATGACCGAGGACTGCCGGCGATACCGTCACCGGACGAAACGAAGCGATAAATGGATCCCGCCCCGGTTGGCTTTGGAGGAGATAATAAGGAACAACACGGCTTCGGTGAGCTCGGAGGACTACACGCTTGTTGTATCTCAGGATGACTCTAACAACCTTATCAGCCCTGCTCGCTGAACGATTTCATGGACTACCTGGTTTATGTCGAGCAAGACGCCGAACCTCTCCAGTTCTTCCTCTGGTATTGCAGTTACGTCCAAACTTGGACCACGCTCTCACCAGAAGAACGTGCTCTCGCGCCACGCTGGGACCCGGACAGTGGCAAGAAGCTCACTTCAAAACATCGAAGGGCCAAGAATGCGAGTAAAGTCAGTAACATTCTGGAGATACTCGATGAGGAGAGCAACAACACAGTCACCGCTCAGCCGGGGAAACATGGCCGTAACATGTCTTCAGCTACCAACTTCTCTCATCCAAGGGCGACTCATGGGAAGATCAGTGAGAAAGAGGTGGAGGTGACGGTATCTGGAGCTGGTAAGACTTTCCGCCGGGTTGACACCCTCATTACGCATTCCTTGCGTGTTTGCTCGCAATACTGACGCACCTGCAGCTGCGCAACCATTTCGCTCTGAGCTCACCACCGTCGTAAACCACTACATCAACCCCAATGCTCCGCGTCGGCTCAACCTCACCAAAGACGACCGGAATGCCGTTCTCGCAGCAGCAGCCTCCACAACACTTCCCTCCGCCCTTCTCCCGGCCTTTGAGAAGGTCGAGGCCCTCCTTCGAGGGAAGCTGCATCCGAACTTCGTCCGTCACAACATTTCCAACACGAACCCCATCGCCACGCACCTTCTCCGTCTACTCGGTCTCGTTTTGTTCATTCTTGGGATAGGGCTCGACATCGCACTAATTCTTTCTTCCATCTCACGATACTACCGCCTTCTTTCTACGCCCTTAGTATTCTCAGGCCTAGCGGTCCTGGTAGCAGCGCTAGACGGCGTGTCCTTATCCCTTCACCTCGCGCATAGACGGCATGTTCGACCTTGGGAGGTACCCGATCTGGAATCCGGGACCGGGGCCAATAAGCGGCACCGCCGGGCCGCAACCTCCGAAGGCGTGTCCAGGGCGGTCGACCCGTTGCGCAAACCGGCATTGCAAACCTTCGGCCCGGAGAACGTGTTTGTGAACGAGGAGTGGGTCGCCACGTATGAGAGTCGGTCGCTGATGCGACGGGTGTTCGAGCGTAGCATCGTGAGCCGAAACAAGCATCTCCGCATCCTCCAGGACGGCGTAGTCGCGGGAGCTGCGCTGTGGGCTGGGTTGGCGACCATCGCGATCGGAGTCGGCTCGGTTTTTATACCCTCGTACAACTTATTTTGATGAGCACGCCCTTGACGGGCACGTTATGAGATCATGACAGTCTTTTCTGGGACATGGATAGACAGACCACTACAAAAGTCAACAAGGATAAAACAGGTTGTTGGTCGTAATATGCTGAAATGAGAACCATCTAGCTCGTAATTGATAAGAACACACAGTACCGCGTATACATCCATGTCACTCGTCTCATCATCTGCCTGGCATGCTGCTCAAGCATTGCATTAACCATGATGTCAGATTCTTCACTAAGCCTTTCGGGCATTTACCATTTACGAAGGTAAGGCTTGTGCTTCTCTTCTACTTCAGGTTTCACTGAGAGACGAGTGCAGAGATGTAAGCGTATATGGTTTCGTTCCGAGCAGTCTTGTGTAAAACCACGAAAAGTTGAATGACCTCAGGACCACCTCAGTTTCTCTGGTTGTCATATGAGTCGAATGGGTCAATCTGCGTGACCTTCATGTTACTCTTGATAAGACATGGTGATGACTTCTTCCAAACTGAAGAAAAAAAGAGAAAAAGTTATCGCACTGAAGTGAGTGAGTCAACGCCCATGATTTTTAATTGTCATCACTCGTGGTAGCCTTACTTCAGAAGCGGGCTCAATCCCACCACCAATGAGCGCAGTAGCTGGGTCTAGGTGATTTAACGTAGAGAAGCAGTCTAACCCCTTTCCAAATTCATTCTACGACTTGGTCTCATCCAGATGAACCTATGTCAGTCAAGTATCATTACTGGCAGGTATTTACACAAGGCAATACACCTCAAGGGCAAGGTAAGTCTAAAGTTTTTTTTTAAATTCTTTCAAATCGACGTCAGAACATTCAACATGTCGCTTATGGCAAAAAATAAAACCAAGTTTCCATCGTGAGTCCAAGGAGTTTTCCTCGCTCCCTGCTCGTGGTATCGAAAGTCATTCTCTCACACCCAACTTCAGCCCTTTACCAATCACCATGCTTTTACTTCTTCCTCTTCTCTTCGTGGACGATGTTGATGATCTTTTCAACGATGGAAGGATCCGAGAGCTGTCTCGAGTTAGTCTTTCGGAGTCTCATGACTGAGTGGTGGGGAGCACATACCGTCGTCACATCACCAAGCTGGTCCTCCTCACCGGCCAGGATCTTGCGCAGAATTCTGCGCATGATCTTACCTGAGCGGGTCTTGGGCAGGTCAGGCACGATGTGTACGGCCTTGGGTGCCGCAAAGGGGCCGATGCTCTTGCGGACCTGCATGATGAACTCCTTGCGGAGCGCATCCGTGGCCTCGTTGCCGTCCTTGATGGCGACGAAGGCGTTAACCGCCTGGCCAGTGAGCTCGTCGGCAACACCGACGACTGCGGCCTCGGCGATGGCGTGGTGCTCGATGAGAGCGGCCTCGATTTCGGCGGTGGAGAGACGGTGGCCGGATACGTTGACGACGTCGTCAACGCGTCCACGGATCCAGTAGAAGCCCTCGTGATCACGGCCAGCACCGTCACCGGTGAACTGTTGAAGTGTCAGTATACGTGATTTACCATGGCGGTGCTGATGCTTACGTAGTAGCCCTTGTATACGTTGAGGTAAGTGTCCATGTAGCGCTTGTGGGCGCCCCAAACGGTGCGCGCCATGCTGGGCCAGGCCTGCTTGAAGGCCAGGACACCCTCCACGTCGTTACCGTGGATCTCCTCGCCGGAAACAGGGTCGATGATGGCGGGCTCGATGCCGAAGAAGGGGAGGGAAGCACTACCGGGCTTGGTAGGAGTAACACCAGCCAGAGGAGTGATGACGTTGGAGCCAGTCTCGGTCTGCCAGTATGTCTGAGAGGGTGTTAGCTCGGTCCGACGAGGTCACTAAGGAGAAAACCATGATTACTTACGTCGACAATGTGGGCCTCCTCCTTGCCAACAACCTCGAAGTACCACTTCCAAACCTCGGCGGCGATCGGCTCACCGACGGAGCCAAGGACTCTGAGGTGCTTCATGCTCGCCTTGACATGCTGGTCACCGGCACGCTTCAGTAAGCGCAGAGCGGTAGGAGCGACGTAGAATTGAGTGATTTGATGTTCGGCAATAATGTCCCAGTATCTTGAGAAGTTGGGGTAGGCCGGGGTACCCTCGAAGACAACAGTAGTCACACCCAGCAACAGAGGGGCGTATACGACGTAGGTGTGGCCAGTAATCCAACCGACATCACCACCACAGAAGTAGCGGTCGCCGTCGTGGATGTCGAAGACATATTTGCCGGTGGTGGCAGCGCCGACGAGGTAACCGCCGGTGGTGTGCAGAACACCCTTGGGCTTACCGGTCGAACCGGAAGTGTAGAGGAGGAAAAGGGGGTCTTCGGAGTTGACACGCTCGGGCGGGAAGTAGGCGGGCCACTTCTCGACTTCCTCGTGCCACCACCAATCACGGCCCTTGGTCATGGGCACATCGGCGCCGGTGCGCTTGTAGACCAGGACATGGGAGACATCGGGGCACTGCTTCAGGGCATCGTCGACAATTTTCTTAGTGCCAATCAACTTGCCGCCACGCTTGCCCTCGTCGGTGGTGATGACGACCTTTGAGTTTCCGTCGATCACACGGTCGCGCAGGGAGTCGGCGGAGAAACCGGCGAAAACGACGGAGTGAACGGCACCAATCCGGACGCAGGCGAGAAGGGCGACGATGGCTTCGGGAATCATGGGCAGGTAGATGGCGACGGTGTCACCCTTGCGCACACCCATCTGCTTCAGGACCCAGGCGGTCCGGGAGACCTCGCGCAGAAGCTCGCCGTAGGTGACATTGCGGCCATCGCCGGGCTCGTCGGCCTCGTAGATGATGGCAACGCGGTTGGGGTCCTTGAAGGCGTGACGGTCGACGCAATTGTAACTGGCGTTCAGCTGGCCCTCGGCGAACCAGGCGCTGTCGCCACCGTCGAGAGAACCGGAGTAGACGGTCTGGAAGTCGCTGAACCAAGTAAGAAGCTCGCGGGCCTTGGTACCCCAGAAGGCCTTCGGGTCGGTGATGGATTCCTTGTACAGCTTCTGATATTCCTCGAGACCTGCGCGAAGGAGGGGCAGAGAGAGCTCCGGTCAGCCAATGACGAGATGCGGAATTGGGGTAAAGAGGGGGATGGCTTACTGCTCAGGTGGGGCTTGCTGGGGTGCTCTGCGGGAAGGCACAGGAAAGTCAGCAAAAGCGTCCAATCAGACGAGCTCAAAAGCTCCCAAGTACTGAGTGCCCCTCCATTGCTTACTCCCCCTTGCGCACAGTCTCCAGTGCCCCTCACGCGACTTTTGGCCGCCAACAGGTAGGTCATTGAACGGGGACTACGGTTGGTGGGCTGTGCCTTGGGCCTGCAACACGGCGGCGCACTTACTGTCAAGCATCTTTTGGGGAGGATCTGTTGGGAAAACATTAGCCATGGCGAATTCCCCAACGGAAGAAAAAGGAGTGAACGAAGCGCCAGGCAGAGCTTTGCTTTGCTTTGCTTTTGCGCCTGTAAGCAAGTAGGTGGTACAGGATGCCAGAGCTTAGGTAGAGCTACTGCTACTGCCGCTGCCGAGCTGCAGAAAACGAAATTGGGGAATGTTCGGGCTTACGGAAGGTGTCAACGAGGTGGGCCTCAGCGACCACAGGGGCCTTTTGTTGCTCTGTTGATGCGGCCATTGTGGCGGGGTTATGTGTGCGTTATGAAGGATGCGGGGTACTTCGTGCAGGTTTGTGGTCTTGGTGGTTTGGTGGTGGTGTTGGTGAGGCAGGTAGGGAGACGCTGGACACTGCTGAGACGGAGAATCGTTCGACGTGGTGCGTCTTTTCGACTTCGTCGGCAGAGAAGCGGGCGCTTCTGGTGCAGCTGTGCCAGATTTCGCGCGCTCGAGGTATGGAAACTGGCGCGACTCTCCACACACAACGGTCTGGAGTTCTCGATGACGAGGTTTCCAAGTCGCGTGGTTCCTGGCCTGATGTTCACTGCGAAAGCGGGTAGCAAGCGCAGCAGTAGGGTTGGTTGTTTCAATGGAGCGCAACTCGACCAGAGTGAATGTTGGACGAGAGATATAGTGTTCGTGACTTTTTGTAGAGAGGAAGTAGTAAGAGAGAAGAAGAGGAAGAAGAGGTGCGAATGGTAAACGGAGAAAGAAGTAGTAATTAAGAAGAACGACTCTCCAGTTGGCCGAACCACGAATTGGTCGGGGGACGGGATTGCTTTTAATGGGCGAATGGGGACTCGACTTGGACGCCGCCGACTGGGAGTTGGACTCGAGCCGGAAGACACTGCGCTCGGTACGGCGCACCGGGAGGTGCTGACTGACTTTCATCCACCACGTTGGTACTTCAGTACACCTTACCCAGCCAACCTGGGAATGGGAACATGACAGCTGGGAGCTAGGAGCTGAGACCGAGATCGCTACATGCCAACCCAAGCTATCTCCATTGAATTCCCCATTCTCCGTTTACCATACGCCAGCCACCCTGTGACAGAACACTGGCTGACTGAAGAGGTGACTTTGCACAAAAGGCACCTCATCCACTGTCATTCGGCCTCGACATGTTCACAAGCCATCATCACCAGCCTGGCCCCAAGATAATCTGAGAGCAATCGAAGCTCCATTCACCAGACTGCCTATGCGCAACCGAGATGCCAGGCAGGGAGCCCCATTCGAGGTACGGGACCACGGTACAGTGTAGCCCGATGATGTTATGGAGCAAAGGGTCAAGGCACGCGGAAAGGGGACCTCCATCAGCCCTTCCGCTGACGCCTATTGGTGAATGGCTAACCACGGCTCCGCAATCCCACTCGCATCTCGCTGGTATTAAGGCGGCGGTGCGGCGCAAAAGTAGTGGCACCGGTGTACAGATACCGTTACCGCTTGGCCGGGGTCGGTCGATGCTGTCTGAAGTTTTTCCTTTGCCCCGAACGACTGCGAACCCTCCATTTCCCTGCAAAGTGCAAACCCCTCGCGTCTACCCTACCACGAATACAGAAAGGTAACAACGCTATTCTGCAGTAGCGTGCCTTTCCAGCGTCAGATGGACGTACCTCGCCAGCCGCCGTCCGCGCCTGGAAGCTCCTGGTCTGGCCGGTTGGTCCTGATCTGGGGGTGGGGTACTTGAGGAACATGACATTCAGATTATCAGGGATCAATATAACACGACCTCCAGGAACTCGTGTTGACCTTGCATCGGGAAACTTCTGCTGGGCTCACAACCCTTGATTATTAGCCTTGTCAGCTAGACAGTCGTCTGAAAGCCATGATTTTGTCATGATCTGTGGTGTGCAGTGGTGCATGTCCCGTCAACTGACGAAATAGAACGCTGGCAAACTCGAATGACGAGCCAGCTTGTGATCGATCGTTGCCTGCTCTCGGGGTGACGGTGACGACGTCCAAGAGCACATTTATCGGTTCGTGTGGGTGTGTCGAGACCTTGGTACATGGCGTCTCACACCATTGGCGCCGGGGACCTGCCCACAAACGGGGTCATCGCATGCCAATCCTTTTGCTGCGAGGTATTGCTCAGGATTGTCTGCTGCTGGCCTGTTATTCGTAATCTAGGCCAACCGTGACCGCTTAAACGCCATTTCTTAATATACATCCCTTGTCGCAAAGGGGGACCAGGCGTAGAGGTGGAGCTCAGGACTTCCACGTCGTGACAGCGTTCCAATGCTCCGGTTGACACCTTGCTCATCGTCTGTTGTCTTCTCTCAATGTGGTCTGTATTGTCTCGTCTTCGAAGTTTGAACTGAAATCACCGAAAAGACGCCAATGACACATCATCTCAATCGAATAAGTGGCGCCCGTCGTCAGATATGCCCCAGCGTGAACTGATTGCGCCGGATTAGATCGAAGACGAGCGAAGACTCGAACATTTGTCACTGCGGCCTACTTAAGTGTCGACGCCAGGTAGAACGACGACTTCTTTCTGGCGTATGTCGTCAAGCTCCTTTTGCCCCTCATCCGGACAGAGAGTTCCCCGCAATCTCCCCTCGGTACCGTCAAGGTTGTGCGCCTCCGAAGTCGTCTAGCCTGACCGAATAGCGCCGCATTCAAAGACGACGTGCGGCTCCTGGCCAGTAAATTGCAAAAATGCCCAGGTCGACGCATGCTGATCGCGACGCGCTACGTACGACTGCCGCGGCGCTACAACCTCCGTGATTGGCTTGGACCCCAATAATGACATCGAAATGATTTCAATTTATGTCTTGGCATCCTGCATATCTTGAAGTTCGATTTCACGTAGTTGGGGATGTGGTTATCACAACGGACAGATTTCGGTCTCTTGTCAAGTCGACAGTATCCGTAGAACAGTCTTTCAGCAGAAGAAACATGGTCGTCCAGGGTCCGATGCAGAAAGTCGGCCAGAATCCCCGCCGTAAATCATAGCTGTTTCGGGGTCTCGCGTTGTGTCGGGATTCAACGAGTCTCGCAGATTCTGGGGGCAGAGTGTGTGTTTCTCGCGTCGTTGCGCTTGTCGACGGTACGCGAGAGAAAAGTGTCACCGAACCCACCATGATGACTGAGTGAGTGATAATCCGACATGCAGCGTGTGGTCTCCCATCTTGCGGCCTCTCCGACGTCGGTCGTGGTCCACCAAATAACCTACAATGCGACATTCCAAGTCCACTAGGGTCCGAATGTGAACATGTACCGGATTAGGTAAAGCCGCTGTCATGATATCTCCTCAGCCGTTATCGCGGGATATCCGTAATAGATGTAGATGGTGTTGGTGTGTGTTATAAGGGCAGACATCCTTGCTTGCACATGCGATGCGGAGACGGACTCGTGGCAGCAGGATGTGTGTGGTTGGAGGGGTCGAACGGAAGTTCCGCCTCCCACCTCGCACAGGAGGAAGGAAGGGAGATAGTTGTCTTGGTGGTGGATTTATCTCACCTCGGGTAATGATGCAACCTGAGCGTGATTTGCAAGCCGCCCTATTATACGCAGAAGGCGCTGCCTACTGTTTCTTCCCGCCATGTTCCGATTTCTCCCAAAACGGAGAAAGTCAACATGAGTAAGGTACTGCCTAACCCAAAATCGATACGTACTTTCCGGTTTCTCACAGCCGATTCGACAGGAAGCCTGCGGCTAACCACACGTTCCACGTTCTTCCCCGGGCTCCAGCCTCCAACCTAACAAACCTTCCTTCATCCTTGGAGCCCTAGACAGACTTCCCGCAATTTTCCCCATGGGTCCCCGCTGCCCAGACTCGCCAACTTGGGGATGCCAGTTACGCTGCAGTGCGGTGTTTTAGCCCTGTGCCAGCTGGCTGCTGCCATTCCAGAAGGCCGGGTCTCTTGCCTGTTCCTCTTCCCTGCCCATCCAGGTCAGTCCACATGCCGCCGTCTCATAGGATGGACGAATGGAAGTTGGACTTGGCACAGCCGACTCAGACGAAATATGAAGTGTGTGGGGATCCGAAACCCGCCCTGACCGGCTTGGAGTTCTCTCGAATAGGTCATTTGGGAAGTATCACCGTCGTTTCCGAACAGCGCTGCCGATGGAGCCAGACCCCCGTCCATCCATTGGCGGTACCGTCCATGTTTGGAAATCCCGATTTGTTGGGGGCCTTGTGTGATGACAGAGTGGTTGAGTCTGGACGGGACAGGCGTATTAGCCGCTGAGCCGCTTTCGCACTGGATTCCTGCGCTGCATCCTGCAGGGTGAAGCATATAAAACAATGTTCTCCTGCCTTGAATAGGCAAGTCTGAGCCTCCCACGACGGGAACCTCCAACTTCAAGGATCTGGACCACTTTCAGGCTTCAACCGGGCCATTTGGCCAATTTATCAGGACGCCCTTTTCCCGCTAGAATTTCTATGGTTTATTATATACAAACTCGGTCAGGTTGACCCTGAAACCAATAACATGCAGAACCTCGACCTTGATTTCAAAGAAGCTGACCGCCGCATTGAACCAAGAAGACAGAGCAACAAGCCAATGAGTTCAGATCAGCAAGCACCTCAATTATCTACACTACATTCCAAACTTTAGACAGACGACTATACGATCTCGGTTTGCAACCCGTCTTTCTATTCGCAAAGCCTCGAAGTTGGCTGTCGGACAAGGCCACGTATGGGGTTGTTATTAGAGAATGATACTAATATTGAACACTGTTGATTGAGTTCCATCCCAAGGACATCAAAAACCTAGAGGATAATCAGTATCAAAAGACTGAACTGGCTCCGAGCGTTGCTCGAATTCATGATGAAGGGAAGGGTCGCTTTGGTGGCCGCTTCCCACCACCAAGACTCAACCTGAAAGCTGATGGGGAAGAAGAAAAATGTGTGAGTATCTACTACGTCGTCCCGCCCACCCCCAACGGGGTGGCGGACTCAACAGGGCTGAACCCGTTATGCCCAGAGAAATCTGGCGACACGAAGCTGGGGAGCCTCCTATCTGACTCAATTCTTTGCCCTTCGTTCGCAAGGAGGACGGAGTCGCGGTTGAGACCATGTCGCACGGAGAATCTTGACAGAGATATCTCGAACTGAGTATTGCGAACGGTGCCGTCTGTTACCATTCCTAATGGAGATTCCCGCACGAGGTAAGCGATGGCTTCCTCCAAAGCGTGGAGGAGCCGGTCCCAGGGAGATGGGAAAGCTTCATTCCAATAGCTTTGAGGCGGCACGCGACGAGACTGTCTGCTGTATCTTGGCGCGTACCTATTACTAGGTGACAAGTGCTTGTCAAGGTAACTATAAAACCCCTTTTAGATCGTCGTGCTCTCTTCACTCCTTTCGAGGGTTGCTTTGGGAGAATTTCCAGAACACAACATCGTCATTAGCAGCAGCGTTGACTTGTCTGCCTTTGTTCCTTGAGTCCATGAAGGCAGGGCGACTTTTGATACTGTTGGGGACCTATCGTATTTCAGCAAGCTCATCTTTCGGTATAGCTCTTGCTGCTGGCTCCAATCATATTGACGTAATCATCAAAACTAAGACGTGGATGGCTAGATGTCTCCATGTAAACACATAGTAATACTTCAAGCCCTGTTCGAATTTACATCCCTAAGATCCTTTGCTTTTTATTCTATTATCATTTACTTGCGGCCTGCTGTTGCTCGTAATACAGCTCTTCCGCCGTTGTTATACATTGCATATTCGCGCCGAGCTTGTTCATTGTCTCCATCCACTCGTCATACCTGACTTCAGTTAGCACATGCCACTTCCAAGTCAAGAAGAGTAACTTACTCATCCGAATCGAAGACGATACCGCCACCTATCGTCAAAGTCAGTGTTATACATTTCCCACCATCATCATCACCAGGGACAAACTGACCAGCTTGCAAATACGCCACCCCATCCTTAACAAGCATCGTGCGTAGCGCGATACACGTATCCATAGCGCCCTCGACCTCCTCACCCTTCTCATTGACGCCGCCGTAGCCAAAGTACCCCACCGCACCGGCGTACACGCCTCTCTTCTCTTGCTCCAGCTCAGCGATGAGCTCCATCGCCCTAACCTTTGGCGCACCCGACACCGTGCCCGCGGGGAAGATGCTGCGGAAAGCGTCAAACCTCGTCTGATCCGGCCTCAGCACGCCGGATACCTGCGAAACTAGATGCTGGACGTGACTGTACTTCTCCACGACCATGAGATGGTCCACGCGCACCGTGTACGGGTCTCCCACTCGGTTGACGTCGTTGCGCGCCAGGTCCACCAACATGACGTGCTCCGCGCGGTCCTTGAGCGAGCTGCGCAGCTCGTCCGCCAGCCTCTCGTCCTCCTCCGGCGTCTTGCCCCTCTTCACCGTGCCCGCGATCGGATGCGTGATGACTCTTCCCCCCTCCGACTTGACCAGCAGCTCCGGCGATGCGCCAACGATCTGGAAATCCTTGCAGTTCACAAAGAAGAGGTACGGCGACGGGTTGACCGTCCTCAGGTGGCGGTAGATGTTGAACGGGTGCAGGCTCGTCGGGCGAGCGAACCGTTGCGAGGGGACCGCCTGGATGATGTCGCCCTTGACGATGTGCTTCTTGAGTGCCGTAACGTGCGCCTCGTATCCCTTCTGTCCAACGTTCGAAGTATACTCCTGGTTGAGCTTGATGGGCTTTTGCTCGGGTAGAGGAACCTCGGGGGCATTGAGCACCGCAATGAGCTCATCGATCGTTTGTGTCGCCCTCTGGTACTCGCTCTCCAACTGCGCTAGGTCTTCCGGGACGTGGAGATATGTAATGACCTTGATTACGCCATAGAAACGATCGAATGCCACAATAGTATCGAACAGCATGAAAAGACTCTCCGGGATCTTCAGCACGTCCTTCATCGGCCGCGCTGTCTTGGGCTCGAAGTACCGCACGCAGTCATACCCCACGTATCCGACAGCACCACCAGCCATGGGCGGGAGCTGCAGACCCGGCACGTGCGCGACGACGTGCTGAGCCAGTTCAGCTTCGAGGGCCGGTAGAGGATCGCATTCTGGGCCGTGGCCGGGTCCCGTGGCGAGGACCTTTCTGGGGCCGGCGCCGACGAAGCTGTAGCGGCCGACGCGCTCCGTGGCGGCGCTTTCGAAGAGGAAGGAGTAGTCGGAGTCCTTGTGGGCGGCGGAGACCTTCAGGTAGGCTGCGGAGGGTGTGATCAAGTCGGAGGAGATCTGGCGGTAGACGGGGACGAGGGTAGGCTTCTTGTTGCCGGCGGGGGCGGACAGGACGGACCTGACCGTCTCGAGGGACGGGACGACTGCGCGCTGAGCGTTGTGGTCAGTTACACGGCCACGCGACGGGGTCAATTGAGAAGGTCCGACTACGTACAGGTCCCGACATTGTTTTCCGGTCCGCTGTGCAGGCTGGTTATGATCTGGTGAGGCGGCGGTTTGGTGTTTGTATCTGAGTCACAGCAATTGATAGATTGAGCTTCCCGGACGCCGACTAAATTATTTGGTCTGGGCTAGCGGACTTGGAGGGGTGCAGGGACCGATAAGCGGAAGGTCACTGCGGGAGCGTTTCGATAAGGCGAGACCAGCGCCCGTTGTGGCAACCCCGCGCTAGGTCATCGGCGGGCGGCAAACAACCTAAGCTCCGCCGTGCCCCCCACTGCATGTCTTGGTCGTCGATGTCATATTTCTGCCATTACTCGAGAACTTTAGACGACAACCTAAATAACATACCAATAGACCGAGGTATCCCATTGGCGATTCCTTCAGCCCATTACAGATAAATGGATATTGGTATGATGATGCACCCCTCTGCTAGAAGTGAACAAGATACGGAAGCCCCAACTGATGTCGTCAATCTGGCTTGATGTCCTGAATCTGATTTCTCACGGCACATAGAGGCTGGCTTCGTGGAGCCCGGAACGAAGACAGGGCCCAGAGCTCGAGGCTTCTTTCTGCCTCATTTCATGGAACCCGGCTTGCGCGGCATTGCGTGGGTAATCATCTCTCGCCTGCACATGCCGAAGCCTCAGATACTCCACCGTCTATCATGTCCTCTTCCTCCATCCCGTGTTCTACGTTCACATCTTCATTTTTCCTTGTTCAAACGAGCGCTACCCAAATAGAATGGTGCCAGATATCACCTCCTCAGTCGAAGATCCAGCACATGTCCAACCTGTTCATTGCGCCAAGGCATTGGATAGCATGCTTATGGAACCAAAATCTACGGTCTTTAAGCTCTGCCCAAAACCGTGAGCATTGGTTGCTTAGTCTGCTGCGTTCAGGTCCAAGTCGTTTGAGCCTTTCTGTCTGAAGATCAGGATATCATGGGATGCCATAAGTCATACTCGGAAGCTAGGCATCCTGCATCTTTCGATAGATGCCCTTTGCATTATTCAAGACGACAGCAGATTGGGAAGAGCAGGCTTCGCAGATGGCTTCCATCTATGAGAACGCCTACATCATAATCTGCGCGGAGCATTCTTCCGGAGTACACACCGGTATTTTCTCTGAACCCAAGACACCTGATCGTTTTCTTGGTTGCTTGTACGGTGCTTCACTCTTTATCCGTCTGGGCCCTCATCGATGGATGCCAGCCAAATTTTATCCACTAAAGCAACGTGGGTGGACTTTTCAGGAATCCTTACTCTCAAGTCGATGCCTGCGCTTTGGTCCAGAGGAGATATCCTGGTCCTGCCATGAAAAACAGCTTACATGCGATTGTGGATATCATCACCCTAAGCTGATATCGTCGCTGGAGTACCATTACGATGGTTAAGATCCAGTCAAGACGTGGCACCGCGTAGTCCACGATTATTCCAGGCGGGAGTTGACTTGACCTACGACTTTGACAAGTTGCCCGTGATATCGGGTATTGCGCACCGAAATGGTCCTGGGCCTCTGTCGTACAAAACGAACGGCCATGTTGGACGTGGGTTTTGGATCCGAAGACTGTGACAGGCGACTTGTATCGCTCCTTCTGCCAGGTCCATGATTCAAAATGCACGTTGAAGGGTTTGGATCCCGTCGGTGAGGTGTCTGATGGATTAATAAACATACCTGGTCCGGTAGTGCGGGCAACCGCTACTCATGATGAGAGGATGAGGAATCACCAAATCAAAGTAGTGGATTCAAGGATGGGCCACGTGTCCCCGATCGCTGGAGTCACAGGCAACATATTTATGACGGGGCCACGATAGAGTGCTTAGTGCTGGGTGGGAGTTTTGAGAAACGCCGTCATCATCTAGGCCCCCGGCATTGAGACGCTGCGATCAATGGACTGAGGCGAATAGTGTCTATGCGCGACTAGGCTTCACGTTGCTGAGATGGAGGCAGGGGCATTCCTTCCAACGGAATAAGACGGATAATACCCAGATTACATTAGTTTAGTGGACGACGCGTTGGGTATCAAATCTCTTTCTGTGAAACTCTTAAAGGTCCTACTTACGCACATCTGCCTCGCTCAGTCGGTTCGTGGCTGTTGAAATCAGCACCTTCAGCTCTCAACAGCCAAAGCCTTAACACCAACAAGCCTTGCACCCTTTCCCTTGCCCTCGGTGGTGACAACCCAATATTCCGTCCTGACGCCGCCCTTGGGCACACTGTAAACCCTCACATCGTTACCCTTGCCCGCTTTGCGCACCGCCTCAATGATGTCCTTGTAGTCGCCGTTTGAGTCCCAGTCAACGGGGTCCTGAAGCTCGATATCCGCGTTCTCGGGGCTGGGGTGCTGGATCATCTGCGCGAACTCGACTGCAGTCACAGCAAAGTCAGCAAGATGATTCCAACTGAAGACAATCACAAGAACGCGAGAAGGAGGGGGGAAAAAAACCACAAACCTTCATCAGGCAAGCTCTTGCCGCCCTCGTCCCAAGCAAGTGCCACACCCACAAACGGCTCGTCCGCGTCCGAGATGTACACCTTGTCCTGCTTCAACACCTCTTGGATCGCCTTGGGCAACTCCGCGCCCTCGTCCTGCGCCTTGAACTCGTTGTTGCTCTTGCCCGCCGGCTTGGCGTAGCCCTCGTTGGGGTCCTGGTTCGCCTTGTCCAGGAAGGCGGCGTAGTCTGCGTCGGACATTTTGAGAGGTGTGGTGGTCGTGGAGAAGTTGGTTGACGTCGTTCGTGCAAGGTAGGGAGCCCTGACGGCGTTTTTTGCTGCAATGGTTCGGGGGATCCTGCGAAATGCTCTCGCGTAGAGATTTCTGGCGATTATTGAGGGGAGTTTTGCAATCATTCGTGTTAGATGGAGGGAGGGGTTACGGAGGGGAGTAGTGAGACAGCAGGGGCTATGGTCGCAAGATTGGTTTCTTGCAGTATGCACGGAATGGTTGGACAGACAAGAAAGATCTCGGAATGACGCAACGGTCACGCCTAGGCACGCCTCTTGTCGCTGCCTGTGGTCGGAACCATTACCCCACACAAATTCGGGTTGGATAAGAGATAAGATCTGAGCACAGCGATCTAGGTAAGGTAGAGGTCCTCAAATCCAGCGCAGACGCATATAATGATAGAACCGAGCTCAACCAAACCACTCCAAATGCTTTCAAAATCTGGATGTCGTTGTTGTTTGAGTTGACTTCACTCCTATTTGTATCGAGTCTAAGTTTTTGTTCAAGTGTTCCACATTCATTCAAGACGATACAACCGCATTTAAATGAGATCAGCTCACTCGAACTGAAGGGCAGCATGTCACATTGGCAATCATAACAACCGGGCTCAAAACCAACATTTAGATGGTCATGTACGTATCCATTGATTTGACTTTTTGATTCCTCGGCACTCATTTTAATCTCAAAGGTGTCCCAAACCATCCGAATAGTAATACGTGAAGAACCCTCGACACCGATGCCATGACCATGATACAAGGAAATTCAGAACCCCATTTAAGCGGTAGCAAGGTCCTTCTTGAGGGTACCCTGGTACTGCTTCTTCTCCGCAGGCGTCTGGAAAGCGCCGTGTCCGAACTCGGACGAGGTGTCGATCCACTTGAGGTTGATCTTCTCAAGGGCCTTGCGGGAGGTGTGAGTCCACATAGACTTCCTCAGGGTTGTAATCCTCTTCTTAGTACCAGGGATGGATCCCTTAACCATAATGTAATCATTGTTAACCTCACCGTAGCGGACGAAGCCTCCGAGACTATAGATGGATTAGCAATGCGCTTTGGTCAATTTCAGGTGAGCAAAAACCTACGGGGTGATCTTCTTCTTGGTGACGTCGAGCTCAGTGGCAGCGTTGTCCTCGGCGTCGCCCTTGCCAACGCGGTAGACCTTGTGGTTGACAGAGGTGCGGTGGTGGTAACCCATCTGACCAGCACGGGCAACAGTCCACTGAACGTGGGAAGGATGCCAGGCACCGATACAGGCGACCTTACGCAGACCCTTGTGAGTCTTGCGAGGAAGCTTCTTGGTTCCCCAACGGGAAGTGACACCGTTGAAGCCGTGACCCTTGGTGACAGCAATGATGTCGATGACCTCGTCCTGCTCGAAAATGGTGTCGATGGAGACGGGCTTCTCGAAGAGACCGTAGCCGAAGTCGACCTTCTCGGGGACGGAACCACCGTTGACCTGGATCTCCATGAGGTGGGCCTTCTTCTGCTTAAGGGGAGTCTTGCGGGGCTGGGTGTGGGCGAGAACGCGGACGACGGTGCAGTACTTCTTGATGCGCTCGAGCTCGCGGGTGATGGAGGCGCCGTTGTTCTCGGAGTGCTGCTTGGCGTACTTGGTGAAGGCCTTCTTCTTGGACTTGTACCAGTTCTTGTAGAAGCGGCGGCGGATCTCGTCGCTCAAGTGTTCGGCCCAGACGGTGGTGAGAGAGCGCAGACCGCGGGGAGTCTCGATGTAGCCCACAAGACCAACAACGATCATCTGTCAAGATGTTAGCCATAGGCACAAAGCCAAGCGGGCTGCGTTGGTAGTACAGGGGGGGTATCAATGATGGAGACGGCCTCGACGACCTCCTTCTTGTTGGCCTTGGCACCGGGACGGTCGAGGTCGCGAACGATCGTGGTCATGCCGGCCTTGAAGCCCATTGCGGCGGTGAGGCCGACGGGGGCCTTGGGGTCATCCTTGGGGAAGCTGTCAAGTCAAAACTGTTAGCCCAGTGATCTTCGATTGACGCCGAGTTTTCTTGGAAAACCAGCCAGCGGGACGCAAGAAATCGACACCAGGGGGGGAATGGGAAAACCTGCCTCTTGACGCGGCCGCGGTGGGAAGCAGCACGCTTGCGCGGGAGGTAGGCCAGCGAACCGTGGCGAGGAGCCTCGTACTCTGGTGATGGTTAGCATTGGTGTTGTTGCGAAAGTGGTCGGGAAAGTGCGACATCGGGGAAACGAGAGACGAGAAAAAAGAATTGGGAGACTGACTTCTGTGCGACATGACTGCTGCTGTCCCCTTGGTGGTGCTGGTACCGTTAGTAGTTGAGGGTGCGGGAGATGCGAATTTCGAGGATCACGACCGTGAGGGCGATGGAGTTGTGCACCAAGATTTTTCCCCCCCAAGTGGATTTTCCGAAGTAGGGCTGGTGCACGTGACCCCAGCGCACCTGCCAGCCGAAGGGGAAAAAAAAGTTTGCAGCCACTGGGGAAACATAGGTACCTTAGGTAAGCGACGTTCCTGCGGATCTCCTTACGTAAGGTAAGTACCTCTGTTCTAGGCAAGCGGGCAACAAAAGAGGCTGCGCACTCTGAGCCAGATACTTCCTCCAAGGCTTGTGATAGCCAAGATAAGCTTAAAGGGAAGGGTTATGTCTCTCCGTCAGGGATTTTGGCATCCCAACTAAGGTGCGCTGGTGATTCTGTCGCTCAATTTAGATCGCCGAAGCCTCGATCTCGTGTGTCGTGGTTTTCACACGGATATGAAATATTCGTCGTTCAGTAATGGTGTAGAAGCAAAAAATCAAGACTAGATTCTTTTCATAAGCTACCTAATTGCCTAGCCGCGCCAGTGTGTTCCATCAACGAAATGAGATTCGCAGGATTGCGACAAGTTTGAGGAACGAAATGGTATACACGTGGAAAGAGAGCACAATGTACGCAGACAAAGAAAACAAACGTCAAACTGCCATTTATCCATTAAGTAGATTCAACCTTAGGGGTGGGCCCCATCATGCCGTTGATGCTTGCGCTTGTCGGTGTCTTAGTCTCCCCTGATGTAGGGGCCGGGCCGGATCCATTCGTCGCGGCAACCGCAGCTTTTTTCTCATCCTCGCCACTGTCATCGTAGTCCTCGTCAACGTCCATCTTGCGCGCAGCACGCTCGGGCTCGCTGGGCTGAGGGGGACGAGGGGCAGGAGTGTGCTCAATGGGTGCCCTCTCCTCAGCGGGATACTCCTTGACACCGGGTGCGGGTCCGGAAGCAGGTCCGGGAGGGCCGTTCTGGGCGCCGTCGTGAAGAATGTTCTGCATCGGCGCCGCGGCGGATTGCATGGGCGGGAGGTGATTGGGAGGCATAGGGTGGCTAGGCTGGTGGTGCGCCGCCTCCGACGGGTGGTAACCCTCGTTCGCATGGCGCTGCTCCTCGTTCCTCCGCATGTCTTCCGCCCTTCTTTGATCGTCCGCCCGACGCTGATCTTCAGCGCGACGTTGGTCCTCAAAGCGGCGAGCCTCCGACGAGTTACGTCGGTACGGCTCCCGGGAGCCCGGAGGAGTAGACGGACGTCTTGGGCGCACATCGTCCAGTCTGGCGCGGTTCTCATCATTGGCAGGTCGCTTGTGTGAAGATTCTTCTTCCCACTCACGCATGCGCTTAGGTCCCACAGAGGGAGGGCGATCATGCTCGCTGCGCGCGGTAGGCTCGGCCGCGATAGATCCCGGAGGAGGTGGAGGCGGCGCACCGCCCTCCATGGGACCGGGTGTGGGGCCGTCAGGATGGTGACCGTAGGGAGGAGGCGGGGGAGGTTGGTGTTGGGGATACGCTGACTTGGGAGACGGCATGCGGTTGTCGTGCATAGGCCTCTCACCGGGACGGGGGCTGTTGGTTCCGCGGAACTGAGGCGGCTGTCCCGGTGGACCACCGTTAGGGGGCCCGGTCTGCATGGGAGGCATCTGAGCCGATGAGGGCTGAGAGTAGTTGGGGTTAGGGATGCGCGGCGCCGATGTGGGGGGAGCCTGGTGTGATTGCTGAGACGGTTGAGGCGGTCCCGATTGGTAGTGACCCGGAGGAGGGGGTGTCGGGCCGCGGCGAACCGACTCCGGGTAAGGCGGGCGACCGCCGTGTTGCTGCTGTTGCTGTTGCTGTTGCTCCTGTCTCGGGCTAGGCTGGCGCGGCATGGGAGGAGCAGGGCCACGGAAGGGCTCACCGCGCTGCTCGTAGGGGTTGGGCGGCTGCGGGGGAGGGTTGATATCCGCAAGTCTGCCCCAGCCGTTGGGTCCGGGTCCGTTAGGACCAGGAGGCGGAGGAGGCTGTTGTCCCTGCTGCTGGCCCTGACTGGGAGCAGAGCTTCCCCATTGTGGAGCGGGAGGGCCGACCTGGTAGGCTTGAGGGTGCACGTCGGCAGGCTGAGGAGCACTAGGCGGCTGACCGCCGTTGGCACCGCCGTTTCTGAGCAGTTGCAAACGCGCCTTGATGTGAGGGTTCTGAGGGTCCAGCTCCGCCGCGCGCTGGTACGCATCGAGGGCATCGCTGATCTGGTTGTTACAAGATTCGTACAGAGTACCCAGGTCGTACCATACTTCGGAGATGAAGGGGTTCAGACGAATGGCACGGGAGTAGGCGTCGAGAGCGTCGCGGTATTGGTTGATCTGGTAGTAGAGAACTCCGATGGAGCACCAGAACGTGGGGTTGCGTCCGTCACGGTAGACGGCTTGCTGGTAGGCCTCGTACGCCTTGGGGTACTTCTGCTGAGACATGTAGCAGCGGCCGAGCAGGTACCAACTTTGGGCATCACCTTGGTCGGCGGCAACAGACTTCTCCAAGAACTCAATGGCGCGCTCTTGGCTCTGGAAGCTGCTGCTCTGCTGGTGGTGAAGCCATCCAAGTTGTTGCAGAACCTTAGCATGACTAGGGTCACGCTCCAAAACCCGCTGATAGGCAGCCTTGGCGCTGTCGTACTATGACCAAATCAGTCGCAGAATGTGAAGGGCTTATATGAAATGTAACTTACGTCTTTCTGTTGCTCGTGAACGTGACCGATCTGGAACCAGATGTCCTCTTCGGTCAGAGGAGGGGGTGGAGAGTTGACAATGTACTTGAAGCACTCCAAACTTTGGCCAAATTTTTGCTGCTGCTTGTATATGATACCGAGGCGGAAGTAAATTTCGTTGGCCTTCTCGAAGTCGGGCTGCATTTGCATCACCTGGGAGAAGGCTTCTTCGGCATGCTCCAAGCTTCCATACCTGTCGTACAGAATGCCGATGCCATACCAAAGCTTTGGCTCCTGCTTTAGATGTTAGTAGGCTTCGGTCAAACATCAGTCTATCGCTACACACCCTAGGGCTTCTCAAGTTGACGAGAGCAGATTGATAGGCAGCATAGGCTTGCTGCAAGTCGTCCATCATCAAGTAGCAATGACCTTTGAATTGTCAGGTCAGTATATAACGACGACGAGAAGTAATGCTGAGTATGCTACTTACCAAGGCTACCCCAGGCCTCGCCATTTGTGTTGTCAATCTTGAGAATCGCTTGCAGGTAGTCGACAGCCTTGTTGAACTCCTCACGTGTGCGCAAGATCAGGCTGATGGCGTTCATGGCCGCCACGGACTGAGGGTTTGCTTGCAAGGCACGGTCGTAAGCCTTCATGGCCTCGTCGAGGTTTCCGAGAAGCTCAGCGAAGCTACCTGTGGTCAATTGTCAGCGTCAGTCATGCGCGTCATCGGGCGCGAAGTGCCTACCAATTTGCATCCAAACAGCCTCGTTCATGAGAAGGATTTGGCGCGACGGCGCATTGTTTTGGCTATACTGCATTCCCGGCGGAGGAGGAGGCCCCGGAGGACCATGCTGCTGCTGCTGCATGGCCATCGTTGGCGAAGGATGATGGTTGGCCATCGTGTCAAGAGACAAGAAGATACTTCAAGTGCGCGGCCGGCTGCGGGTCTATCTCGGTGGGCGATTGGAAAGTCTAGTGATCGCGCAAAGGGGACAATGTTGTTACCGGGCCCGGCTGGTGGTTACAGATAATCAGATAATTGAATTCGAAATCAAAACCAGGAGCAACCGTTGCAAAAAAGTCCTTTCGGCCGCTGCGGTTGAGTTGCAGAGTCGGGCGGGAAAGGGGTTTTCGCGACGGTTCGACCGGATTGAGGTTCGATGTGACAGCCCGTCAACCGGAGGCTGGGGGCGAAATAAGAGACGACAAAACGATGAAGTTTGATCAAATGCAAGCGACAGGACAAGTCGCGACCAAATGGGTTGGGCGGGAAGCCTCCCTCGAAAGCGCAACGATGGGATTGGGAAAGGAAAGGATACGAGACCCGAAGGCGATCGATCAAAGTGCCCCCAGTGCAGCTCTGTGGGAAGTTGGGGATGGGGGAAGAAAACGAGAAGGGGAAGTTGGGAGGCTGCGAGAGGTTCCTAAGGTAGGTTCCATCATTCTGTGCCAAACTCACCTTACCCACGAGTGAACGGGCAGCAAGGAGGGAGTACGTACCGGGACGTACCCTTTGTTCCTTCCGTTCCTCTCTCCCACTGAGTTGACGCCACGGGGTGGAGTGGACCCTCCCTCTTCCCAAGCGAAACGACACGACGGCCACCCCCCTGCACGGCGTCGAAGGGGGGCGTAGCACTCGCACGCCGCTTTTTTTTATTTAAGTCGATGCTTGTGGGGCAAGGATGGAGAAGGGGAGGGAAGCTAAGGTCGCGGTCGCTGCAGCGGTAGCGGTACGTACTGTCAACTATCCATCTCATCTAAACTGGAAGCCTCTGCCTTTTTAGCTGCTAGCTGACCTTACCTTACCTTACCTGCCCACTATTCCTGACTAAGACACTACGTACTTTGGCTGAAGCCGATGATGGGCCACGCCTTCGCCCGTCACTCTTCACCCACGCAGCACCCAGCCGCTTCAGGTTTGCTGCGTACAGCGCCGGGGGGTTAGCCCGCCAAAACCACTGCTGCCAGGCCAGGTACGGCACAGATACACAAACTGATGGAGGCGGGCGCCGAGCTATTCCACTGAAAGCAATTCGCCCCCCTTCCCGCCTACACAGTACGGTTGAAGGCTTGACGAGGAGGGACCGACATGATTGCTTGGCTCCTATTCGCAGGGCATAGCCGCTGCGTGCCTTGGCTGATGTAGAAGCGCGACCTCACCTGCGGAAATCTTCGGTAGGCGAGATGGGGACGCGAAAGAAGGACTCTAATAAGAGACGTTGACAGGCTAGCGAAACACGTATCGCAGAGCAGGACCCCTCTGCTTTTATATATATATATATATATATATATATTATATCGATTGTTGGTCTTGACTGTCGAGTCCGGCGTGTCTGCTGCCGTGTTTGTTTCTCCGCTTCTGCTGCTGCCTCAAAAGCATGCATATCTGCGGGTTATCTTCACTTTTGTGAACCTACCGTCTGTCTGTCGCCAAATGCGTGACTACCTTACCACCAAGCGCCCACACCGCGACCCCTCCTATTTCGTGTTGCTGTTGGAATTGGGCCTTGAAGCTTCTGTTCCCTTGTCGCAGGTAAGCTGCCCCCAGCAAAGACTCCAGAGAGAATCTCCCGCACTCTGCGTCGCGAATCTGGTGATTAATCCGACAATGTCCGATGACCAGTGGGAAACTTGCCGCCGTCAGCCGTCAACCATCTTAGTCGAAACAGCGCATCGCAGCATGCTGCGCAACGTGATGCAGCCTCACCCCAAGGTAAGCTTCACGATTAACGAGTTGCCTTCTGCTCTCTCGCTGTTAGGTGGTTTCCCATCGCAACGTGTGCAAGTCACGTCGATTAAGTGGTGGCGCACTTTGTGATAGTTTACGGAGCGGTAGGGAGGTGGTTGGCGGCGCATTAAATAGGGGCACGATGTCGTCGCGGAGAGTCGGAGACAAGGCACGCGATGAATGATCTGCATTACGAGTTCCTTGGCTGCTAACAGCGCAGATATCCCATCCGCAGTCGGTTTGAAACAAAAGCCAGCCGCGTCGCAGCGCATCGGGACGCCGTGCCATCTCCTAGGCTCTGCGGCGGAAGCTCGCCGACGGTACCTATTAGGTCCTTACGACCAGAATTTGCCTCAGGCACGCTTTGTTTGAATTGAAGAACGGTACTTGCGGTGCGGCACGGTACGAGACGAATACAGACAATGAGAAAAGCGACCACCATCGACCAGTGCAGCTAAAGATACCTCAGGCAAAGAAAGGTTGCCTCAATCGTCGGAGGCCAAACATGACTAAAGCGTCATGGTAGGGCCATACCAGGGGATCGTTGAGCCTCACCGAGGAACGGCTCAAGCTGAAGAGTGCGGAGTCTGTAGGTGGTTTCTTATGTATAAAGGTAAATTAGCTCTTCCTGCTGGTCCTAAGCAGCACCTTCGACTTGTTTTGACGCTCGTCCATCGAGGCTTTTTAAAATAAATAGAAGCCGATCAACTCGAGATTGACAGGTTCGTCAGGAATGGATTGAAACAGCCGTCAGGTAGGCAGAATAAAAATATCAAGCCAACCCAAGCACTCGAGAGCGCTGCGCTTGAGCAGGCGCTAAACTGCATTTCGGCAAACCCCACGTGTCGCGGAAGTGCTGTTGGGCTGTCAGCGTCCAGGGCAATATTCACCGAATGGCAAAGTGGTTTGCTTTGGGTCCCTCCTCCGGGGAATGTGTCCCTGAGCAGCGAGTGCCAGGCAAGCGTCTCGACGGCAATCTGGCCGCTGTCCGCCTGGCTGGCTGGGCTCTCCTCACCAACGAAACCTGGACAGATGGCTGGGCTGGGCGGTGTCCAGGGCGGGAGGATTGGTATTAGATTGGTGCATGCACCACCAGCACCAGCACCAACCAGGTCGGTACCCAAGTCTGAGTTCCTGATCGGGGGACGGGGTAGTGGATCGCACCGTCGAAGAAATGCCAGCCAAAACCAACAAGAAAAGACGAACTTTGAGTTTGGTTCATGTCATCGCTGCACTACTGCACCCATCCATCCAGAACACCGATGTGACTTCATCCGTGCCGCAACTGCTCGCCAGTCAATTAGCTCGGTGTTCTTATTACCATTCTGAGCTCCTCCACAAGCTTCCCTCCATTTGGCTTTGGAGACAAGCGTCTGGACGCCCTCCCGTCACCCCTCTTCTTCGCTCTTCTTCACTCTTCTTATTCGGCCCCCTTTCCCCGGTTGTGATTTTCGGTTTCAGGGCCTGAGGTGGGCTTGAAGGTGGTTCATCGGCTTCGGTCTCTTACTTGCAGGCACTGCTGATGTCTGGACGGTCCGTCATCTCGGCCTCGTGTCGCAACGAATTAACCTTGCCTTCTTCAATCGAATAAGCTCGGCTGGCCCGACATTTGCGGAAATCATGAACATCGAGGTTTCAGGGCCGCCGTATAGGTGCAGCGTGCAGTTCTCTCTCGGGACGTAGTTGACGGCCTCTGGAGTTTGTCCCGAATGGTACCGCCTGGCCATGTGTCGAAGGCACAGGTAGGAGACACGCACATGACGCGAGTGCGTCAGTAGGAACTCGCCCGTGTGCGAATAGATGGATAGGATCCCCTCCCGGTGGTCGCCGCCGCCGACAGGCCGGAGAAGATCATGGATGACTGGGTGGGAGGGGAGACGGAGCCAGCAGTTGGATGCTTGGCTTTGGAACCCTGGAGGAGAGGACGGAGAAAGAATAAATGAGGGGGGCGTACCGTCAGGGGTGCTAGGTGTGAGGGAATAAGTTGCGAGTGAGGAACAGCAGAGTCGACGGGGTTGAGGGGCGTGGAGGGGCGTGGCCGTCGTCGTGTGTCTCTCTGTGTGGCGGGGGTGCCTGCCGTTCCCCCAGCCCTTGGCTTGGACGAAGGAAAGATTGTGTGCGTGCCCTGCGCGGTACAGCCAGCATGTACGTACCGCATGTAAGGTAAGGTAAGGTAAGGCAAGGTATGTTGGATGTGCGTGTGGGCGGAGGAGGAAGGATGCAGCCATCTCTCGCATATGCACGCAGTTTGGGGCGGTACGACGAGGGTACCGAGGTGTGAAGGTGAGTCGGTGATGAGCGAGGCGGCCCGGATGTCCAGTGTGGGTGGTGATGAGGTACGATGGAGGTGTGAAGAGAGAGAGAGGGAGAGAGAGAGACCGAGTGATGGCTGCAGCGAAAAACAAAGCAAAAAAATTGAGTAATGAATGGTGCCCCATCTCCGTGATGAAGATGGAGTGAGATTGAGGTGGGAGGGGAGGGTAAGGGAAGAGGAAGAAGGAAAGAAGGCGTCAGAGGGCACGGTTACCAAGAGAGGTGTCCGGCAGGTACGTAGCGTGGCGGCGTGCATATTCGGTACCTGCCCTCCACTGTGATTGTTGGGTGAGGCACTCCTCAGCGAGCACAGCATTGGCTTCAACCTGCCATCCGCCAAGTAGTCGAACCTGACGTGCCACGGTGCCACACCGCGCAGACTGATCTGACTCCTTGGCGTCAGTTATGGTGTGGTATCAAATAGTCTGTGGGACGGGGAGAGCCTTTTCGGGGTCAGAGTGGCACGGCAGACGGCGCCTGGGTCCATCCATGTTTTCCACCGTCCTCGTCCTGACCTGGGAACAAGTCTTCTGTACAAGCGGCCCCTCTCCGGCAGCCCGGGTATTTTCTGACTTTGGTGCGCCGCAGCACGGCGCACCAGATCAGGTACGTGCCTATCTTGATTATCAAAGGCTCCTCAATAGGCAAGCACTAAGGCGGGCGCGCCTGTTGCGTAGTAGCGTACACTACTGTTGCGTAAGGTAAGGCACCTTACCGCCCGCCCGTCTCGAACCCCTTGGTCACTTTCCATTGCGGGATCTGGGTTTGGAAACGAATAAGAGGGAAACGACGTTGGCCCGAAGAGACGTACTTCTATTCTATCTTTCAAGTGAAAAATGGAAGCAAAGGCACAACCTGGAGCTCGCTACGCATCACAACCAGCATCACATCGCGTCGCTATCGCCATCCAAAAAATCTCGGTACGCCGTCGTCTGGCCGCCTAGGTACGAATCCGAGCCATCACCGGCATCCCTAGGTACCAACAGAGACTGAAGCCCATATTAATAAGGAAAAAGGACGAGCAATACGTGTATTGCTTGTAATCCTCCACATGCTGGACTCCGTAGCAGATTGGCTGGGCCGCCGCTTCCCTGTCTGCCCCGAATCCTCGAATCAGGCTCATGGTCGTGCGAGCAAGCGAATAATCAGAATCCACGAAAATTCTCTCTGCTCGCCCTATCTCTCGTGGTCCCAAGCTTCTCTTTCGGGAGGCCTGCTTAGCTGCTGCGCCGTGGTCGCTCGGAAACCTTCAGTCCGCCGCCCAGGAAATCATCTCCTTTTTTCCTAATCAGAGGAGCGCGATCCGCAGGCCACACCCACTCAGGGAATGGCTTGGCTGTTTGCCGCCCTCCGACCACGATACCCAGCCCCCCCCCCCATCATGTACGTAAATCGCAACGTTCGCCTGGACCCGTCGGTGAAAGGAAACGGCGGGGACTGGAACAACTGGGGACGACTCGGTCCTTTCGGCAACTACCACACATGAGCTTGTCTTCAAAGAGACGAGCCTATCCCCGACGGCCGTGGCCCCCATCGCAAATCGTCCCATCTCCTACGTCGACGGGACTGGACTGGTCTGCCTACTGAAGTAGTCCGACACACCAAGTACGGCATACTTGTTGTCACGATGTCCAGACTCCAGACCGTCGTCTCCATCGTTTGTCCATTTCTATCCATCCCAGTTGGACTACTCGCTTCGAGCCTAACAGCAAGAATTGGAAAAGAAGTTCTCGCAAGGATACTTGCAGATCTTATCGCTGGGCAGGTCGCGAAGCGCGGGCATCTCAAACACTCGCATCAAGCCATTACACGACACCGCTGCCACAATGTCAGTGTCTTGGCGTTAGATCTGGCATTCATCGTTGAGGGCGATAATTCAGAGACCATGGTCAGAGTCTGGAACCGCTTCTCAAGCAATGTTACTGCAGCGGTTCCTTTCCCTCGCTGCCTATACATGCCGATGCATCTGCCTCCATATGGACGGATACGGCTGCGCGGGCGCAGATTCCACATTCCTGCGAAGGCTGTGGAACATGGAACGAATTGCAATGTGAGACAGATGATGCAGCCCAGCCTAAGCCGGGCAGCGGCCCATCCACACCTCAATCCAACCCACGAGCCACAGGTGTCAGGGGCTGCACCCGCCACGGGGAAGCCGCCCCAAAGCCAAGTCATCATCGACATTCAACGCGGGCTGCGGACACCAAGAGCCAAGCCAAGCCAAGCCCACCCGACGGTGTCTTTTTTCCCTTCTTATGTTGCTGATTTTTCATATCGTCGGATATCCTTAGCGGCCGCGGGTTCTCCAAGCCTTGTTCCTCACCACATCCCAGGGCCATGGTGATACTCACCATACAGCCGCAAACCCTCGACCACGAAGGAACCCAGGTGCCTCACCACCTCACAACGAAACCCTGAAGCTGAGGCACCCCGACAAAGCAAACTTCAGTTAAGCACCTGCTTCATAAGGCGTGCTGAATGTGGGGCTTGCATCCCATTCCTTCGTCACCCCTCCACGTCGACGCCAAACCTCTGTGAACCCGGTCAGCTAACGCTACATCGGCAGAAACCTTTTTCTAATTTTTCCTTCTTTTCCTGCCCTTTCCCTTTTGCCTTTCCAAAGCCCCAAGCCTCTCCCCATCTCCACTTTCGCCTAAGGCAGCACTACGCCATCCCGGGCACGTACCCTGAGATCGGCGCATGCCGTCGTCGTGATTGAGATGTTCCAGACTATTGGCCCGAGATTCCATGTGCCCAACTCTAGGCGTTTGGAGGCGTCCTGTTGCTTTTTTGTCCCCGTCTCCTATTCGATGCCTATCCGCATATCGTCCTCCAATCATGTTGCTGCTTTTGCCTCAGTTTTTCCACAGTTTCTCCGGAGTTGGGTTGCTGTATCCAAGTAATATAGATATACGACCTATGGATGATCATCAAGCTGATCGACCAAGGAAATGCAATAGCGAGTCGCGAGAGTGAACCCTTCCGATTTCTCCGTCCCCTCAGACATACGTAATGCACTGGTGTGAGACTCGGAGCGTGTGCGTTTGTGCGTGGTGCACATTACATACATGCATTGATCAGAGACACCATAACCACACACACATACTCTCCGACAGCCACCACCACACAGGCACATACATAGGCTCGCTTGCGATTACAGCACCCTTCTAAAAAGACGGGACGCAAAGAACGTTGGGTTGATTGAGCCCGAGAACGCAATACAGTTTAGAAGAAGCAGAACGACACCGGACGATCAGGGGTTCCTTGGCCACATTACCCTTTTACACGGCCGTGTCATGCAGAGGGGAGGTCCCCCGAGGTTCATGTGTCATGTCCCAGAATTTCCCGCACGCGCGCCCCCCCCCCCAAAACCTATGAAGTATCTTGCCGTCATCCGGGGGCGGGCGGGCCTGTATATGGGAAAAAGGCCATGAGGATACACACGCCAGAACCTCAGAACTGTCCGCCGCAATCCCAGATCCAACCGTCCTTTCGTACCTTTCCATGGCATTAATCGTCCAGTGAATGCATGACGATTTCAAATGAGCAGACTTTCGCCCCCCCTCGCTGTCCACGACCACGAGTTCGAGGTACGGTAAGGCGGCGGCTCATTATTGCGGAGCTTAAAATGTGGTGAGACGAGATAATGGACCAGATATTTCGAATGAGAGGGGTAGTGATGCTTTTGTGGAAAAGACCATGTCTTCGATCAAAGGCTTGATTTGATGAATGGCATCACTACTCGATCAACATCGACGATGGGCACTCTTTGCATTCTCTTTCTCGCTTCGTCTCGTTGAAACTGACTGACCGCCCACGCGTGCTCAAGATACTGTGCATCCCTCAAACACTTTGTTGCTTTGCCGACCCGGCACACCAGATTGCTCAGTTGGGTAGTTGAGTCGAGGTAGGGTGGGATGAGGGAAAGGAGACCACCCCTTTCCGCGCGCGCGCTTTTACTTTCATTTGACACACGCATGGGTCCCGAAGATCGACGGTTAGACGTTCCTCGGTTTTCGAGTCCCGCAACTCTAATTGCTGGAGCGGAACAGGGGGAGGTTTGCTTAGGTGTGAGTAGTACCACCGCCGTGTGTTTTGTTTGCAGTATGTAAGGAGGAGCTCGTTGGGATGATGAGCCGTGTAGGTCGAGGAATGCAACTGTATTCAAAATTCCCGAGCTGACCCAAAACCGCGTTTCGTCTGTGGGATTATCACATTCCTTCTTTCCGGTGATCGATGATCAAAGACACGGGATTTGAGACGAATTTTGCTCACTACAGGTCATTCCAACCACCGTGCACCTTTTGAAGTCATGCTACGAAATGACATACAACAGAGACGGGGCCAAACGGCTAATGAGAAGGCTTGGAGGAGGGGGGCCGAAAGGGAACACTGAAGAATTCTGCAGAACACAATGAAACACGGACCCTGAGGCAAGCGGACGGGCGCGGGCGGGCAACCAACCACTCAAAGGAACATCAACGATACCTCAAGCAGGCAAAAACGAATATGGCAAAAAGAGACATGCAACACCGGGCATTCGCCGGTCGTCTCCGACCCGACTACTACTCCGGCCCTCACTGGTTTATCGCTGGGAGAGCGGACGGGATCCCGAGTTCTCCAGTGGGTATGGTCGCATGTGCTGGTGGGTGACGATGATGAGAGTTGTATATCCTGGGCGATGGGTTGAGTTTGTCATCGTGCCAGGCGAAAGAAGCAAAAAATTATAAGACCGGCAAGCAACAACACGATAAAAACCCAAAATACGGACCGGACGAATGTGACGTTTGCTTTTTCCTCCCTTGATCGGGAAGCTAGACCAACCAGCAAGTGCCAGCCGTTACCATCGGGCGGACGTGCGTTCGGGAATAGAAGAAAAGAAGAAGAAGAGGAACTTTCACTTCGACTGATGATATGCAAATGGCAGTGTGTCACAAATCACCCACCACCACCCATGAGAAAAAAAATCATTGGCGCACTTTGACTTTTTTTTTCCCACCCCATTCCTTCCCCGTGAGTTTGGTACAATAATACAGATGGGAATCGGATCCCTTTTGAGCCCGGCCGATGCGCGCAACTCCACGGACCGGCGGGTTCGTTCGTTCGTTCATGGTCACACACACAAGCACACGACAACCCGAAGAACAAACACACCCGTCGAACGAAGGGGACCCAGCAGCGGCTAGCGCGAGCCGAGAGCGACCACACGGACGGCCGAGACAGATAAAGTACTTTACCGTACGGACAGAGCGGTAGACCTTTTGTAAACCCAAAAAAGAAAGGAGGAAACGAACTTGCACCATGTCGGGACGAGTTTATTAAACATACAGCGTCCGAGGGTTTTTGTGGTGTTTGTTGCCGTTGCTTTGGGGGGGAAGGGGGGCGGGTTTCTTTCCCAGGGGACATACGTTGCAGCATGTCATGTTCTCTTTCCGTATGTCGAGGCCCGAGGCCGGTTGTCAGACAATGGGACCACGGGCACCGTCCCAACCAGTAAGGCCGGCTCTTTCGGAGCCGTCAAAAATCTTGCGCCCTCTCCTTTTTTTTTCCCCCGGTCTTCTGGGCGGCTTTTCGGGGTAAAGGTGGAGCTGCTGAAGGGAAGCCGTGTATGAGACTGGACTGAAGTTGCCAAACTGGACCAAAGTGACAAAACAACATGACGCAGAGCACGTGGGCACATATTGGCACATGGAGAAATGGACGGGCGACGTCTGCGCGCGGATGTCAGCAATACCGGAACTTGGCTTTTGGAAGACGTCGGTGGACAGACGTTTTTTGGTTGGTTTCCGTGTTACACGTGCATCATCGATTCCCAACCGTTGTAAAACTACAATATCCCACGGAGGGTTAAAGCTCTCGCTCTGTCATAAGCCCAAGACCGCCATCGAATATCCTTTATCGCGCAGGTATCCATCTGTAGACGCCGATGCCGACATAAAAGAAAACAAAAAAGAGAGAGAAGAGAAACCAGGAACGGATTAAAGTGTGTCCCCTTAATTCACACACAAAGAGCACATCCTTCGTCCCTTTTCAACCGCCTTTCCGTCGTTTAAAATCGAATGACAAAAGAGAACTGATCCCAAAGTTCAAAGGCATCCTTCCATTTTTTCTTTTTTATGAACCGTTCTTGTCGGTCGAGTCCTGCTCGGGGGTATAGTTGGTCTCTCCCAACATCTCGGTAGGCTGAGTAGTCATGGCCGTTTGCGTATTGGGCGCGGGTTGCGTCTGTACCGTCGGGCCCGTGGGTTGTTGCGCTGGGGGCTGCGAGGACGAACGTGTCGCCGCGTTTGCTGTGGCTGCGTGAAGTCGCTGATCAAGCGTCTTGAGAGCCAGCGCGCGTCTCCGCTCCGCCTCGGCCCTTGCGCCGCCGGGGACGCTGCGCTGAATGTAGTTGTTTCCGCGTCCGGCCGGGACGTTGTCCGGAGAGAATGGGCTGCATATCCGCATCGCTACGAAGACCTCGAAGATCTGGGCCGAGAGGGCGGCGACGAAGGGCTTCACCGGACCCGGGAAGAACTCGGCGAAGGCAAAGGTCTCGCTGGCGTCTCCCCGAAGGCAGTTCGGCTGGGAGGCGTCGAGGTCCGGGAAGACCTTCTTGTAGAATCGAAGGTAGGTCCAGCTCGTGAGGAAGCCGGTCAGGGCAAGGGAGAAGGAGGCGGTCGTCAGGAGCGGCGTGAGGGAGAGCGCGAAGACGAGGCCGAGGTATACAAGCGGGAATCTCGGGACTCGCATGGAAAGGATGCCGCGGAAGAGGGTGACGGTATGCGCCGGAACGAGCTGACTGAAAGCGACGAGGAAGGAAATCTGCATTGGGATCGTACCCCCAATTACAGTCAGTCTGGTGACGAGTATGTTAGCTTCGGAGCTTCCGGTCAAGGGCGTATGGAGTGAAAACAAGATCAACTTACGTCCAGCGCTCGTTCCTCGTCAGTGTGAAGAAGACAATCATGAGCGCAAAGGTCAATGTATTGGGGATCAGCGCTGTGATGGCCACGAACTTGGCCAGTTCTGCCGAGGACCAAGCTCTTTCGAGGTATCTTCCTCCATGGTAGATTGTCACGCCGGCGATCCCCAGTGTGAAGATATTGTTCTCAACCAGTGTCGAGGTCACAAAAGTCCACGGGTAAATAAGGGAGAGCTGAGGGATGAGCGTGAGATAAGGTATCACGATTTCTGACGTTGCGCTCCATTGGCGATAGCGGATCGCGGCGCTCAAAAAGGACTGCAGCACGAGCACGGCCAGAAGCACGCGGGTGACCGGCGGGATATTGATTCGGGGCGGCATCTTGGTGACAGCTTCCGGTCAAGCAGCGGACGTTAACAGCGCATTTAGGTAATCTTGGTGACAGGACAGGCTCGACTTTCGCCCTCGATATCTGATCCGTAGAGCCTCACCCAACCTGGAAGGGGACACATGGTTTCAGTGGGGCTGAATGGCGGGAGATAGTTGTTCCAGACCCTAAGCTAGACCGAATGGAAGTCCCCGCCAGTATGGGGCAGTGGAAGCTCAGCGCACAGGCCATGCAGACGGGCTGATTGACGGACGGGCTGATTGGATCCCGCGGTCCATTTTGGCGGGTTCTTAACTTCCCAGCAAAATTGACGCAGCAACCTCTTTGAGGAGTGAGGTACGTACCCCGTACCTGGAGGTGTTTCGAACCACGGTCCCCCAAGGCTCCCTTTTGTGCTGCGGCCTGTCAGGTCTTTAAAAGCAGCCGAGTGTCTCCTCTTCATCTTCTCGTCGCCATTAACCATTCTCGTCTTCACTTCACGAACGGCTCCGACATTCGGCTCTTCCGGACGTCGACGGAGGTGGACAGCGGTGCACGAGGCAGAAGCCAGCAGAGAAGAGGCGCACAAACAGCACAAGCAAGCCCCAGAGCGAGCTTGGGAGGGGGGCGTGGGAGTGTTCCACTGGTGGAGCCCACAAGTCCTCGATGCGGTCGAAACGGGGAGATCTCGTGGCTTCATCCCTGCAGGCACTTGGTTCGGTTGAACGCCAGTCTAGCCCGGCCGTGCCAGCCAGAAGCCGCCGTCACCCACCCTTTTCCCTCTCCCACTCGTGCCACGCTCTCGGCGGGAAGCTGTTTTTTCCCTATCGGCTTACCTAACAAAGACCCCAGCATTGTGCAGTCGGTTCAGAATGACGGGCCTCTCGAGGAATTTTGCGAGCGGATAAGAAACACTCTCTGAGTCCCACCCTAGCACAACTTTCAGCACAACGTTTGGTGAACATTCTGGGGGTAAAACTGACTCGAGAACATGACCCCTGGATGCCTTCGGACGGTGCCGCAAACCTCGGACGGCCCTCCTTGGACGAGCAGCCAGATCAGTCGTTTCTTGGCTAGGCTAGCTCGGTCGGCTGGCAAAAGGGCGCCGTTGCTCTGGCCATGGCATCATGGACGACACGGATGATTGTCAATTTGAATCGATCTCTTGTCATATGCATCACGGCTATCATTTTGCCGTACACCCTCGACCGGCGGGTAATGTTCGACAAACCCCCTCCTTCAGTATTAAAAAAAAAAAAAAAAAAAGACCTAACCCAGACGCAATCGACGGGCATTACGCTGGGATGCATATCGCCATTGATCAGACGGTTCGGAGCATCAGCATCAGCATCAGCATGAGCACTGGCCTCAGCATCAATCACGTCCGTGCCAGGATGGCTAGGGTTTTCTTCTGTGCTGAGAACCGCCTGTGAGTACTGAGCGGCCTGCCACTCTCAGGGGTGTTTCCGACACAAAAACGTTGGTCAACGTTGAGGGAATGGAGTTTGACCACAAAAAGAGGTCCCATTCGGCTTGGCCTGATGTGCCGGTATGAGTGGCTAGTGACCAGTAGTGTAGTCACAGACAAGCGGTGGCAGGGGCCCTGAAGAAGTCCCCGGAGCTAGCAAAGATCGAAGGCCATGCAGCCATCGCATCCCTGTCCACACCCACCCATGGCAACTCGCAGGCTGCAGCCAGCAGTTTCCGCCAGGGAAGGCCCCTTGATGAGCAATGCCACGTACACACAAGAGACGACCTTGCGAGGAGACGAAGAGAAGTTGGCGAGGAAGAGGGGGGAGAGAGGACCGCGAAAGACGATGCATGTCGTCGCATCAACGACGATGCCATTTCCCCATTCACAGGTCCTATGGAGGATGGACAGTCCGCCCTGCCAGCCAAAGACATTCTGTGCTGCAAAACACCTCTGACCCCAGCTGCTGTCATGATTGGAATCCCCCACTCGGGACCGCAGCTTGCCCTGCCTTTCAAGGTTCGGCGGTACGTACACAACGGGTAGGAATTGGAAACAGACGACAAACCGCTGCCCATCTGCGCGGGCTGCAGCTTCAAGAGGCGCGGCCCTCTCTCGGCATTAGCCTCCAGGGCAGTGGCCGCATGGGGCGAGAACAGAACGATCAGTACGTATCGCCTTGCGCATTCAAAAGACAAGCTACATCACGCTAGGCCGCGCCAGCATTTCAGCATGGTTGGGCGGAGATATCAGGACGCAGCGGCGCGCTGCGCTGCACTGCACACTACACCCGCGCCAGAGGAGAGGAAAGGAAAGCAAGCAGAGCCGGGTCCGGGTCCGGATGGCACTGCTTCTCTCGCCCATCCGAGTTTCCATCAGCGCCTGCCCTGGGTTTGGACTCTGCGGAGGTGCTTCCGACGATTGTCTTCCGTTGCTTATTTTTACGCGTCTTGGCGGTGGCCAGCACAAGGTTTGGAGAGCTAGAAGTCAAAAACGTTACGAAGATTGTCTGTCCTTGGCCCTCTGCTCCTCCGACTGGCCAATTGGGGAGAACGGCGGAATCCGGAGATGATGCACGAGGGGCAAGGAACCGGACGAAGCACGGAGGCAGGTCATCACTGGTGATACAGAGATTGATTCGAAGCGATTGGCGCAGATGCACTACGGGCGACCGACGAGGGCGTGTAGCAGCAGTAAGCAGATTGTGCAGAGAGTAGCCCGGACAAGAGTCAGAGACAATTCTTCTTTTCCATTTGCTCCAGGAAACTGGGGAGACGACTTACGTAAGGTGGGTTTCTATCAGGACGCCATCTATTCCCAGGCAGCCAATCCGTGCGTCTCCAGAGCAAAGATGTCCAATGTACATCGGAATGTACCCCCAACGTCTCCAGCCCTCCTCCAGCTGTCCGGCCCTCAGCTAGGAAGAGGGAAGAGCCCGGCATCCACAGTGTCTTGCTTGCTCTGGACCCCTGAAACGATCGAGTTTTTTCTTTTGATGCGGTCACGCGCAGCAGCGGCGTCTCCAAGTTGTCGCTACGTAGACAGCACACGGTGACCAGACGTGAAGATCGTCGCGGAGGATGGGAGGGAACACGATCAAGGATATGGAGCCTCCCATCTCCTGGAAATCACCCACGACAACGTGCGAATATTGCCTGCCGAATGGCTATTCTCGCATTGCACAACATCGCGGAGCAGCAGACAACTCCTGCGCGATCGCTCTTCGGCGTACGGATTGGCAATACCAAAGTGCGAAGTGCCCTCCGGACATCAGGCACGCGCAAGGTACCCGACCACGACACAGATGCCTGTCGATACAGACTCTACGTAGCTCAGGCAGGGCGCAAGGGGCGGCATTGTGACTGGGTGTCAGGGCCACCTTCAAGTCTCCAAAATGTGGCTACCCTTGTCTTAAGTAGCAGCCCCAAACACAACCCCCAAATTCGATGGACCACAACAACAAATTGATGGATGGGACCACGGGACTAAACTGAGAATTTATCGTTTCTCGAAGCCCGCCCGCACCCGCTGGACCGCCGCTGATTCTCGTCCGGGTTCCAGTCAATCCCAGTTCCAGCCCGGCTAGCACAGCTTAGCACAAAGCAGCACAGCATAACCCAACTACTGGCGATGACGAATGCCCAATGGTTCACATGAACCTTCGTCCCGGGGAAAAAAAAACTCGAACACGGAACCCCAACGTTATTCGACACGCGCGAGGCTAAGTTGGTTTAGCAGAGGGCTCGGTACTGAATTAAGGATTTCGAGAACGGTCCCAAAGGTACGCTGAAGGTTGAGTACAGTACGTTGGGTCATGCATTTGAGGCGACTCCACTCCCGTCCGACGTAGACGGTACGTATCCTCGTTTTGGTTCCTTCAAGGCTCTAACTCCAGCGTCCCGTCCCAGTTGATGGCATTGTGTCTGGTTGATGCCGGCTGGGCTTGTTCGTTCATCACGGTTCCCTGGGACTCGTAAAGCCGTGGAGCCGGGGTCCAGGGCCTCAGGCTGGTCCCCTTCTCCCTCTGGTTCCCTGTTCTGCGTGTCCTGCGACTTGGCCTTGTGGACGAAGCGGAGTTTGCCTGTGCTGGCTGCTCTGATCATATCGACGAGAGAATTGGAGCTGCAAGATAGACTCATGATGAGATTGCTGCGCATTTAACCTACGCCGGACTGCTAGACAGCGCCATCCCGTCGTCGTCGACCATGTATGTGCTGGCTGTCGCAGCCGGCGAGGAAGAAGAAACCGATGGACGAAAAGAAGCTGAAAGTGTGTGCGAAAGGAATGTGTGACTGTGCCAATCCCGTCAGTCGCACCTCCTCTTCCATCAGTCAGTGCCTGTCTCTGTCCTCCCAGTCCTAGTCGCAGTCTCTAGAAAGACTGGAGGGGACGCTAAAATGGTAAGGTAAGGCAACAACCTCGTAGGGAAGGGAAGGCGGTACGTAGTTTTTAAAGGTAAACGCACCGGGAGTAGAGCTACTAGAGAGCGACTGGGCTGGGAATACTAGCAGGACCAGTTGAATTCAATGGCGGGCACTGACTGGACTGCTGACGCTAGCGCCACGCCTCACGCCTGGTCTCGCCTAAACAAGGTACCTGGCCTACGTACCGCCAGATTCAGATTCGCCCATCCTTCCATTTCATCCACTCTTACGGGCTTCCTCAATCTTCAATCTTTCCTCTCATCTTGAAATCGACGACACGATTCTGCGAACGACGCTTCCTCGACGACGCCCCGGAAGACGCACAGAAAGGCCTTCGTCGAGACGTTGATCGATCCCCCGTACAGATCTGCACTCATCACGCCGCCCACTGCGGCAACGCGCGGCATGGTCACCAAGGAATTCCTCGACTCGGACAGAGTCAACTTCCTCATCTGGAGGTGAGTTCACCCTTTTTGCGTCTCACCCACACCCACCACCACATGCCCGAACACACAATCGCGCGCCTCACGCTCACCTTACGCCCTCGCTTCTGGTCCTCATCGCCGTCATCTCACTTAAATCGACTCATCCGTGCCTTGAGCTCCCAGGGAATTGCTAACGTGTCGGCCTCAGATACCTGTTGGAGAGCAGTATGTGATCGTCAAGACTCCAGCTAGCGACAGCTGGCTGGGGGCCACGTCTTTTTTCTAACGTTTGCAGATTACCGCGAGACCGCAGCCAAATTCCAAAAGGAGTGGCATGTCCAGCAGCCTCATCGCCAGTTTGAATTTGCAAATCACATCAAAAGTCATGCGCTGGTATCCGTGATTAACAAAGGACTCTGCTATCAAGCCCTCGAGAGGGAACATGCGAAGAAATTGGTAAGGCAATCCGCATCCGACTTGGCTCGCACTTCGTCCTTCCCCCCGGGCGTCTTGGGTGACGACGGCAGCGGCAGCGGCAGCGCAGCCCGAGGCGACAAAGGGTGGACGGAGGTGCGGGCAGAAAAGCGAATTCTGGCAGACTGACCCTTTTTTTGCGCGTGCAGGTGCCTCAAGATGCAGCGGCTGCGGCCGAAGCATTGCAGGTGGGGTTGTTTGGGCCATTGATCTCCCAGCCGCCTCACAAGATCGAGGAAGACGAGGACGCGGACGGGGAGGTGGACGACACGGAAATGGAGGTCGAAAACTCTCGAAAACGCCAACTTGACAGCCGCCCTGAACAGCACTTGGTGAACGGCGGCTCACCCAGCAAGCGGCCCAGGCTCAGCAATGGGTACGAGAGCACGAATGGGGCGGATGCAGCCACCGACCCCATGGAGCTAGATAACCACGGGGACAACAACCACGCCTACCCGTCGCCCCTGGAAGGCGAACAAGCTCCAACGCCCACCCCGAGAACAGACGGCCCCGAACAGGGCACGCAGGTCGACAAAGTCCAGGAAATGACGACAGAGACGACATTTCTGCGATTAATGCCCGATGACACCAGAAGAAACCCGCAGGACGGCGCGACGACACAGGCGGCGACCGGCACCGCTTCGCCCTCACCAGCCAACGGCGAAAACGCACCCATCCTGTTGCGCTGCGAGTGGAACCCCAAGGACCCATCCATCTTGGCGGCTGCTGGAACCGATGCGCTAGCCCGAATTTGGACCATCTCACGTTCAAGACCTATGACGCCTATGTCAGCTCCCGATTCCGACGGTCACGTGCCGGGCGTCCACCGCCCCTACCATAATCTCATCGACGACGAGACTCCCAAGTCGGCAACCGTTGGTCAACTCGCTTGGAACTGGGGGGGGACAGCGATTGCCGTCGCGGCCGAGTATGCTGTTCATATCTGGGCCAAGGACGGCTCTCACGTCGATAAGTTCGACGTCTCGGAGCCTCCAGTGATCAAGCTTCGCTGGAGCCCGAGCGACGCTGCACTTTTGGCCATTGCCCCCGATAACAGCAACGGCAATGGAAATGGCGGAGCGCTTGTCACCGTCTATCACTCTCTGACCTCGAACACACTTTCTTACTTCTTGCCGAATCACGATCTGCTTAATTGGCCCCTCGATGCGGCATGGACGAGCGAGACAGAGTTCCTGCTCGCCGGCGGTGATCTGATGCTCTCGCTGCGTTGCGCCGAGACGTCCATCCTGCCGAACAAGAAGTTTGAGACTCGGGACGACGACACATTCACTCAGGTTGCTTATGACTGGCGGTCCAAACTGATTGCCACATCAAGCGACAAGGGTATCCTGGACGTAAGTATCCCGAAACGCCTGTGCTGTGAAGATTGGGTCACTAAACCTTCTAGCTCTGGGACGAAAACGGTCAGCGCCGCTCAATTACGGCTCACACTGGTGCCATCACCGCAATACAATGGCAACCCCTGCCGGGCGACTCGAGTCCGCCCGAGGACGAGCGACTCATCGCAACCGGAGGTGACGACTGCGCCATCCTGATTTGGAACGCCAAATATCCCGACCAGAAGGCAAAGTCTTACTTGACCATGGAGTCACCGATTGTTGCAGTCGCTTTCACCCCAGACGGCGCGTTCATTGCGGGAGCAACGGCTGGTCACATTCTCATCTGGAAGGTCGGGGAGCACACGATGCCCCGTGCCAGCTGGAGCAGAGCACCGCATCCCGGCTGGCTCAGTCCCAAGGCCAACTCAGAACCTGAGGATGAGGATGAGCACTGCTTGTGCTGGGATGCTGACGGGCAGAGACTGGCGTACGGAGCCAACAGCCGAGTAAGTTGAACATACAATTAAGCACGGTGATTGTTGCTAACAATGTGCAGTTGGCTGTTATCAACTTCAGCCGGTAAAATCTCGCATCAATATTTGAGCTCATACGAAGGAGTCAACCTTTTACAAGCCTTCAAATGTGCCCTAGATATATAGAGATTCTCAGATTCACAAGACCGGGCCCAGTGTCGTAAACGGGAGAGCCCTCGCATCATCATCTAGGGCCGTTCAAACGCGACAAATCGTGTCGCACTTATTTCCAAGGCCACATTTCCTACAGTCTTCGGCGTCGCGGCAGTGTTTGTTATTGAGGATACCAGGCGGTCGGGTCCTCGACGGTGGGAACTTGGGAAGCCGGCTGCCTTTTTGCATACACATGAGTTCATCTACGAGGGCTTTCTGGAGAGGGAAAGAGGCTGGGAGTCAGCATTGGTCTAGATCCGCAGCGACGGTAGATGATTCGGTCGCTTTCGTGTCGAGTTGTTTTTTCAAAAGGATCTTCGTGCGGCAGCGGGAGATGGGATACATTTAAGGCGTGCAGGGCCAGCGCGTTGTACACTATGCCTGTATATAACAACTGATATGAAACCACAAAAAGGAAGTTAAGATTAGTCACCTATTCTGATGTGATGGTCTTTCTGTGCAATAGATTCCGCCAGCTAAACGCATGGTTACTCGAGGTAGTCAATAGAATGCTGCTCTTCTCGATGAAACAGAGACTATCGCAGGAAAAGAAAGAAAACATGCTATTCAATTCCATCATCTTCTTGAAATGACATGGCAAACGCGGGGGTTGGTAACACAAGGGCGCTTACCACCTCCAAGTAATGCCCCGCATCGGCGCCGTACCCTCCGTCCGTACCATGGCGCGCGTCACAAGCGACTTGACTACAATCCCGTTCATCAAACAACGACATCCGTGCATCAGAATAATAGCTTTGTCCACACCTCGCTCTGTTGGATCTTTTCCTCCGCGACACCATTCATTGTGCGGACCTCGAGTCTCACGACTCCTCTGCCATCACTCTTTCCCTTCTCATTCTCACGCCGGCGTCGCTGCTTCCAGTTTCTGAGATAATCGACTAGGCAGGAGGAGTGAGGCCGCAAGCAAACGCACACCCCCTGTCACCTTCATCTCATCTGACTTCCTTCCTCACATTTCCCACCTAGACATAGGTAGAGAAGCTGACTCGGCGTGTCTTCTTCATCGGCAACAATGTCGAACCAATACTACAACCCGCAACACCAGCGCTATTACCCTTCGCCTCAACAACACTCGACATCATCTTCGTCGCGCGCCGCCGCCGCCGCCGCCGCAGCAGCAGCAGCAGCGCCCATGGCGCAACCAAGCTTCACACCCTCGATGCGCGACCGCCAGGCCCGCGGTAAGGACCCTTACAAGACGCGCGAGAAGAAACCGTACTCGCTGCGGGACAGCGCCACGATGTCGGACTCGGAGTTTGACGACGTGGACTCGCCTTCGCGCGGCGGTCGGCTGGGTCATCTCGTGGCCGGGGGGAGTGACGGCGACTCGTTTGAGCAGCGCAGGCAGAAGGCTTTTGCGATTGAGGTGCTGGACGATCCGGAGAAGTTGGCCATGTATGCGTGCAGTCGCGGGGACGTAAGTATTTTCTTTTCTTTCATGCCTCTATGCTCAACTTTGTCTTGCCCATTCTCGGGGTTTGGCGGAAGGGAAGGGGGCGGGGCGTGAGCATAAGGGAGTGAGTCTACTGACGAGGTTGAGAATAGAGCATACCCGGCACCAGGCTTTACTTCACGCGCATCCTGTGTGGGGTGAACGCAGAGACGTCGCAGCATATGCACGATCATCGCAAGGCCAAGGGCTCGAGGCAGGATAATCGCAGGAGGAGCGGTGCTGAGAGGGTTGTCCGGCACTGAAGGAGCGAACGAGTGTGATGTCGGCGAGGTCCTCAAGATGTACAAGGACAAGTTTCGACTGTGGTGTCTCCCATCGACGGCAAGAATATGCACATCATCGGCTCTGTCCACTTTGGCAAGCGGGAGTATGAGGGATTGCAGAGGATTGGATCCACGAGGTGGGTGTTCAGCGAGGCGCAAGAGTCTATCGAGTATCATGGGACCTCATGCTCACGCCCACGGACAGGATTTCACTTGGAGCGCAAGATACATGACTTATGACAGAGCAAGGGTACTACTAATGACTGGCGTCGAGGTTTTCTTTCATAGTTTCTCATCACTGAATTTCGTTGTGAAGAAAGGGATGATCAAAGTCTAGCGATGAATTCTGATAATGTCGTCGCTGGTTTCCGCACTGGATCAGCCAGCTGACCTAAAGCTATGTTCTGTCCCTTAAATCTAGATGGAGGTATCCAAGACCGTAGTCATCATGAATTACACGATTACACTGCCGAAGCCGTGAGTGTGTTTGTGTGCAAAAGGCGCCCATGTCAAAAAAAAATGGGACTTTTAGGAACCACCAGAAAGAAGTATGAAGATAATAGACACCACCAACTCCGAGTAATGCAATGTTGGATAACTGTAGTCCTCCCTTTTCTTGGGCGTCATGCCCTTTTCATCCTGCCTTATCTTGCTCCCATCCAAGGGGAGAGTGATTATGCATACCTGGCACTCTGCGTTCTATTCATCTGCCAGTCGCTGTTGTTCGGGGGGTACGAAGCATATTGAGGAGGAGGAGGTTCGCCTGCCCGCGTGGCCACGGGCGGTGGAGGAGGAACGCTGGAGTTGTTCGTCCAGGCCCCTCCGTAGCTGTTCCAACCTCCCATCGGCGGTTGCACGGTCTTGAGCCTCCGCGCCCTGGTGCGGTTCCTGCTTCTACGGCACGCGCCGCATACACAGCTGCACAGAGCAATGAGTACGAGGAGACCAACGACGCAGACGATGGGAATGAAGATGGCCTTGTTGTTCTTGATCCAGTCCAGGATCTCGTCGCCCGCATTGGAGCCCATGCATTGGCCGTTGGTACACTTGCCTCCTCCCTGGCAGTTGGTGCCGTCCAGGAAGTTCTGGTTCATGGTAACGCAGCCGGGACCGACACTCGGGACGTTGCAAGCGATCAAGCAGTCCTGAGTGCCGCAAGCGGTAACCGAGCTGGCGTTGGTTCGGGCTCCCCACGCAGTCTTGCACTGTTGGTCACGGGAGGTGCATTGGCCTGAGGCGCAGGTCAACCCCTGGCCCGAGTCGCCACAGGAGTCTCCGTCGTCCCTGTGCTTATCGGTAGGGCACGAGGATGAGGTGCCGCTGCATACCTCCTCGGGGTCGCAAGATCCGGTGCTTGTTCGGCATACCGTTCCATTGGAAGCGAACTGGCACTGAGCATTGCAGCAGTCTTCGTTGGAAGGGTCGCAGACGGAGCCGCTGGAGAACTTGCAGGTTGTGGGGTTGCAGCAGCTGTTGCTTCCGCAGCCGGATTCACCGCCGCAGTCACAGTCCTCGCCAGACTCAACAATGCCGTTACCGCACTGACTCTCCAGGATGGTTTTGACGTCGCGGTTGTTCGTCAGACACGTGGACTTGACTTGGCCACGTTGGAGACCGGAGCAGATGTTACCAATACTGCAAGGTGAGAAGGCTTTGATACCTGTGGCGGTCGAGGGGTTCATGATGAATTGACCAGCGGCGTTGCAGATGCTGGAGCTCAATGGGCAGCATCTGTTCAAATTGGCATCCCCATTGCTGCAAGTATCGGAGGTGCAGTCGTGAACCGCGCCGAAAGTGTGGCCAACTTCGTGGGCAACGACCTGCCACTCGCTGGGCGTCTGGATCACGACATTGGCTGATGCAACCGTCTCATTGCTGCTGTCACCCGATCCCTGAGATCCGCTTGTGCATGCCTGTCCCAACCAAGCCAAACCGACCGCAGACTCTGTACCGCAAGTGCTCAGGAGAGTCCAGAAAGCGTTCGTATCCTTCGAATTGCCACGCCATGCTGAGAACAAGCTCAGGCGATCGGTAATAGTGATGCTCGGGCTGCACGCAACGTTCCAAGGCGCGGATGAGCTGGCCTGTCCTGGGCAGTTCGCATCACTAATAGTCAAATTCTGAATACCAAGTGAGATATTGAAGGTGCTTTCGTAAACCTCGGACGCGGCATTGATAACCTGAATAATGTTGGACCTGACGGACTGTGTCGAGTTGAAAGCGGCCGTGTATGTGCAGTCGGTGGCGACACCAAGCAAAGCAATCTTGCGCGTTGTAGGGCAGCCGTTTGTTTGTCCAATGGTGGAAACCAGATTGACGCCGGCGCCGTTATTACCGGTCGTGCTGCCGTCAGTCTGTCTACCAAACAGAGAAGCGCCGAAAAGAGAGTTGGTCGAGACGGACTGCAGGGGCTCGGGCTCCCGCGGGTTGAAGACCTTGTACTTGGAATTGAAGTCCAAGCTGTCCGAGTTGCATGACGTCCGGCCGTAGACATCCCGCTTTAGATCCTCCCGGTCGAAGTAGTAATCAATGATGTCCGAGTCCCGCCACACCACCATGTAATCGTCGGGGTTCCGTCTGTCCGGAGCATCGGGGTCTTCACGGTGCTTTCGCTGGCGGTAATTGGTTCCAGTGAGAACGTGGTGGGGGTCGCCGTCAATGCGGAACGCGCCCTCGAAGATGGGCTCGGCGCCGTCTTGGTGAATCGTGATTCTCGCCCATCCAACATGTGTCCACTCTGAATGACCCTCGTGGCGAATGAACGTCTTGCCCCTGAACACGCGGTGCTCTAACCGGTCTACTGTCTCCGTCCTATGAATCGTCCCGTCCGGCCCCAGGTAGTTGACCTCGAAGTTGTCGGCGAGAATGTCATGGTTCGGTTCCAACGATAGACGGACCTCCTGCTGCTTATCGTGTAATGTGAAAGTAAGATCGAAATGGGAGCGCGCGTGGCAGTGTTGTGATGGCGAGTGAATGGCGGCGTCTTGAAGAATGGTGACATACTTCAGCGGATTCCGTTGTGTTGAATGCGCTGAGGGTGGAGGTTAGCGATTAGACTCTCGAAGCTCCGCATCGTCCTATTATTTTACCCCAAGTTTCTTGCGCAATGGCTGCGAGACCTACGAAGGCCGCTGCAATGGTCTTGACAGCGACCATTGTGATTTGATGTCCCCGCAAACGGGGTGAGGCTCAGTAGAGGAGGCCTCAGTCCGCGTTGTCAGTCCGCGTCGAGGATGGGGGGAGCTGCGTAAGCCTCCAAAATAGGGGTTCCGTTATCGTATCGTATAGAGGAGCTTATCGTCGGCGGTATTGTAATATTCGTGCGAGGAAAGAACAAGTTGGCGACAACGATAAAAACGACAACAGCGAACCCGAGAAACGAACCAAAGCACCTCGGATCAAAAAGATGGCAAGACAGCGAATGTGATGGTTTAGAAGAAAGTATGGAGGTCCGCTAGTGCCGGCGACCAGCAACAACAGAAGGAACGGAAGGATGGGATTCTCGCTCGGGGGTGTCGCTGGGTGGTGTCGCTGAGCCAGTGAATTGCGCAACACGATCTTGGTACGGGTCACTAGCGTGGTCTTCGTGTCCCGAGCTCGGGAAGGGTACTTCGGTTTTGGTCTTGCCACTGCCGTGCGGCAAAGTCACACTAAGCCAAGAGTGACCAAGCTCGCCCAGCCGCCTCTGGAATCCGCAGCAACTCGGGTGCTCCAATACAGTTGGTCCACACCCTGTGGCAGTGTCCCACCTTGTAAGCGACGGGAGAGAGAAAATGAGGAGTTTGACTTGCGACTCAAAGGGGCTTGGTCTTGGTCTTGTGCACCCCGAAAGTCACTATTTCACTGTTAGCTGGTGACAAGCTCGTTTTCTCCCAGGTTTTAATTTTCCATCCGGTCGATCCCGCCAGCACCAGCAGCACCAGCACAATCATACGCATTAACTCGTGCGTTGCGGCGTCTTGCTCGTGATGCTCTGACGGCGGCCAACAAAAAGTGCCCAGAAATGAAGCAAAAAACAAAGTGCCGAAGGATCAGCCGTCCATCGCCGTCCGTCGACGCCGCCCGTCTTTCCGGTCCGACTACCATGTGCGAAGTATTCGTACACATCGTCATTACAGTGGCACCAGGACCAGGACCTTGACGTTGGTGATCCACACACAGCAGTTGACAGTTCATCTCAAACGACAAAAATCCGCACCACAATATGCAAGATGCAAGAAATAAACTCGTTCGAACTTACCTCGCGAATTATTCGACGAGGGGATCCCAGCGGTAGGCCAGCAGTTGGCCAAGATCCTAGGCCCGAAACCTGACACTCTCCACGTCTGGGCTGAAGCACACAGGAGAGGCCGTTGAAGTCGACTCCGAGCCAAGATCGAATTACTCCCCTAACTGGGAAATCGAGCCGATGAATGGAGGGGCGATTTGGGAGGGGCGGATGAGATGACAGCCCCCAAAAAACCAAGGGAGCGCGCTGCTGCTCTGCTTCGCAGGAAACTGCATGTCAGCCCCTACACATTCCGACCGTCTATTCTTAGTTGCTCTGATATCGATGGATACGTACCGGCTCAACCCTTGGCCAACTCGCGACCTCTTCTCTGTCAGGACTCAGGACAACGCCTCTCTGAGCTTCGCGTTTCAGAGCCAATGGCAACTTGTTTGGGTCGCTACTGGCGCTTGTGGCCAATAACTAGCCGCTCACTGTTGGAACTTCGTTGGTACGGCCTCGATGAATGGGCAAGGGAGCCGCGTGTTGCGGGATTTGGAAACGTAGGATGGTAGGTGAGAAAAACGATATCTTTTTAACCTACTCGCAATCGAACTATCACGGTCATGCACCTCGATGGTTAAGTACGAGAACCAAAAGACTCCCACCAAGCCGGGCCTGGGGCCTGGGCAGCGATGTCCGCTTCTGTGGAGCTTCGATAATAAGAATGCCACGCCAACCAATAATTAGCTTCTTGGCTAGTCCCTTGTCGCAGACTCCCATCAGGATAGGCCCCGCCGTGTCCTGCGGAACGGTCTTGTGAACTCAAGGTAAGCTTATGAGCTTACGTCTCCCTCTGCAACCCAGGCTGACCTTGGAGAGGCGGAGCGAGCTTGGCTCAAAATCTCTGACGAGCACACCTGGAGCGGCCAAATCAGCACCGATGCCACCGATTCTTCTTCTCAATGTCAAATGTCTTGGCCCTGGAGACTACGGGAATCCGCCACCGGTTGTCTTGTCATGTCTCTGATACTCGTCAAGCGCAACGTTATTATTGGCCGATGTTATATCGTGCCTCTTTTTCTGAAACATTACCAATTCTCGATTTTGGAGAACCCTAGATCGATGGGAGTTCGCGTGCTCGCGGGACAGGGATTGCAAACAAACTCAAAGTACCGGCCTCGGCCGAACCAATCAATCACCTTTTTGCGCAATCAGTTCGACTCGATACATCAGACGGTCTGGATTTGTAGTCAGCAAAGAGAGAGAAATACTTTCTTTTCGGGGTTAAGACAACTTCAACGTCCGACACCGACATATGCCATGTCAATGTGGATTACCAAAGCAAGAAATCCTGCTTGCATTGCGCGTACGACCCATTCCTCGGTGGCTTCATTCTTGCAAGATATGCATGCTGAATAATGAGAAGACACCGACAATTGAAGGATATTGCTGCTATCAGGAGGCCTCCGCAAACGTTTTGTCTCCCAAGTCCCCCACAGCGGCTATCAAATCGGTTCCGATGGAAAGGTACTGCCGCATCCTTCATGCCAAGTCATCTTGGCTCAAGCCCGGCAAGAGATGGCCGCTACTCCACCGCGGTCTGAATATCGTCGTCTGAAAGACTAATTGTCCGACGAGCAAGTGCTAACGAGAACATGGCCATCCGAACGTTCCAGCACAGCCTCAGCCAACAATCCCAGCTCTGATCTTAAGCACCGATTGCTCGGCACTGGCATCAGGCTGATGATTACCGAATCCCAGTGGATTCTGCTACTGATGAGTTTTCAGTGTTCATCATGTAGCCTTACTCCGGCTGATGTTGAGGCGGAAATCCGTTTTCGTCAGGATGTTCTTTCGAATGACGGTAATAAATTATTCACTCCGACATCAATTTCAATGACCCTCCGAGGCTCTTGGCCTACGCAGGAACGAGAGGAAACGTTGGACGTGGCTGTGGATACCTCGGCAGTGAATCGGCTTCCGCAAGCGTCGTCACAGCCAGATTCGCCGCCTGCTGCCCTCGAGGCCCTTCTTTTTCCCTCTCCATTGTACTTTTGCCATGTCTCGGACATAGGAGAGACTGTTGATGACATGCCAAGTATGCCATGTCAAAGCTAGCCCAAACCAATCCCCACAGCTGGCGCAAGATGACGACGACAACCGTTTGCTTTCTAAGCTGGGGGCAGCCCACACGTCCTGCGCGGGATGGCAAGGTCATGCAAGTCGCTGAGGCTGTGTTATGACCGACCAACGGGAAGCCAATATGAGGAGTTCCTAAGGGTCGCTGAGTAGTTGACCAACTATGCTTGGTCTGAAATCAATGTTAGAGCTGTACACGCCGGCTTCAGGGTGCAATGGAGGAAGGCCCGAACGAATGTGGAATAGAGTGGCAGTCTTTTGATGCTCGAGCGGATCTCTTATAAGGATCCTTCAGCTGATTCATGTCAAGGCTGGGTCTGGACAACTACGATCTACAGTATCCAAGTCATACAAAAAGCGCATTGCAACGCTCTCCAAGCCATTTCCGAAAGCTATTAGGATGGATGTCACGTCCTGACGCAGCGTCGTGATGGTCGAGTGCAGTGAGGATCCTCACCTGCACGGGGTACAATTGAGTGAGCTCTGGTTTCCTCGTTTATGCAGCTACCACCACTCCAAGAACCTGTTGCCTTCATTTACATTTACCTCGCCGCACTTACGGCTCTTTGCAGGCAGGCAGGCCTCGCCTTGTGTATACCGGAGAGATGAGCGCAGCCTGATCTGCTGCCTACCTAGTAAAATGAATGCTCGTCGCCTCTCAGTCATGGTGTTTTCCTACAACATCTTGCAGCCTTTGCTACTTTTCCCGCTGTTCCTGGTCACTTGCAGGATAGCGGTCTTCAGAAACCATGGAAACGGAAGACTATCGTCCCAAACCAGTAGTTGACGTGTAGAAAAAACCTCTCGGCGCCAACTTTGCGCTGGAGCCCGGGCGAGTGTACCATAGACTTCCCCAGTCGCCTGATTCGAGATGCATACGCGGTCTCCATATCCCCCGGGAAAGGGATCTCGACGCGGCGTTGGATAGCGTCAATGAGGGTTATCGACCTGCAAGACTGTCCTCATTTCGCTGCTCTTTCCTATGTCTGGGGCAAAAACTCTGCGACTCAAGACACGATTGAGTGCGATGGATTCAACGTCCCCATTACGAGAAATTGCCGGGATGCCATCGTTCACTTGAGATGCATGAAAGAACTTGTCGTCTGGATTGACGCAATCTGCATCAACCAGGCGGATGGGGAAGAAAAGACGTTCCAGAACAATCTCATGAACGAGATCTACACTTGGGCCTTTGAGGTCTACATATGGCTAGTTGAAGGTAACGCGGAGAGATATCGGGCCTTGAAATTCCTGAGGCTGGTATCGACCCTCCGAGTCGGCCTACCTGGCATACCATGGCTCGATAGACGCAGCCATGATGCGCCTCGTAACCCTATCCACAAGCCTTCCAGCGACAACTGGTCCATAACCTGGGAGTACCTCAAAACCTGTAAGTTCAGAATCCCCTTTCCCGGTGGTGCTGCTTCATGGACCGCCTGACTTATACAACTACAATCTTTAAGACTGCTGTGATTACATAGGGTAAAGAAACGGTTCAGCCCTGAGGACCTTGAAGATCTGTTTGGTATGGAATGGATCAACAGATCTTGGACGTTGCAAGAGGCTGTTCTTGCATCGAACCCCCTCGTCGTCTGCGGTGTCGAGACCATCGGTTGGCGCAGTCTCATCCGGGCACTGGAACACCTTCACGTGTACGGACCGCAGGCGCCGCCTTCGAGTATCTTTCCGCGCCTCAGCTTTTTGAAAAGCGACATTTTCCGACGCGGTGCCATGGATACGTCCGCATACGTAGCTTGGAGCATACCGTCTTTTGACAAGTGGCAGACGTTGTTGAACATTTGGGCTCACTCTCGGCGTCCAGTCCACTGGAACGGTAGAAAGTTTAGGGAACTCCGCGCGAAGTCTGGTCTTCTAGAGTCCGCAGACGAACGATGCTCCGTCTGGGCGTATCACGAGGACATTTCGTCGAAGAGGTTGCTGGTGTATACCGTGGGAACAGCCATTGGTTGCGCCATATGGATAGTTGCAATTTTAATCACGGGAAATTCGATAGTAGGGACAGCTGGGCTCCCTATTCCCTTCGTTGTTTCGGCGCTCACGTGGAAGGATAAGTGGAATTCCGACAGACATCCCACAGATGGGTCACTTACCGTCGCGTTGCGTGTTCTGCGAGAGCGAAAGGCCACTACCCCCCAGGACAAAGCCTATTCCCTGAATGGTATCCTGGACAACCTAGGTATAGCACGCATAGAAGCTGATTACGATCTGTCGGTTGGCGAAGTATACCATCGACTCTTCCTCGACCTCTTACGGTTTCAACCTGCGGTACAGAATCTGCTCGTTGACGTCAAGCAGGAACGTTTACCAGAGCTGCCGTCCTGGGTTCCGGATTGGAGGACCATTCAGCAAAGGCACTGTTTAACGTCGGAGAATGTACATGGCCACATCGACAATTACAGGAAAACTCTCCCCTCTCCGCATATGAAGATCAGTGAGCGGAAACTTGGGGCATGGGGGATTTTGGAGGGCAGTGTGGCTGTGTCTACATCGGCGATACCAGCACAGCAAAGTATCACCTGGGGACAACGCCAGTGTCAGACTGAGATGCTCAAGATTCTGTGGCAGTTCCTCGTCTGGGCACAAGAGCCCTTTGCTGAGGCGCATCCCGGCGTCGGCCTATCTACTGAGGTTGTGCGGGTTGTCGAAGATTGCGTGTCCGACATCCAGACGCAACATACAGCAGCACTACTAGCTTGCCTTGAGACCTGCGGTCAACACGCAGAGGCGCATGTTGAGATGGATGATGGTATGCCGAAGCAGACCAACCCAGTGCCTTGGGCTTGGCACTAATATGCTGCGGCCAGTTCTTGAAGAGTAAGAGCTGTGTTTTCCTATCAAGTAAGGACAGTGTCGGTGTCGGCCCGACTCACGCAACGAAGGGAGACACTGTGGTACTTTTTCGTGGAGTCGCTGTCCCGATGCTTCTACGGGCGGACGAGGGAGAAGGGGCTCACACATTCTCCGTGGTTGGGCCTGCGTATGTCAAGGATCACATGAACTTATCTGAATTCAACGCCGGCATGCACGGAGAAGGATCCAGCTTAGTTGGTGTCCTTACTTTGACCTCTCAGCTCTTCGTACTTCGACGCAATCAAGTTACAACATACTCTAGCGTAACTACCGATCCTTGGTAGTCACTTCAGTGACAGCTAAAGAAACGCGCGTCGTGGGGGACTGACACCCGGTCAGAGTCGCACACTTGATGACGGAGACCTCGGTGGCGGAGCTCATGTACGCCGCCTTAGTATCAGCAAGTTGCAGACTGGGCAGTCTACCTGCTAGCTCCGGCCCGAAGGACGGGGACCGGGCCCGTATAAGCTCCACCGGTCGGCCGGGGCACGAGCCGTGCTGACAGCTAGCTCCGCATGTCCGAGACTTCTCCGCTGGGATTGTCAGTGTAATGTTAAAAGCAGAGGAGTCTACTAAGTGAGCTGGGTTGCAAAAGCCAAGAAAATTTGTTTGCGGAGCATTAGTCCCTAGGTTGACTGGTGATGACCTTGATGTACACGTGTTGAAGGTCTCTAAGAAGCCTCCCATGTGCCAGAAGATATACGTGAGTGCTACGAGAGAGCCCATTGGAACGATCAGAAAGCACCTCTGCAGTCTTCTGACTCTGCCTGTCGTCTTCGACCTGACTCGCCCCCGATCTGTGTGTGATCAATGGCGAATGAATTGTGAGCCAGAGCAGGTTGAAATCGCAAAAGCTAGCATAAACACGGGGAGTTCTCGTGCCTGATGCTCGGGACAATGATACAGAGTCGCGTGAAGGTCAACATTATGCTGTCGCCAGTCAACTTTCGTGCATATCCCAATGGCGGGAACCACTTCAAGGCGAAGGCCCAGAACGGAACAACACCGCTGGTCAAGAAAGCAACCGCCAAGAACATGGCAAAGTTTGCCTGTTTTAATCAGTCTCTTAGTCGCTTGGGCAGATCTCAGGAGACGCCCTATTAGATATAGCGGCGCATTGAAGACACGCCGCAGATGCCTCACGGGTGTGAGGCTCGTGTAGAGGCATCTCCGCACCGTCCAGGCAGTGTTCGTGATTCCGCGTGATTTCCTGAGTGAAGTTTGCGAGACGAACGAGACATGTCATTTGGGTCTCGCTCACTCATACCTAGGTCATCTGTGAGACTAGAAGGGCGGAATACTCGAGAATGCCTGCAGCTGGGGTGTAAGCTAATGTAGAGCACTTATTCAACTATCGGAACAAGTTTCAGCTGTCATCAACAGTATATAAACTCAAGGTGTCAGCATTCAATACGATTGCCGTTGCTGTTGATTAAGCATGGAAAGAGTCCTGCCACGCAAGAGGGACTGGGACAAACATCACATCCCCTTCAATCTGGCATCATAATTGTCAGTTTCAAAACAAACAATCGAGTTCCAGGCCCGCTTCCTTATTCTGAGCGTCTTATTGACGGTCCAAAATGTCCCTAATTGGACCATTACCCTCCGCTGCCTCATTCGATCTCGCCTCGTAGCTCAGCTGATTATCGATCTTGCGGTTGTTCCTCGCAAAAAGGGGGAACAAGCTTCCTCGGGGAAGGAAGTCCGAGGGATGTTGCAAGTAATGCACCCTAGGCTAATTGAGCGAGATTGCCTTTGCTCAAGGAATGGTCAAGTCTTACCTGGTTAGTTTCAACCTTTGCAGTCTAATCCTCGATCACGAACATTCGCGTTGACTGACGGTTGTCCCATTCGCCAAGGCAAATTTCTGGGGTATGAAAGTCACTTACGATCATTGTCATCACATCAACGTCGATGTAGGATCTCTTCATCTTATCGGAGTGAGGATATGGACAACTATGCGCAAGTTTCGTAGACCGATGCAGCTTTTGCGAAATCTAATCTCAACGTCTCTGATGTCTCCTGATAACAGTCTAGCATAGGTAAAGCCAAGCTCTTGATCCGGATTAGTGGAATTACAACATCACACCATGAACAGTAGAGCAAGGTCAAAAGACCGAATGCTGCCAGAACCTTGAGGCTTCAGGATGAGCCAGGGAACCAAATGCTCCTCAGAAAGAAAGAAAGTATCCCGTCCTAGAAGGAAAATGTGGACTCTCCGCGACGAGACGAAATAACATTAGACAGCAGGGGACGTGGGATCGAATGCAAGTAGGTGAATATACCCTGACGGCCATGACAACCTGAATGGCCTCGCGGGGACTTGATGAATTGTATATCTTGAGTCATGTCTACTCCAAACGCCGGACGGAACATATAGATGATATGTGCGAACAACAACAAGACTGTGAGCTGCAGTTCACGCCGTGATACAGCTGGGCCAAAGCTCCTCGGCGCCAAGCGCCTACGTGACGCTATATCAAATACCCCATGTAGAAGCCTTTCCCGCAACCGAAACGCCGCATACGCCGTCTGTATCGAGATGCAAAAATAGTTGAAAACTGCCGGCCCCCTTTTAGCTCCTGAGCGCTTCGAGCCTGTTGCGCATCTGGTCCATCATAGCCTCGGCGTCCTCCTCTTCCTCCTCGGCCTCGACCGGCTTGGGCTCCTGGGTAACAGGTGCCGCGGGCAGCTTCTCCTTGGACATGCGGTCCTTGAGGATCTCGCCCAGCACCTTGTCGACCTCGCCCTCGGCCTCCTCTTCCTCCAGCGCGTCCATGTCCTCGGGCAGGCTGTCGCCAACCATCTCCTCTATGATGCCGGCCTTCATGAGCTCCACGCTCAGCTCTTGCATCGTGCCGGCCAGCTCGGGAAGGCGGATCAGGCGGTTGACGTCCTTCATGACGCCGACGCTCGCGCGGATGCTGCCTTCGATCTTGCGCACGGCAAACGCCTCGTTGACCTGCATCTGCACGCTGTTGAGCTGCGCCTTGGAGGTGATCAGCCGCGAGCTGGTTTTTCGCGCGCGGATGAGTTCGCGCGCAAAGTCGCGTGCTTCTTTCTGTGCCTGTTTCGTTCTGGTGGGGTCTCGTTGTGCTCGCTTGTCGGCCTGGACTATGAGGCTCTTGGTCTTGGATTCGACTTGTCTGACTTGGTTGATGTCGCGGTCGAGTTTGCGGATGTTGGAGCGGATCAGGGCGTTGCACTTTCGCAGCTATCGAGGGGAGTTCTAGTCAGCACCCAAGAGTCTCGATGCGGGATTGAAAGCGTCTGCCTCGTACTTGTTGCTGCGGATCAGGCTTCACAAAGAGGGACTTGAGCGTCTCCATGGCGGCGGACAATGGCCGGTGCAAGCCGTTGACTCTATGGCGGACTTTGTTTCGAGATAAATGTGAGAGCGCGGAGCTGATGGATGCGTGATGGGCTGCCGCCAGCCTCGTTCGATGGCAGATTCGATAAGCGCTGCCTGCCTTGGGTAGGGAAGCGATGTGTCGTCATTCCTGGATTCGCCGCGTCGACTGACACACGCCCGTAGTGGGGGATTGCCGTCACGTGGGGTGCTGCCGTGCCTGTGCAGTTATCATGCATATCACTTTATCCGTGTACTTAGCATAAACGCAAGCAAGTCATCAATCGGGGCCGTTGCAACGTTTGGATCGCTTTGAACAGGCGTATGGAGAAGTCAATTTGAGTCTGAGGTTACAGAGAGCTAGCTGGTTCGTCCTGTCGACCGGTCACATCCTCGGCAAGAGGTGTCGAGCAAAAGTGTTGACTTGTTTGACGTTCAATGGAACACAACCATCAGATGGTAGTAGTCTGCGGACAAACGCAAGAGTCCGCGGAAAATCGTCTCGCGCGGCCAGACCCGTATAACAGCAAATGGGGCGGGAGGGCCCATGGTGATCTCACTCACTGCCTCGGTGATCTGATCGTGAAGACGGGATGAAATTCCATGACAAGCACATAGTGTCTCAGAGGGTGGACGGAGTCCGACAGCATGGAACTATTAGTGATAGGCTACGAGATGGAGAACGCACAGTTGTTTGAGAGAGGCATCGTGACAGAAGCCGCGCAGAAAATAAAGCAGGTCATGTTTTGTGTTGTGTTTCTTTCCCAGGTCCAGACCTACTGCCTAGGCATCTTCGCTCGCGCCTCATCTAAACTGCAGCGCAGGCAAACGACGAACCCGATTTAGGGGCCCACGCCATGCCTATTTCGTGGGGTTACAGGGGGCCCAGGAAGCCTGCCTGGCGGCTTAAAGAAGTTTTGTCAAGCAAACGTCAGCAGAGAGGGGAAGAGCAGGGAAAGAAAATGGTAATTTCAGTTGGGTGGAACTTGCCCCAAAGAGAGAAGTTACCGACAGCCACTGGAAGGCAGTCGCGAGGCTCAGCGGCCACGCCTACACAAGCGAGTCAGCGACTTGAAGAGGGAACGCTGAACGAAAAAGGGCTAGATGAGGTGCTGCTGTTGGAGGAGGGGACCAGAGGAGGGAAAGGAAACTAAGTAAAGAAGGAAGGAAGGAAGGGGGAACGGGATTCCTTGGTGTACAGTGCATTCAGCCCTGCCAGGGTCCGTTCAGCAGCGGCCCAGCGCTTCTGGCTTTGGTTGTGTGTGTGTGGTGGGTTGCCTGCCAGATCTTTCGGATTCGAGCGCCTTCTACAATTGCCCGTGATCTCCCAGGCGGTAAACTACGATTGGAACCCACTCGTCCCCCCAGCCTTTTCAACCGCGCAGCCTCAGAAACCCCTTCTACATCTAGCGTCCCGATTCCCCCCTCCCACCACTCTCGACAACCTTTACACGCAACAACAAGTTCTGTCCCTGCTTGTCACAACAACTTCTTTTCTAATCTTTCTTCTCCTCGGGCCACTTTGCAACTCTTCTTGCGATCTGCCTGACCTGCGCGACGTATTTGCGCTATCCCGCGTAAAAAAGGAACTACCCCTCATTCCCCCGTCATAGCTCCTTACACGAATCACATTCACCACCACCAAAATGTCTGACACCACGGCAACTCCTGAGGGTACGTGCAAGCTTCGTCGTCATATTCGAGATGCCAATCGCAACGTCATTCTACTTCCCACCACCCTGCAAACACCTCTGGCCGAGGTATACCGCGTGCGCCGAAGCTAACCAACTGCAAACAGTTCTCTGGGCTCAGCGCTCCAGCTCCTCAGACGCCTCCAAGAACTTCGTCTACCTGACCATCTCCGTCCCCGACGTCCCCGCTGCCGACCTCAAGCTCGACCTCAAGCCTACCGGTCTTTCCTTCAAGGGCCATTCTAACACCCTCAAGCGGACGTACGCCCTTGACCTCGAGTTCTACGCCGAGATCGACCCCGCCGAGAGCAAGAGCAACCACACTGCCAAGAACATCGAGCTCAAGCTCCAAAAGAAGGAGCTCAAGGAGGAATACTGGCCCCGCCTGCTGAAGGATTCTAAGAAGGTTCACTTCCTCAAGACCGACTTCGACAAGTGGGTCGACGAGGACGAGCAGGAGGAAGCCGGCGAGGAGGACTTCTCTCAGTTCGGTGGCATGGGTACGTAAAAAAGCTCGAACCCCCCAGCGAACCCTTCTACGCCGCGCTGGCGGGGCTCCATCGTCGCCTTCCATTTTCGCTCTTCAAACTGCTAACACGGGTTCCCTTTCGTAGGCGGCATGCCCGGCATGGGTGGCGGTACGTGACGATTCTGCGAACTCTGGACTGGCCCACAGTGATTCGTATCTCGATTTTTGGGACACGGAGCTAACTAGTGACGGCAGGCGACTTTGGCGGCATCGATTTCTCCAAGCTCGGTGGTGGCGCTCCCGGCATGGACGACATGGACGATGAAGAGGAGGATGACGAAGACATGCCCTCTCTGGAGGGCGAGGAGGACGACAAGGCCGCGGCTCCCGCCGCCGCCGCCGGCAAGGCTGCTGAGAAATAAGCTGGCTACTTATCTTCCCCCCTTTTACACCTGTCAACCCCTTGACGAGACTGGCCTTTCCCCGGCTACAGGCCCAAAGGCCGACAGGCGTCCGCGGTTTAACTTTTACGGCCCGCCGAATTTACGCTCTAGACTCATGACCTGATTGTATTCTTTGATCAAGAAGACGAAAAAGATGTCTTGTGGTGCGTTTTTTTGGGACTGGCGAGAGAGGCGGAGAGAAAGGCATTCGGCGAATGGTTATGATGGTTCACTGGAATATCTACCTATAGGGGTTGTTCAGCTGCGAGGTGGTCTTCGGTCGTTTCCCGCTGGCGTTCCCAGCTCTGGGATGGACCTCGAGTGAGGGTGCCGAATCCGGGTAGATCGACAACTTGAATTTCCGCAACTTTTCCCCGCCCAATGCGTTTGCCGACTTCGCCATGTGCATGTTTCAAAGCAGGTTTTCCTAACAAGGGGCTACTAACAACCACGCCATCTCAAGACGATACCATGTGATACGTTCGGTAGAGTTATACCTCCTGTCATTGAAATAGTTTTTTTTTAGATAAACGCGTTGCGAAGAGTTCAATTGATCCAATGTAACAACCGGGGAAAGAAGGAGGCAAAAGGTGGGTGGCTCGGCGCTTTGTATATTAAAGTCTTTCTGACTTCTGGGGTTTGTTTGCTATAGTACATGTCCTGGCTAATGACCGGGACGAAGCAATTCGTAGTTCGGGGCTGGTCCTGTTCCTCTGAGCAGGAAGCACCCTTTTTGTAGTTTTGGGTTAAGCCGGAAGGCTGGGGGAGGCAATCTGTAAGCTTGAAAACCAATGCGTGTCAAAACCAAAGCCACAATCCCGTAGCCTCCACCTGTCCATTCTCCTTCCAGCATTCTGTTCAAGAGTTCCACGAAACGCGCAGAAAAGGAACGATCCGAGGTACCACCATGCGTCAAGAAAATTCGGCTTCCTCAATTCTTGACATTCGTGGGCGTATCCGATGCGAAGTCCGTATCCGAGATCAATTTACATAATGTCCTCCTCCATAGCGGCATCGCCGTTGGCGGCAGCTGGGGCAGGGGCCACGGCATTCTCGTTGTTAGCATTACCGGACTCAAAGTAGTCAGCCATCTCGGAGTCCAATTCTTCCTGGGTCTTCTTGGCAGGACGACCGGAGCGGGCACGGCGTGGCTTCTTGCCACCTCGGGCATCAGCAGCAGCAGCAGGTCCCTTGTTGGCATTGGCATTACGCTTGTTGTTGGCAGCAGACTTGGGCTGAACCTTGGGCTGACTACTGCAAGGTTAGTAATTTGATAATGGGAATTCCAGTTGGGTGGGACTCACGAGGTACGCTCAGCAAGAGTCTTTGAAGGGGGAATGACGTTGGCGGCTTGAGAGGCACCAACAACAATCTCGATCTGAATTCTGTTAAATTTGAAGTGACTGAAGCCAGTGGATCGAAAAATACCTTGATTGGGCGGTTGTCGACAAGCAGACCGTTCAGCTTCTGGAAGGCCTTGCTAGCGCCATCTGGTTCGCGGAAAGTGATATTGGCGATGCCGCGGCTGACGGAGTTGGGTCCGTAAGAAATGTCTACCCTCTTGATAGGTCCAACTGAAGTAAGGAAGTATTCCTGATGGAAAATCCGATGTTAGTTACTCGCAAGCGCTGTAGTTCATTCATGATCGTCGTCCGAAACCGCGCCTCGCAGGGCAAGAACCGAGAAATCCAAGCACCGCCGAGAGCATGGAAACATTGGCAGCGAGCAAAGCAGTGAGCGTTAGTACGCATGTCAGCGCCCCTCCCCATACAAGTTCAATGAGGGCCGCAATCGTCTCGTGCTCAGTCGTCAAGTTGAAGGGTATCACCCCAGATCCGATATAAGCAGTCGCTGGCGAAACATCGAAGCAGCCGGCGTTGGCGACATTGCCAAAAGGCGTTTTCCAGCCTTGCTGATAGCCAAATATCTACCTCCAGGTATCGCGGAGGTTCCGAGCTGTTGCAGGTACGCATATCAAAAGCAATGAAGCCAGATATTGAGACCGTCCTAGCATATGCTGCGCTGATGCTCACTGCTGTGCTCGCTAGAATGGGCTTCATCTCGTAATGCTATGCTGAATGGGCAGCATTCGCAGGCCAAACCGTTGAGACGAACATGCCTCATGGACAGCCAACGTCCTGATATTTCAGTCGGCGCTACCAATCTCCCAAGGTGCTGACCAGGCTACCTAGAGATGGCAATGTCATTGCGCGACAAGGACGTGCTCGACTTCCGGAAATTTGCACCCTATCTCAGGATTGCATCCAAGAAGGAGTCTTGGGGCGTCTTGGCATGTTCCAGCTGGCAGGTGGCAATGGCCACGGGAAATTTCATCTCGCTACGACGTCGGCTGGGAAGGAGGACGGGCGAGAAATGACAGGTCGAACAGAGTCCGAGGGCTGAATAGCCTTATCGGCAACATACCTTGATCTGTTGCTCGGAGACATCCTTGGGCTTCGCCAGAGTTAGCAGGTTTCACATCATTTTCAATGCGACATTACGACTTACCAGGTTGCTCACGATAACCTTGCTTTCACCAGAGCCTTGCGCGGGCTTTGCGGCGTTGGGCTTGTTTGCGGCGGCACGCGCAGGCTTCGATGTCTTCTGAACACCGCCAACTGGGGCAGCCGCTGCAGGGCGACCACCGGTGGATCGTCGCTGGGAACGGCGACGGGGACCGCCGGCAGAGCGACGCTGGGTGGAGAGGATCTCGTCGAGAGACTTATCAAGCTTGCCAGACATGATGAGTGTATTATTGGGTGTTGCTCGCTACTGATGGCGCGCTGGATAGTTTGGCTGCGAGGTTTCTTCGCAGCTAGGTCGGTCGTTCCTTACTGGTGTTCAGGCGACAGTGATCGCGAAGCGATGTGGTGATTGTGATTCGAAGTAGAGAATCAACGTTTGACGCGTTGAAAGTTTGCGTGAGAGCTTTCTTGCGAGAGGTTCGGTCCGAAGAAGGGGTGATGAAGAATACAGAAGCTGCCGGTCGATGAAAATACAGCGATGGGGGGAAAAAAGTATTATGTTGAAGTCGAAGTGGTCGTCGGTGGTGTTCCTGAGGGGGGTTTATGAGATTTGCCTGGATAAAGGAGAGGTTGCGGAAGGAAGAAGGGGACTATCAGGTTCTGTCGAAAAGGGAAAGGGGGACAGGCTCTTTGGCCAGCGGAGCGCAGTGGGAGCATCAGCAGGCTGCGGCGCGCCTGACAAAAACAAGAGGGGCCTCAGGCGTGGGCGTGATTGGCTAGCGCTAGTCTGTATTGGGCCGGATCCGCGTGAGCTGGTGCCTCCAGTGTCCTGTCCCAGCCACAATCCCCTGTCAGCGCCTGCCAATCGCTGCTTTCCAGGAAGCAACGGTCCGCTTCACTTTTGAGGCCGCACCTCCATCAGCTCTAGGTACCTTACGTAAGGCATCTTGAAATGCGCACCTCAGGTGTTAGTGAAAGCTTGTGAGGCTCTGGCAAGCCCGCCGTACCCTGGTGCGATTTTGGCCTCAATACGAAAGACGGACCGAAGTCGAACTATCAAGGTGATGGAGAAGATTTGATTCTGAATTCGGTGAGCTTTTTGTTCGATTCTTCGTCATGGCAAAATCCATGCGTGTTTTGTCCTATCAGGATGACCTGCTGCCACGATTAAATTGGATAGAGGAATCGCTGTGGCATCTTCTATTATACCAATGCAAAAAAGATTAAAAAATAGAGCCAGCTTCTTTGTAACAGCGTGTCATCCTTGTGCAGGGGCCATGCTAATCTTCTCTGTATTGTTGCGGTGTGACCATATGCCCGTAGGCGACGATTGGATGTCCTTTTCTGCACTATAAGGTACGAGGAGCTGAACAGTTACCTTGATGAACCTGTGGCAGGGAGCAAATGTTGATCAAGGTACTCACTTCTCTTGAGGTTCAAAAATCCCAAGGTACTTGCGCGCTCAATGTCTTCAATTCTACCGCCAGAACGGCAGCAGTAGGGTATGTTCTATGTATCCCACAGTCGTATGGACGGAACCAACGGAAAGATGCCCGTCCGGTTTGCAATATTTGGCTGTGTAGTTCCTTTGATGCTTCATCTCAGCCCCAATCGCGGCACCTCGTCACTCCATTTCCCGTCTCGACAAAGAGGTCGATCTGTGCAAAACGGCGCTCCTTAGCGACATCGATGATCAGCATCGTCCTGCAGATTATCTTGTATAAACTTGTCTCCGACGTTGCGCAAAAGACTCAAGCCCGATGCGGCCACATGGCTCTATGAAGATCCCTTGACGGCCTTGGCAGGCTTCTCCTGAACCTTCTCGCTTTCCTTCAGATTGACTTCGACGAAGTGGTAGAGGATGATGAGAACCATGGCGGCAGAGCCAAGAAAGATCGCAAGGCGGTAGAGATCGTTGTCGGAAATCATTGTGGGCAATGGATCAGCCGGGTTGGTCGATATCGATCGGGGTGGATGTAAAGAGTGTAGCTTGAGGGGGTATCTATCAATGCATTATTAGCCCCAAGGTCGATTCACCAGATATTTCGGCCGGTCTGAATGTTTCGACTTACGCTTTCCGCTCTAGAGTCGCAGTAAAAACGATTGAATCAGATTTCAGTACCTCTGGCTGGGAGATGTTTGCGCGGCGCAACTGAGCTCCAATGGTGTTGGGCCGAACGGGACAGGTAGACAACGAGCTCACCGCGCTAAGAGCTGCGGCAGCAGTGACGCTGACTTGGGTCCTCCCTCCACTGCAGCACCCCAGCGCCGGATCAGGTTGTCTTGACCTGACGCTCCGCCCCCACCACTGCAAGCCCTTCACGTGACCCGCCCACTGTCACTCGAACTTCTGACTTCATCCACGCCTTTCCCGCTCAACTTGGATTTGTCGAGTACCGACTTTTTGCGTCCTGTCGATCGAAGCGGACACCGATCTCTCCGACATCCCCAGGACATCAACCCCCAAACATCCCGCCAAAAAGGCGCCCATCACGGTCTCTACAGACGCCTCCGGGCCCCATCACAATTTTCTAGACTACATCGATTACCCCGCCAAGATGCCTCCTAAGAAGAACGACAAGGGTGCCGGCAAGAAGCCGTCCGGCACCAAGGCCGTTGAGGACAAGACCTTTGGTATGAAGAACAAGAAGGGAGGTGCTGCCCAGAAGCAGATTGCTCAAATGAACGCGTCGGCGAAAAACGGTGGCAGTGCCGATCAGAAGCGCAAAGAAGCAGAGAAGGCGCAAAGGGAGAGAGAAAAGAAGGCCGCGGAAGATGCAAAGAGAGAGACGGCCCTTCTCATGGCCAAGCCCGCTCAGATTCAGAAGGTTCCTTTTGGCGTTGATCCTAAGACCGTTGTATGCATTTTCTTCAAGAAGGGCGATTGCGAGAAGGGAAAGAAGTGCAAGTTTTCCCACAACCTTGAAGACGATAGAAAGACGGAGAAGAAGAGCTTGTACACCGACACTCGTAAGGATGAGGAAGAGAAAAAGAAGGCAGAGACCTCTGCGGACTGGGATGAAGAAAAGCTCCGGTCCGTCGTTCTCTCCAAGAAGGGCAACCAACAGACGACCACGGATAAGGTTTGCAAGTTCTTCATCGAGGCTATCGAAGACGGCAAGTATGGTTGGTTCTGGGTGTGTCCGAACGGAGGAAACCAGTGCAAATACAAGCACGCTCTGCCACCAGGGTAAGTTTTGGCCACTCTTGGACTGATGTTATTTTTTAACATGTTGCAGATTCGTCCTGAAGACCAAGGAACAGCGCGCCGCCGAGAAGGCCCTTATGGACAAGTCACCACTCAAGACTTTGACCCTCGAAGACTTCCTCGAGTCCGAACGACACAAGCTCACTGGAACCCTCACACCAGTCAATCCCGAGACGTTCGCCAAGTGGAAGCAGGACCGCCTCAGCAAGAAGGCCGCCGAGGAACAGGCGAAGAAGGCCAAGGAAGCGACCGGTCGTGCTCTGTTCGAGAGTGGCAATTGGCGGACAACCGAGGACGACGACTCCGAGGGGGACGAGGACGAGGACGAGGACGACGGCGCTTGGAACCTGGAGAAGCTGCGCGCCGAGACTCAGGCCATCCGGGACAAGAAGGAGGAGGATCGCTTGCGGGCGCTCAATGGCGGCGAGTTGCCTCCGGATGCGATCTCGGCGGCCGAGGCATCGGGCTCTTGAGTGTGCCATCGGCGAAGCGCCCTTTCTGTACACGCCTGAGGCTGCGAGCATCACCACGAAAAAGGCCGATTCCGAGCACCTGCAAGACCAGGTTCATCCGGCGGTTGTGCGGATGCGACGCCAGACCACATGGCAGAACCGTCTACTGCTCAGCCCTAAGATCAATGAAGTATGACTACGTTCGCGACGTGCAAATCACGTTTTGATACCCAACCTAGTGAGGCTATCATATTGATGGGCAGGATTGAGCATTTCTGGCTGTTTAGACAAGCCTGCGTAAGACTGTTGACTTATTATATCTCAATAACGACACGCTGCATGGGTTCTGCCTCCCCTCCGAACCTGTTTACTCAAAACTTTTCAACGTAAGGTCTGATATCAACCTCCTGTGTGAAAGCTGACCGGTGCTGCGTATGCAAGAACCAGTAGTGCTCGGCAATCTGGGAGACTTGTCAATGATAGAGTGCTAGCCATGAGTTTGGACACCCGAGACTCACGGCTTCTGGAGAGATCTTGCCATCCTCAACGCCGCCGTTGGCTTCAAAAGCCTTACCCCAAGGGGTGTCGATGCCTCCATCAATAATGGCATGCGCAACGTGGACGCCACTGGGACCGAACTCGCGAGCCAACGACTGGCCCAAAGCGCGCATCGCAAACTTGCCCGCGGCGAAGGAGCCGAAATACGCAGACCCCTTGATCGACGCCGTGGCGCCGGTGATGATCAACGACGGGGGGTGAGGCGAGTCCGCCACTGAGTCAAGAAGCAGGGGCAGTGTCTTTTGCGCAAAAGTGAAGAACCCTTTTCTAGAGTGTTTTGAATCCAAAATCAGCGTTCCCCCCCATTTGAAAAAGGAGCCATTTTGCAAAGGGAAAATAAAGGACTTACGGTGCGGCATCGAGGCTGGTCTCCAGATCCTTCTTCGTGAGCTCCAAGAAGGGCTTGCGAGCAAAGCCGGCGTTCACGTTGTAAATGGCGGCGGCGAGCTTGCTCCCGGGGAGCTCCTTCTTGATGGTCTCGAAGGCGGCGTTGATGGCGGTCTCGTCTGTGGCGTCGGCCGTGATGCCGATGGCCTTGCCGCCGGACTGCTTGATCTCGTTGACAATGTCGTTGTAGCTCTCGGGCTTGCGGGCCAGGAGCACGACGGGGTAGCTCTTGGCGAAGCGGACTGCTGCCGAGCGGCCTGACCATCTTGTGAGACTCCATGGTTGATGGAAAGAGAATGTGCGTCTGTAATAAGAGCTCCGATTTACTCACCAGTCCCGGCTCCGGCTCCGGCGATGATTGCATAGAAGGACCTTGACGCCATTTTGACTCAGTTCAGGTTGGGGCAGTAGTTTCTGGCTGTTCAGAAAGAGTATCAATTCACACACAAGTTGAATTGTTAACTATAGGCTTCGGATGGGGGGTGAAAGCCTTTATGTCGCCATGAGCTCGCATGTGGTTGAGGTACGGAAAGAGATTAGACGATTGCTCGGATGCATGACGGCATTGCTTGAGAGCCAACCGGCACGCGGCCGATTATTAATACTAGAGGACCGACCTCCGGCCTGCCTCCAAGCACGGGCTTCGACCCGGTCCGACGTCCGAAGTCACTGAAGCTAAGGGAGGACAGCTCCCCAAAGGGACTTTTGGTTTCTAATTAATATCTAAGCATGGGTCATTTGCGGCCACTGTAATATTCTGGCAGATTTCGTAGTGCTCGTAACCTATTGAGAGCTTGCAGCATGCGTTTGAAAAGTCACAGAGTGCATCTCCTTAAAACATGATTACTTGTTTGTATGTATCCTCATCCATGTGTAAATAATCACTCATGTTTCCAGTCCCGAAGCTCGTTGTATTAAATTATACATAAAAAGACCAAGTTGTCATTTATTAGCAAAACCTAAATGAGTTTCAAAATAGATCAAAAAGGGAACCTCGGCTGAGGTTTCAAGGACCGACCGCGGTTCGAACGCGGGGCCTAGAGATAATTGCGGTCCGCGGACTGCAATCTCTCGCTCTACCACTGAGCTATCGATCCAGGTTGATGAGATTAGTCATCGGGATTGCTTGTTGGGCCAGGTGCAATGCCAGCTCATGGAGACTACGCTTGCAGAAGCGAGGGATAAGCGAATGGATTCAACCTTTTGATTGCATGCTGGGTCCTGAGAGGTACGTGGGGTGGACCCTTCGCGAACTCGAGATTGTGCGCATGGAACGTGTATGGCAAAGGGGATCAAGAGGACAGATCACGGCAGCGCTATGGCACACGGTAAGAGACGCAAAAAAGGACTCGAGGTTGACATTTGAACACAAGTTTGAATTCGGGCTCGCAGTGCTAGCTCTATTCGGCTCACTCAGCTCCTTCAGCTCCTTCAAACACCTAGGGCTATGTTAATTAATGTACAGGGCGAGGCCGGGTCTAAACACAACGCTAGAGTTAGATACCCAGGGAGAACTCGACGCCGACGTCAATATCACGAGCTGGAAAAAGGCTCAGTTAGCACAGTTCATGTTATGATTTTCACGCGCGCGGCCGGGGTTGAACGGGATGAAAGACTTACCCATCTTCACAACCTTGGACAGTTGCACGGCCTTCTCGGCAGCGGTCTGGAGGTCGTCGATGGAGAAGATCTTCATGCCGGAGTTGTTAATGATCTCGTGGGCGGCCTCCATGTTGGTACCCTGCAGACGGGCGATGATGGGGATCTTCAGGTTGAGCTCCTTGACGGTGTTGATGAGACCCTGGGCGATGAGGTCGCACTGGACGATACCGCCAAAGATGTTGACGAAGATGGCGGTGACCTTGGGGTCGCTGGTGATGAGCTCGAAGGCCTCCTTGATGGCGGCCGGGGTGGCACCGCCGCCAACGTCGAGGAAGTTGGCCGGGGCGCCCTTGTTGAGCTTGATGATGTCCATGGTGGCCATGGCGAGACCGGCACCGTTGACGAGGCAGCCGATGTCGCCGTCGAGCTTGATGAAGTTCAGGCCGGACTGGGCAGCGCGGACCTCGTCGGCGTCCTCCTGGGTGGTGTCGCGCCAGCTGAAGATCTCCTTCTGGCGGAAGTCGGCGTTGTCATCGAAGCCGAACTTGGCGTCCATGCACAGGACCTTGTGGTCAGAGGTCTCGGAGAGGGGGTTGATCTCGATCTGGGTGGCGTCCTTCTCGAGGAAGATCTTGTAGAGCTTCTGGATGGTGTCCTTTGCGTCCTCGACGCACTGCTCGCTGAAGCCGAGCTTGACGGCGATGTCGCGGGCGATCTCGTCGGTGACGCCCTTGTTGATGTCGATGTTCGTGGTGATGATGGCCTCGGGGTTCTCCTTGGCGACGGTCTCGATGTCCATGCCGCCCTGGGAGGAGGAGACGATGACGGGGGCCTGGGAGGCGCGGTCCATCAGGATGGCGAGGTAGAACTCGCGGCGGGCGAACTTGCGCTCGCAGATGTAGACAGAGTTGCAGAGCTTGCCGCCCGGGCCGGTCTGCTTGGTGATGAGCTTGTGGCCGATCATCTGGTCGGCGAACATCTCGGCCTCATGAGCCGAGTAGATGACGCGGACACCGCCCTTCAGGCCGTTGTCGAAGGAACCCTTTCCACGTCCACCGGCGAGGACCTGGGCCTTGATGACCATGTCCTCACCACCAATCTCCTTTGCGATGGCCTTGGCCTCGGCGGCGTTCTTCGCGACGGAGCCCTTGGGCACACCGACTCCATACTATTTCGAGAGAAAACAGAGCGACATATGTTAGCTTGCTGTTGTTGAAGCTACCTTTGGGGAAAACCTGGGCGGAAAAAGGAGAGTGGGGCTCATCGCGGGATGTTTTACCTGGCGCAGGAGGTCGGCGGAGAGGTACTCGTGGATACTGAGGTTTCTCCTTTGCTGAGCAAGACCGGGGAATCTGGCAGTAGGGGCGGCGACCCTGGGAATGGCAGAAGCCAGGCGGCTGCGTCCAAGCTTGAACATGATGGGCGAGGATGTGTGTGGGAAGGGGTTTCGACGGTGGAAGATAAGGATAGTTGCGCCCTTTCAATTGAATGGAAAATGGAGGGGAGATGGTCCAAACAAGGTGGAAGAGGCGCTTTCGTAAAAGAAAGGGCCGAGAAAAGGAAAACGAGGACTCTGGAAGTCCAAGAAGGGTTGCGATGTGATGCAATTGGGGCTTCACGGGAAAAGCGCTATCAGAGCAATCTCTAGCAGAAAACCAGAGGTGTCTGGCCCGCGGGAATTCCCGGTCCCGACTGGCTGTTTTTCTCCCGGAACAAAGCTTCGACCGAAGCGACACAGCTGTCCTGTGTCCGCAATTGGGACGCTGGACCGAGCACCACGGTAAAGGGACGCGCCGCCGCTTTAGCTACTAGAGCCGCCGTTTGGAGAGGTTGATGTAGAGTATCGGTTCCTTAAGCCAACGCCACGGGAGGGGAAAAAAACCTTTGGAAAATTACAGTATAATCTGATAAATCTTGGAAATACCAAATTTGTTAGTATTTAGGCGCAAAGTGATTCGTTCCAAGGCACAACTGTTTGTCTTCTCAACGAAGAAGAACATCGGTAAAGCAGCGGCAGACTTCAGACGCTGGCCCGAGCTCCCGGATCGTCCCTGCAGTCACTGACAGCGAGCTGTGGCCACCACGTGCAGCTTCTGCAGGCTGAGGTGCGTTGGCGCGACTTTCTCCAACTCGTACGTCACTTTCAGACATTGGAGACGCAACTTTCAAAAAGCAAGCAGCTTGGCTGAAGAGAAAAACGACTTACAAGACCAAAATTGCCTCTCTTTACTTCACCATGATATTCACCTTCTCATGAAGTCTTGGACTCCCCCAAGCCCGCCAAAAATTGGACTACGATCGCGTTGCCTTTGTCGAGTCTCAATCAAACACCGGCCGAACTGACTGGAGTGAGCAAATGATATCGAATGCAGAAAGCACACAAGAAGACCAACCTCGATCGTGTGCGCAACTTAGCCCTTGGGCCAGAAGCAACTGTTTCGGAATGACAGTGTCCATCACGTCATTCGGTTTGATCACAAGATTGAGATCCTGTTGGCGAATTGCGGGCTACCGACCCGGAAGAACTGACCAAAACTGACAGTCATGAACCAAGACATATACAGGCGAAGTCTCGGTCATTAGGTGCTTCATAATTCTCAGGCTCAGTGTCAGAGTGGTGAAGAACCCGATGACCACGGATGTGACCATCCATGGCCCCAAATAACGGCTCGCGCTGCTGGAAATCCACAAACTGTTGAGCTCTTCACGCATCCGGTCCAGCGCCCACAATGCCACTGACGCGGCAAACCTGCATCTGTCCTTGCCGGTTGCCATGATTGAAACCAGTAAACGAATCCCGGGCCTGACGATTGATATCCTGTTGGTCACGATCTTGGGCGAGATGGTTTCACTAACGCTCTTTCCACTTGGCGGTCCGGCGTACCGTGAGAGTTGATAGCAAGAGTATAGGTAGTTCTGTTGCTTTTCGTATGATTTGATCAACTCCTCCACTGTAGAAGCTTCTCTGAAGGGATTGGGTGATGTCGAGACTTTCCATTCGCTCTGAAAATTGTATCCTGTTGGAACGGTCTGCACTGGCCTGCGGGGCTGTTGATATTGACGCATGGCGATCGAGAAACGGCTAAGTCGAGGGGATTCCGACCTATGTTCTTGTGAGAGGAACTGTTGAGTAACTGGTCTGCTTCGATCCCGGCGTCGACATGAGGACAGATGCCAGCATCTTAAGTCTGAACTACAGAAACGGCAAGCGTTGAGGCAGCACCCATGGTGACACGAACACCAAGACCAGAGAATTGCGCGCGAAAACGTAGGCAATCAGTTGAACAACATGGAATCTTCAGGGCTTGTCGTTCTTAGATATTGGCCTTCAGGCACCAAGCAGAGGAGGACATGGTAACTTACCGATGAAGTGGGGCAGCCATTTCGAAGGATGGCTAGCAGAATGATGATCAAAGAAAAATGCAGCGACGGTCGAGCCTGACATTGAGATGAAAGGTGCATTGAAAAGGCTTCCCGGGTTGCGGCTTTGGGACGAGCCAAAGGACCCCTGTCCTGGTCTTGGATGCTGCTCTCATCTTGTCTCAGCTACCCTTGCTGCTTTTTGTTTGCATAGAAATGTCGACAACCTGCGACTTCATAACAAAGTCAACAAAAGCGCAGCTGCAAAACTAGCAGAAGAGGAGGACAAAGACGCCTCTCTTCTCAACGCCCGACGAGGAGAATCATTTACATATCACCGAGTCGCTGAGATGCAACACCGGCTGTGGTGATCAGGCCACTTTCCCTCCACGCACAACCCCGAGATCCTCCACCCACCGCATCTGCGGCCCAATATGGAAACCCTTCGGCTATTGCGATTCTCGGATGAAGGGGCGTACAGAACGGCAGGATCCATCTTTGAGGCTCAACGACATGTCGTTCCCGTCCAGGCATTCGTATACTAGAAAAGGTTTCTCTATCCCTGTATTGACCCTGGCTACGGGAATAGCGTTCTCCTGCACCTCTCTCGTTTCCACCAGACACATCTTCTGGTTTTCTTTTTCCTTGTTTCTTCTCCAGCTTACATGCTAGCGAGAGGAGTGGCCTTCCCGGCGGACACATCCCGAACGCTTGTCCTTATCTGCCAGGGGGGGGCTGAGGTTATGAAGCGACTGTGATTAGTCGGTATGTTTGGGTCTCGAACCGGCCTGGCCTTTTTGGGGTGCTTGATGGTTGGGACACAACCGCCGTTTCCTCTTGCCACTGATTTCCGAGGTTTCTCGCACCCGATACTTCATCGCCGAGCACTCATATTCTTTCGACGAGAAGTTCCAAGAGGCAGTACGTACCACTGGTTCAACATGCGATCGGCCGGATGATCCGCAATTTGCGCCGGGTCGCATCGATAATCGCATCGACAATGGCATCGCATCTGCGACACACCCAACGAAGTAAACAAAAAATTACCCTAGAGAAGCGACCGAACGTCATGAAGCTTCACCTAAGGGAAAAAAAGATATTTCCATGACCACAGGCTCCACAGTCGTATGTCGAACGTAGGAACAATCGAAGAAAAGCGGGCACTAACATTGCGAGGCTTCTCCGACGCACTCCCGAAAGTCGAGACAAGGTGATGCGATTGGCGAAGGTGACTAAACCAGTACGTACCCGTTTCTCGTCCTTCCTCGAAGTTTTTAGGACTAACAAGTACTATAGATGTCGTTTCTTTTCGTTTGCTTTATTTTCTTCTCACCGGCACCATTCCCGTCGAGATCAGAGACAATCACAAGCTCGAGTGAGCTGAAGGAAGCGCTCTCAGGGCTGACTGCGATCATCTGAAAGGCGTGGGAAGCCCGACCCAGCTCTGTGGCACAACGGCCGGACATGCGCCGGCGGCGGCAGCTAGACAGCAGAGCTGAAGGCTAGGCGAGCGCCCAGTCGACAATTTCCTGCAAGTTTTTGTACCCAATGGATACAAACACCTTATCCGGGCCTTGAGCCTTTGCGGAAGCGCAAACCGCGTCCAGTCAGCTTCAAATGCAGTCATGGGTACACGACCAAGACCAAGGGCCCCCACAAGTCCGTTCTCCTTGATCATGGCTCGGAGCCGCTGCGGTGTGCTCTCGGGAGTCGACTGTTGCTCGAGACTATAAAGATTCATCGGGCCCCCCTTTTCGGTACACTTGTTCCCACTCCCGTTTGTGTCTGTTATTCAGTTTGATTCTTGCCTTCTGTCGTGAGGGCTTCGCGTTTTTGCACTTAAGGGATTATCGTTCGACCTTTTGCCAGTCAAGTCGACCTCTAACTATAAACCCCCTCATACCTAGAAGCCTAGACTCGGCCCTCTGGTCCTTTGATCCCTTCCCGCTCACTTGAGTACACGTCTCTCTCTCTCTCTCCCCGCCTCTCTCTGCTTTGCCTCTCTTTGGTATTCACCCTTACCACCACCAAGATGTCTCCAGAACAACAAAAGCCTCTCAGCTGGTGGAAACGCCACTGCACTCCTCCGCCGGCTATCAACCGAACTCCCCAATGTCCATGCTCCGCCTGCTGGAACGGCAACGGAGAGCACTGGAAGACGACCGCGCCTCAAACCGCTGGTCCAATTACCACGGCGCCTCCTCCGTCAAAAGAGACACGAACGGCCACTCTCCGTCGAGAAACAGAAACAGATCTTACGCCGCTCCGCCGCGAAGAAACCTCGTCGACCACGAACCTCAGCGTCTGTTCTCAGGAAAGCAGGACCGGCTCCGTCTCGCTCACAAACATTCACCGCCTCGTCCGGGGGAAGGAGATCGTTTAAGTGAGGGGTCGTGGTGGTTCAATCACTCTAGCCCGTGGCTGGCAACCAAGATCTAGGGCCACGTACACTGCCACCTCCAGGGGCAGAAAGCTTGGCGTTCTGGCGCCTGGACCAGCCCTTTCCTTTGTGTGTTTGCGAACAACAGCGGTCATCCTCATTTCAGACGGGTTGAGAAGGACGAGAAGTGAATGGGAATGGGCAAAACCCCCTCAAAAATGCCTGTGTGACCCCCGGGCTGCCAAGAAGCCGACTCTCACAAGAAGTTCTCTGGGCGCAGGATGTCGACAGGTTGGACCGGCCAACTTTAGGGTTTGAGATGCAGATAAGGGGTCCTTGTGTTGCAGTCTCTGGACAGTTTGGGATGCGCCGGCGGGCGCCGCAGCGGGGGAACTGTCCCGTTGGGTTGGTGCGAAAGTCGTAATCCTGGGGAAGCGAGGACTGCGACTGGGGGAGGGGTAGCTTTGGAGGGGTGCGCGCCGCGTGGTTGGTGTGCTGGGGAAGCTGGAGCTTAGAAAAAGTTGGGGTATTGGAAAGGCCTACTACACCAGGGGACGTCTGGCTCCCGCATGTCAACCAGTCAGGCGGAGTGAGAGGTCAGCAAACACTCACTGCTATGGCTGCGGGGGTTTTGGAGGATTCAGTTCCCGTATTGAGATGCTTCAAGAAGGACCCTTGGAGACGGGAGTAGCTGCGAGTTCGAGCGTATGCCATTTGGAACCGCAAGGTGTTCTGGGCGAAGAGGCAGAAGATGAACAGCGTTTTCATTCTGGCTGATATGGGTCGTTGGTGTTGTCTTTGGCGCTAGCATGGAAAATTCAAAAGAAGTACTTGGCATCATCTTGGACTGGTCTTGTGAGCATCCCGAATGACCAAGACGCATACCATAACCGGAAGCAAGTCGGCCCCATTGCGGCGCGGAATCGGAGACGGCAGACCCACCCTGCCTGCATAACGGGGCCGAGTCACTTGCCCATCCCAGCGGGAAACACATCAGTAACAAAGCAAGCTGGCCTCGGTCATAAGGTGCAAGCTGTCGATATATTTCGTTTGGGTGGGTGGACAAACGTCCACAACTCATAGCTAGATAAGATAAGGTCATACATAACCTGCAAAAACAAAACATTAAGGACCGACCGCGGTTCGAACGCGGGGCCTAGAGATAGTTGCTGTTCAAGTACTGCAATCTCTCGCTCTACCACTGAGCTATCGATCCATGTGGTTATTGAGGTTGTGAGGAGATGCAGATGGAGTGCCCATGACTCAAAGAAATTGAGGACACTGTGGTGTTAATCGTGGCGGTTGGGGTTTTGGTGGGGCTAGAGGACCATGATGGAAGCGGCCCGCTGAGTGTGGAGGCCGGCGCGGTTAGGCTCTACGTCACTTAGAGCTCATCCAATGTCTGGCTCGGGACTCGGGAGGTAGATGTATGCTTAACTTGAGCGCATCCCATAGAGACAATTGTCCCTTTGACAAATCGAATTTGGCAGATCAGGCTGTTTACCCAACATGGTCCTGAATGTTGATCCTGCCATTATCGAGGCTCTCAAGCTCGACCCTGAGCAGACTAAGATCGCCTCGCATGGCGGATCTGGATTTGCGTCATCGTTCAAGCTCACGTCGGTTGTTGATGGTCAGCCCACCAACTTCTTCGTCAAGACCGGCTCTGGGAAAGATGCGGAAATTATGTTCACAGGTAAACCTTGACTTGGTTTTGCAACAATCCCATTTTACTCGTGTCAGTACAAGTCCTGACGTTTGGCAGGCGAACATGAATCGCTGAACGCAATTCACAATGCCGTCCCAAACTTTTGTCCCAAGTCATACGCTCACGGACAATATCAATCGTCACCTGGCAAGCACTTCATGATCACGGATTTCCTGGACCTGGGCTCGTCAGCATCAGGCGGTTCCGGGCTCTCCCTGGCTGCGAAGCTAGCCAAACTGCACATGACTCCAGCGCCGATTCCGGAGGGGTTCGATAGACCCATGTACGGATTTCCCGTGACCACATGTTGCGGATCGACGCCTCAAGACAACTCTTGGAAGGCGTCGTGGGCCGAGTTTTACGCGGAAAACAGGCTGCGCGGCATCCTGCGCGCCGGGATCAAGAACAACGGCTCCGATGGGGAGTTGTCGAAAGCCGTGGAGGCGGTAGCGAGCAGGGTCGTCCCGCGTCTGATCGGCGACGACCATGTCCAGGGAATGAAGCCGGTGGTGATTCACGGCGATCTCTGGAGTGGGAACCACAGCCGGGGCCAGATTGCCGGGAAGGGCGGCGCCGAGGAGGTTGTGTACGACTCGTCGGCTGTGTACGGGCATTCCGAGTATGAGCTGGGGATCATGAAGATGTTCGGTGGGTTCGGCAGCAGTTTCTGGAACGAGTACAACAAGCTGGTTCCCAAGGCGGAGCCAAAGGAGGAATGGGAAGACAGGGTTGCGCTGTATGAGCTGTAAGTGTCGACATCTCCTTTCGTTGCCTGGTCAACAATCCATCTGACTCGACGGCATTACAGATATCACCACCTCAACCACTATGCGATATTTGGCGGAGGATACCGGAGTGGGGCGATGGGAATTATGAAGAAGCTGATTTCGAAATACGGTTGATGAGCCCACGGGCAATTACTTTGTGGGGGTTTGAAGCATTAACGGGTTGCTCAATTGATCAAGGACCAGCTATTCCACATGAAAAAGCCGGCCCGCGTCGTTCAGAGCGCTGGTGGGCATGCGAACTTGACATGGCAGTGTTAGTTTAAGGAACGATGCATCCCAATAAAAAGCATGATCCAAATTCTATCTGCACCTCTCGGGCAAAATATCAGGGTCTAACATCGTTTGTCACACGGCGTTGGGGGGAAACAGTCCGTGGTGTCGTCATGCCGTCTGATGTATTCAAGTGATTTTTACCTCAGCCGTTAGGGGCTGCTAGGCTTCGCACGCCAGGGGTTGCCCTGAAACTGAGTCTAATTTGGCCCCTGGTTGAGGGAAAGTCACGCGGACCATCTTTCATCCGGCGCATTTGCACTGCAAGAAAGCAACCTACCTACTCCAGGTCAGGCCATGGCACATGGCACAGGGGATTTTAATCACAAGGGTCGATCTGGTCACTTCCCATCCCCGTTGCCAACTCCGATAGCACCTTTCGCCCCTTGCTATTTTGCTTGAAACCACGACGTCTGGCCTTTTCTATTTTTTGGGAGGAACGACAATGTCAACGTAGGAACACACATACGCTCTTCGTCGCTCCCTTTTAGTTTTTTGCCTCACACGTCGCCGCAATCATGAACGGCCACTTCGCTGCTGTCGGCGACGAGCCGGATGCTCAAAACTACGAGCATGGGATCCAAGTCATTGACGACCAGAAGGACTTCAAGTATGGCCTCGCACCCTCGCCACTGGGTCTACTAGTATGACGGTAACTAATGGGCGGTTTCTCAGTGTCGCGGTCGCCAAATACTTGCAACAAGCTCACGTCGCCGAGGCGGGGTTTAACTACCACCTCATCTCCGTCTTCGGATCCCAGTCCACCGGCAAGTCGACGCTGCTAAATAACCTCTTTGGTACCGATTTCTCCGTCATGTCCGAAACAATGCGACAGCAAACCACCAAGGGTATTTGGATGTCCAAGAACAAGAAGGAGTCGGCGGGCATGGCGGAGAACATCCTTGTCATGGACGTTGAGGGTACCGACGGCCGTGAGCGCGGCGAGGACCAGGATTTCGAGAGGAAGAGCGCCCTGTTCGCCTTGGCTACGAGTGAGGTCCTCATCGTCAACCTCTGGGAGACACAGGTCGGTCTGTACAACGGCGCCAACATGGGTCTGCTAAAGACCGTGTTCGAGGTCAACCTCCAGCTCTTTCTCAAGGACAAGCAGTAAGTTGCGTGTGCGCGCTGCAGGCAGACCGCCACTTACTGACAACATGCCACCATAGGTCAAGCCTCAGATCCCTGCTCTTCTTCGTCATTCGAGACCACCTCGGCACTACACCCCTCGCGAACCTGCGCAACACGTTGATCCAGGACCTGACCAAGATCTGGTCGTCCATTTCCAAGCCCCAGGGCCTCGAGAACTCCCGCATCGAAGACTACTTCGACTTCGCCTTCGCGGCCCTCCCTCACAAGATCCTCCAAGCTGATAAGTTCGCGACCGAGATCCAGAACCTAGGGAAGAGGTTCACTGCGGGGCATCGTTCGGGTGGATCCACAAGCCAGGAGTTCGAGGGCGGTGTACTCTTGCCCGAATACCACCGCCGAATTCCGGCAGATGGATTTTCAGTCTACGCTGAGGGTATCTGGGACCAAATCGTCAACAACAAGGACCTCGATCTGCCCACGCAGCAGGAGTTGCTTGCTCAGTTCCGTTGCGATGAGATTTCCCGTGAGGTACTGATTGGTTTCGACCAAGCCGTCGTGCCGTTGGAGGAGAAGCAGGCCGAGTCTGCTAGAGCTGGAAAGCCCACGGTTTTGTCGGAGCTTGGTGTTACCGGACGCCAGTCCCGCGACAAGTGCCTGAAGGCATTCGAAATCCAAGCTAGCAGATACCACAAAGGCGTGTACACACGCAAGCGCCAAGATCTCGAGGGAAAGATCGACGCCAGGCTTAAGACGCTGTACAACGCGCAACTGTCCGCCGCGCACAAGTCTGGTATCGCATCATTCAGTGACGCTGTTTCGGGTGCTGTCAAGGCCGGCCAGAAGTCGGGCGCCGCCTATGAGTTCGCCGAGATCGTTGCGCAGGAGAAGAAGAAGACGCTCGAGCTCTTCAAGAATGAAGCCGAAAGCCTCGTGATCCCAGGCGTTGCGTGGTCTAACTTCCAGTCGCAGAACGTGCTTTTCGAGAAGGAGCTCGACGATGTAAGCGGCAAGCTGCGCAAAGAGGAGATGCGCCGGTTGGCCACGAGAGTGGAGCGATGGGTCAAGTCTCGATTGGGTGATGCTATTGGGCTTGAATTCAACAAGTTGGGCTCAGGTAGGGCCGGTTCTGGTGCGCCTGAGACGGGCGAAAAGCCTGCGGAGAAGGACCTCTGGGACCGTATCTGGAATGTCTTTGTTGATATCGTTAAGGATGCTCAAAGCCGATTCACCGACCGTGCCAAGAGCTTCGAGGCGACTCAGGAGGAGGTCGAAATTGGCCTCTGGCGCCTCAGACGCAAGAGCTGGGTGGCTCTGCGCGAGAAGATTGAAGAAGAGGTAATGGAGGGCAACATCTTGCTGAAGTTGAGAGAGAACTTTGAAGACAAGTTCAGATACGACGAGGCCGGCGTGCCCAGGATATGGCGCCCCACGGATGATATCGAGGGTATTTACACAAAGGCGCGAGAGTCTACGCTGACTCTCATCCCTTTGCTGTCCAAGTTCAAGCTGTCGGAGGGCCTCAGTCCTCCTGATTTGCCTTCTTGGGTGGGTGGACAACCACGTGGGGTTGAGGTTAGCGACGAGGAAGATCTTACCCCTATCGGTGGTGTTGATGAAGAGGACGGCAAGAGTCTAGAGGAGGAGATGACAGTGCTTAGCGAAAGCAAGCGCCAAGACCTCGTCATCCGCTTCAAGAAGACGGCAGATGGCGTTTACGTAGAGGCCAAGCGCAGCGCCATCGGTGGTGTTGCTCAAGTGCCTCTGTACTTTTACGCCCTGCTCGTTGCCCTGGGATGGAACGAGATTGTTGCTGGTGAGCACCATATGAAACCTTTTTTTTTTCAGGACGATACTGACGCGAAGATAGTTCTGCGCAACCCGTTTCTCTTCATCTTCCTCATCCTACTGGCTGGAGGCACTTACGTCGCTTACACGCTGAACATGCTGGGCCCCATGTACCAAATGGCCAACGCGGCGGCCAACCAGGGAGTTGAGATTGGCAAGCAGAAGTTGCGGGAGTTTATCGAGAACTCGGACACGGCGCGCCAGGCGCTGGCCATGCCCTCCCGGCAAGACAGCTCCATCAGCATGGACACATTGGACAGCCGAGGCAAGAAGAAGAGCTCGGAAGACGACATTGATGACATTTAGATTTTGAGTCGCGAAAGCTGAAATGAAGCGGTCCAGACGCCGGCGATCAAGCCAAGGAGTAGGATTAGGAGTAAAGGATATAATGTCTACAAGATGTGTTACAGCTATGCTACCAAGTTTCCATGGTGATTGTACACTGTGCGTCAACGCCCAACGCCCCTTGAACAAACTAAAATTAAACGATTGTTCTAAAACGCCTCAAGCCCAGCTGGTCTTCCGAACCAAGTACCCAACTCATCGCCGTCCTCCCTATCTGACGATGTGAAAAAATCAGTCATGCGAGCCTCGCCGTCATCATCGACAGGCCAGTCCACCTTCAGGTTCCCCTTGGCCTCGAGCATGTCCTTGGCAGTGCCCCAGCTAAACCGACATTCTGGTCCCCAGCCAAAGACAGGATGCATGTTGCCCCTCATCCACGTCACACATCGCTGATCGGAAGGATAACCAGACCCCCAAGCCATGCCCTCCTCCGCCTCGGCCGCCTTCGGCGCACGCGCCCGGTACAGGACCTCAAGGGCGGCATCACGGGTAACCTTGGCGGCGACAGAGGCCGCAGAAACACAGGGGTACAGACTATCGGCCTTCTTGGCGACGGTGATCTTGGTGGCGGGGAAGAAGCGCTGGAGCTTGGCCTGGTACGCGGCCGGTTGGCCGACGGTGTCGACGTAAATCTCGGTGACGTTGACACCCCTGGCGAAAACGCCCTTGATGAGGTCGACCGTGGCGTCCATGGCCTGGGCGTTGAGGTTGTAAGTCGCGCCGGGCCGGAGCATGCCCGTCGATATGTCCCGGGCGGAGAGGGAGCGGACGGCGAAGCCGCAGGACTCAGACAGGTCGGAGCCGGGCTTGCAGAGTGCTTCCATGAGCCTGGAGCGGACGGCCGGGGTGAGGACCTTGGAGTCGTCGAAGTGGTGGGTCTCGCGGAGGAGGGGGTCCGAGAGGGGGATCGGGAGGTAGAAGACGCCGTAGACCATGGGGCCTAGGACGGGGCCGCGGCCGGCTTCGTCTACGCCGAGACAGACGGGGGTTCCTGTTGCTGGTGACTCTGAGGAATCTGGGGTTGATTCTGACGGAGGCGGGAGGAGCGATGGTGGAATTGGCGAGAAGTATGAGTAGGAGTCGCCTGCGAGGAGGGCTTTGTCATCGATTGAAGGTGGGATAAAAACGTCTGAGACCGGGGTCTCGAGGGCGATGTCCTCGACTGTTTGGGAGTCTTCCATTGTGAGATCTGGATGCTTGGGGAACACTCTGGGGAGCACTTGAGCGGATGAAAGTCGTTACTTGGGTGAAACGATGCGCGTTGCCTGGGTATCTTGCGACCAGAATGGAACAGAGAGTAGTGAGTGAAAGCTCACGGAGTTACCTTGAGTTGAGAAGCTACTGTATTAATCTAACAGCAGTTTCCGTCCCTCAACGCGTCGACGCGTTAATGCATGTGGAGCAGGCCGCACACGTGCCCCCAAGCTTAACAGCCACTGACAGGCCTGACAGCACTTCCCAATAGCAATAGCAGCAGTACCGGGCGCGCCACGCCAATACGTCTTTCCTCCGCCCAAAAAGTTGCGCGACGAATATCACAACCGTCACACCATCTTGAGGGTAAACAAATACAGCCCGCTGGCCCCGGAATCTTGCTCGATCTTGCTTGCTGCATCACTCAGGTCATTCGTACTGAGCTAAGTTCTGGGTTTTTGTCCCGACGGGGCCGATTTTGGTTGCTATTGTTACTCAGAGCTTCTCGACAACAACACGGTCGCGATGGCACCGCGACCCTCCAACGTCCGGCGTCGCGAGACGTCTACGGGCGACTATCACGAGCTCGGTGTCAAGGGCCGGTATGTCGCGGCACCCGCGCAACTTGCGATTGCGATGCGATGCGCGAGGAACTTGATATTGACTTTCCTGCAGAAAAACAGGAGTGGAATTGCCCGACACCGGCATACGCGACGAGCATGGCATGCAGCCCCTCGACGGAGTCTTCTCATCGCCCGAGAAGGAGAACGGGTCTGCCGATGAGACCACAGGCGAGCAGGATATGGAGCTTGACTCTGGTGAGCTTTTTATTACGTGAGCGACGCAGCCGGTCGCGCGCACCTTCTGACGAGATGTATTATTAGATACCGCAGCGGGACCAGCTACGATTCTTAAGGCGCATCCTAGAATGATCCCGCGAGGAACCTCGCCGCGAAAGACGAACCTCGCTTCCCCTGCAGTGCGGCACCCTAGCTTCGGCGTATCATCATCACCGGCTCGAGGATCTCCGGTCCGAGGATCACCTCCCGCCCAGTCACATTCCCAGCCCGTCCGAGGAGCTGCAGTTTCTCGTCGACTCGACTTTGGCGCATTGGAGAAGAATGGTCCTGGGCTGAACGGAAAGCGCCCGAACGGGTTCAACGGACGCGCACCTTCTCCTGGAGAAGAGGAGGAGGAGGATGAGGCGATAGAGAATGGATCACCTGTCCAGGACGGCGGCGAAGAATCGATGCAGATGGTCGGTATGGACGGAGACGACCAGCCGGAGCCGGAGTCCGAGGTCGAAGTGCCAGAACCGGAGGAGGCGGAGGAGGAAGAAGAGGAAGAGGAAGAGGCGCCGCCGCAGCCAGTCAAGCGCAAGGGGCGCCCACCCAAAGCGAAGGCGCCCGTCGTCGAAGAACCAGAAGAAGAAGAGCCTGCGGTCGCAACCGAATCGGAGGAGGAGTCAGTTGCGCCCAAGAAAAGAGGTCGCCCGGCCAAGGGCAAGGGGAAGGCCACGGCTGACGAGGTTGAGCCGGAACCCGAACCGGAAGTTAGCGCCCCCAAGCGCCGGCGCTCGCGCAATTCCAATGGCAACGAGGACGCGCAGGCGGAAGTGGAGGATCGTGCTTCCAAGCGGCCACGTACAGAGACGGCGGCAGCACCGAAACCTGGCAAGCGTGGACGACCCAAAGCTGCGCCCAAAGGGGAGGAAGGCGAGTCGTCGAGCAAGCAAGCTACCAAACCTGACCCGAAACCCAAGGCCGCGGCCAAGAGCAAGCCCGGCCGCAAGCCCCAAGCCGCTACTGTTGGCGACGATTCTATTCTGGGCGTGGTGCAGAAGGGGCCACCTATGCCCAAGGCTCGAGGTCTGTTCTCGCGAAAGCAACCACAGGACCCTCACGCGATAACGAAAACAAGATCTGGCCGACAGTCTTACCGTCCATTGGCATTCTGGAAGAACGAGCATGTTGCATATGACGAGGAAGAGACTTTTGAGGCCGGCAAAGAAAGGTTCTTGCTACCGAGTATCAAGGAGGTTGTCCGCGTCGAGGAGGAGGAGAGGGAGGCGCGCAAGAAGAGGGCGAGAGGCCGCAAGCCTGCCGGCAAGGGGAAACGGAAGCAGGTCGAATCCGAAGACGAGGAAGAGCCTGAACCTTGGGAACTGGAAGGCGGCAATATTGACGGCGAGGTCGTCGTCTGGCAGCCCGAGCACGAGTTCAGCCCCCCCGCTTTGAATGAGCAGGTCGAGATAGAAGAAGACCGCATCGCAGTGGCCGCCGCGGCCATTCAGACACGCGATATCCGCGACGCCACGTTTCGTTTCGCGAAGACGCTCAGCTTGCCGTTCTTCGGCTCCGGTGTCGTCGACCTCCCGCCTGGTGCAGAGAAGCGGCCCAAGAACTCGCGCAAGATGCAGATGGTGTTCTTCGTGTTCCAGGGCAAGGTTTTGGTCACGGTTCATGAGTCGCAATTCAGGATCACTGCCGGCGGAATGTGGTTTGTGCCAAGAGGTGAGAAGATAGTCTTGCTCATTGCCAGCAACCTTCAAGCTAATGGATGGATACAGGCAATTACTACAGTATTCACAACGACTACGACCAACCAGCGCGCATCTTCTTTGCTCAAGGCTGCGAAGTCAATACTGGCGCGGCGGGGACGCCTGCACTCTCTCAAGACACGACGATCATGGGTGGCTGAGGAGATGAGTTGGCAGGTTGTGGAAAGTTCGCGTGCTGGTTCGTTTGCTGTTTGCGCTGACGACGTGAGCTGTTTATACCCTTCAATGACTCAGTTGTAGTTGGTCTGACGGAGGTGGTTCTTGCAGTTTGAGGAGGACCGTGTGACACCAGAGGTGGCTGTTTGGGCTGGGTGGCATTTTGTGATGCGAGCGTTCGACTATTTTATGCTTGGCCTATAGCGGTTCTTGAGACGTGATGAAAAAGCTTTTTGGACTGCCATAATTAAACGTACTTGCGATCTCGGGTTTATGGTATCTGGTGTGTTTCGTGGAGATATGTCTTCGACTTGCCTCTCGAGTCTTTGGAGGGGCTGGATTGCTGGTGACGTTTGTGATGTTCCCGCGCTCCAGGGCGCCGGGTCGCCGGGCGCTCATCTTGTTGATACTGGCCAACTACGCCAAAACGAAGTGGTTTTGCATCGCCTGGGTCTATCTCCTTACGACCAGCCCTTCTGTTGTTGCTCAACCTCGAGCGTGTCGTTCCAGGAAAAGAGTGTGGGATTGATTCAGAAGGACGACTTCATCTTTCCATCGCCTACATGCTGCGTCTCATTTACCAATTTTTTTTCTCGTGCGGGTTCGGACACTTGCTTGGCAGGATTAAGCATCAGTCGACTGAGTTTTTCTATCTACTCTGGCATGTGACCAAACAACCCACCCAAAGTGATGCGCCCAAACTCCTGATTTCTGCCCTAATAAAAGCAGAAGATCTCACAGAGTCGCAAAGGATCCCAGACGAGATTCGGCTCAGAGTGAGCGGCTGTTTTGTCACCCGCTTGCTGCTTCAAATCCTTAGATGAGCAGCGGCATTCAATCTCTGCGTTCGAATCCAATGTACATTCCCTAGGTACCTTAAGGTAAGGTGGTAGAGATGGCGATGAGCTGATACGCTGATAAGATAATTGATAACTGCACAGATAAAGAGAGACTTCCAATTCCTGGCTGTTGTCTCCACCCATTTCCCTGTATTAGGTAAGTCAGCCTGCGAGTGCGTAAGGCTGCTGGGTACGGTCACGCAACGGCAAGGTGCCCTTGACATTTTCCAGATCGTTCGTTGCCTGGCTGTCTCCAGGCGGGCAAACAAAATGCATGGGGTTTGGAGGGGAGGGGAAGGCCAAAAAAAAAAAAGGAAAAGGGAAAGGATAAGGCTGCCCGGCAACAAAGAGGCAATTTCTTTTTCGCATGCAGTCCGCCATTGAGCTCGAAGTAGAAATTTCCTGGGATCGTCAATACTTCCTATGCATAGATGAATTGTGCGACATGGTATTCTATGGTGCTGCGGCTGCTGTCGCACTGCTTGAAATACCGCCGTTTGCTAGATGTAATTCTAACTTGGTGCATCAAATGAGACGTGGTTGGTGAGGTCTCGTAGTCTGCTCACCTGCCGCAGCCGTGGCGGCTGTCTGTTTACCATGTCGCTAGGTGCCTGCCTTGCCCGCCTGCCCGGTCGGGCAAGTGTCTCTGAGCTTCTGTTGCAGTCTGTTTACGAATAGCAGTCGCGCCTTCCCTGCCACCATTTTTTCCGCCACCTCTACGGCTGTCAACGTGCTTGCCTCTGGTGACTTCGCGTTGCTTGTGTACCATGTCGCTCCAGACCATTACAATGCAGAATCAGATGGAACTGAAAACTCCCAACTGGACTTCACAACGTAGCGCATATGGAGTTTCGATGCTTCTTGAAGAGTCGCAGGACCACAGAATCAACCCCACTGACGGTGGATGATATCACTCCAAAAACTTTCCATCAGTTGCTAGCGGTGTGGGGCACGAAAAGAAGTAGAGGGTACATATCAGCCAGGGTGTGCTAGGCCTCGGTGCGGGGTACCAGGTACTTGGAGGGGTTGCCCCTCTGGCGATTCCTTAGAAAGACTTGCGGAGATGATGTCAACGCAATGAGCTCAAACAGAAAGAGAGAGAGAGGATGGTGCATTCGAATTGACACTCAGAGAATACCTTGGAAAATCGGGGCTTCGCCTGCTGAATCGGTAGCTAGTGCGCTTTTTCGGGATCCCTGTAGAAAATTTCAGCAGTTTCTGGAGGCGCCCTGAATCGAGTGGAAGAGTCTCGCGGGGCCGCGACGCTGGGTTCGACCCCACCATTGGAGAGCAGGTGGAAGAGCGAAGAACCCTTTCGAAGTTTTGCGGGGCTTTGCGTCGCTCCTGCCAACAACCTTTTAAATCGACCTTCGACTTCAGGAACTACCACCATTCTGTCTTCACTCTTCACGAAATTCCTCTACATCAATAAATACCCCACCACAAACACACGAAGCGTCCAGTGTTCTTCTTTTCTAACGAGAACTTGATCGCTATTGCCTTTACCGAAATACACCAAGGTCTTCTCGCAAACGACTCTTTTGATACCCCCACCTTAGCACACACACCACACTACCACATTCACAATGGCATCAGGCAAGGCCATCGGTATCGATCTCGGTACAACTTACTCGTAAGATTTCCCCGGCGCCTGACGTGTGTTTCGGACAAATTGCTAACCAAAAAACCAGTTGCACCGGATTTTTCAGCAACGACAAGATCGAGATCATTGCCAACGACCAGGGTAACAGAACGACCCCCTCGTATGTTGCCTTCAATGACACCGAGCGTTTGATTGGCGATGCCGCCAAGAACCAGGTCGCCATGAACCCCCACAACACCGTCTTCGACGCGAAGCGTCTGATCGGTCGCAAGTTCAACGACCCTGAGGTTCAGGCCGACATGAAGCACTTCCCCTTCAAGGTCGTCGACAAGAACTCTAAGCCCGTCATCGAGGTCGAGTTCAAGGGCGAGACCAAGACCTTCACCCCCGAGGAGATCTCCGCCATGGTCCTCACCAAGATGCGTGAGACCGCTGAGGCCTACCTCGGTGGCCAGGTCACCAACGCCGTCATCACTGTTCCCGCCTACTTCAACGACTCTCAGCGTCAGGCCACCAAGGACGCTGGTCTCATTGCCGGCCTGAACGTTCTGCGTATCATCAACGAGCCCACCGCCGCTGCCATCGCCTACGGCCTGGACAAGAAGTCTGAGGGTGAGCGCAACGTCCTCATCTTCGATCTTGGTGGTGGTACCTTCGATGTTTCCCTCTTGACCATTGAGGAGGGTATCTTCGAGGTTAAGTCTACTGCTGGTGACACCCACTTGGGTGGTGAGGACTTCGACAACCGCCTCGTCAACCACTTCGTCAACGAGTTCAAGCGCAAGCACAAGAAGGACCTCTCCTCCAATGCTCGTGCTCTCCGCCGCCTTCGCACTGCTTGCGAGCGTGCCAAGCGCACCCTGTCCTCTTCCGCTCAGACCTCCATCGAGATCGACTCCCTATTCGAGGGTATCGACTTCTACACTTCCATCACTCGTGCCCGCTTCGAGGAGCTTTGCCAGGACCTCTTCCGCTCCACCATTCAGCCCGTCGACCGCGTCCTGTCCGACGCCAAGATCGACAAGTCCCAGGTCCACGAGATCGTCTTGGTCGGTGGCTCCACCCGTATCCCCCGCATCCAGAAGCTCATTTCCGACTACTTCAACGGCAAGGAGCCCAACAAGTCCATCAACCCCGATGAGGCTGTCGCCTACGGTGCTGCCGTTCAGGCTGCTATCCTGTCTGGTGACACCAGCTCCAAGTCCACCAACGAGATCCTGCTTCTCGATGTTGCCCCTCTCTCCCTCGGTATCGAGACTGCTGGTGGCATGATGACCAAGCTCATCCCCCGCAACACTACCATTCCCACCAAGAAGTCCGAGGTCTTCTCCACTTTCTCCGACAACCAGCCTGGTGTCCTCATCCAGGTCTACGAGGGTGAGCGTCAGCGCACCAAGGACAACAACTTGCTCGGCAAGTTCGAGCTTACTGGCATTCCCCCCGCTCCTCGCGGCGTTCCCCAGATCGAGGTTACCTTCGATGTCGATGCCAACGGTATCATGAACGTCTCCGCTGTCGAGAAGGGCACCGGCAAGTCCAACAAGATTGTCATCACCAACGACAAGGGCCGCCTGTCCAAGGAGGAGATCGAGCGTATGCTTGCTGAGGCCGAGAAGTACAAGGATGAGGATGAGGCCGAGGGTCAGCGTGTCGCTGCCAAGAACGGTCTTGAGTCTTACGCCTACTCTCTCCGCAACACTCTCAGCGACTCCAAGGTCGATGAGAAGCTCGAGGCTGATGACAAGGAGAAGCTCAAGGCCGAGATTGACAAGGTCGTCACCTGGCTCGATGAGAACCAGCAAGCTACCCGCGAGGAGTACGAGGATCGTCAGAAGGAGTTGGAGGGTATTGCCAACCCCATCATGATGAAGTTCTACGGCTCTGCCGGTGCTCCCCCCGGCGCTGGCGGCGCTCCTGGCGGCTTCCCCGGTGCTCCCGGCGGTGGTGCCGCCCCTGGCAACCACGATGACGGCCCCACCGTTGAGGAGGTCGACTAAATTGATACCCCTGAGGAGATCTTTCCTTAGAGTCCGAGTCATGGGTGTTGCAACAGGGAGGTTGTCACCGGGTTTTCACGACTAGACTTTTGCTTTCTTTGCATTTTATGAAATCACGATGGGAAAAGCACGGTTACGCATGGGATCAGATGTACTCTAGTTGGCTGTCCAGGGTTAGGAAGCCTAATACAAGAACGTTAAAACAACTTGATTTGCCTTGTGTGTGCCCAGTGAAGTTTTTATTCTCTAATCGAAAGTGAGACATTGACTTGGCCATGTACACGTCGGTGGTCCAGTTCGGGGCAGGATATCTAAATGGTTTTACGTTGAAACGTATCCAGACAGGACTGCATTGCGGAAATTGGACTCGCGGTCCTGTGGATATGAGTAATGGTTGATTTGTACATGGAAAACATTAAAGAGATGCTATCGTATCCTACATGCTGCTGCCATTTACGCCGATGCTCCCTCGATGCCCAAGCCCGTTCTAATCTGTCGTCGTCTATCCATCTCCATCCTCTGCCACTCCTCATCGTCAAGTGACGGCTCTTCAAAGCTTTCCGTGAAGGCCGTGCCCGGAGGAACCTTGACCTTCCTCGCCTGCCACACGTCCTCGCTATTCGGCTTTCCGTCGCCGTACTTGTCGTGCTCCTTCTGCCTGTAGTGCGCCTTGATGGCCTCCTCCTTCATCTTGCCAGTGTATCCCTTGATCCTCATGCAGAACCAAAAATCCTCCCAGTGCTCGCTGCACGACCGCATCGTGCCGTACCGGTAGATGTGGTTCCACTGGCCGCCAACGGACTGGCAGTGGAAGGCCATGTCGAAGGCCTGGCGGCACGACATCTCGGTCGGGAGGAGGGACTCGGAGATGTCGTTGGGGTCGGCGGGCGGTGCGATTGTGCTGCGGTTGTTGCTGGTCTGGGAGGGGGAGTTCGGGGAGGATTTGAGAGAGAACCATGACGAGGAGGACGAGGAGGACGGTTTGGATGATGTCGAGTGTTTTTGCGCTGGTTCTGGGGCCGCGGGCTCGTCCTGCTTGCCTTCAGACTGGAACATGGCGATAAACTTCTGGATCTCGGGGTCCATGTCGAGATCGGTCGACTGCGTTGTACTCGAGGATGGAGGGGTCGACGCGGGAGCTTGGGAAGCTTGTCCCGGGGTGGGAGTCTTGGGGGGAGACGACGAAGCCCAAAGCCAGCCCATTTTAACGGATTATTACGTAGAAAAAGGCTGAGTGAAGACAATTGAACAAGGTCATATGGTGGTTGAGAATGAGAATGAGGGGGAACCGGCTATCACTACCCTTCGATGACCTCCCAGACGGCCGCGTCGAGCCAATTGAGTGCTTGCATTAATTTTGCCGCGACTGCAAGTGCTCTGGTGGGGCGTGGTCGGTGCGGATGATGGTGTTTCCGGCGGTCTTCCGGGAATAAGGTTATGGGGTTGGTGACAAGGTGCCTGGCCCTTGTATCTTTGCCCTATGAGGTGGGACCTTTGGGCAATGATATCATTTTTATCACGCTACTTCACCAGCTCAAGGAAGCTAACAAGAGTAGCTCGTGTGTTCAGCTCTGGCATCGTCTTTTTTGTCGTCTTTCCTGCCGTCTCCCTACCTCGTCGATTTTCACGATGCATATCATGTGAACACGTTGAAGACGACGACGACGACAACGACGACGGAACATGTTCTGCAGCAGAACAATATTTCGCCCAGGCATTACGGCTCGGTCGATCCAAAGGACATGGGTCCCTGTTCAACCGATTGCTCGGCAAGTCGCATGCGCACGCGGGAAGACGACGACTTCGACTGGCGATGAACAGTCTGGGCACATCGCTACTTCCCAGAGCGAGTCGATTTTGTTCTTCGATAGTGAGTAGTGGAATGGCATCCTGTTTTCCATTTTTTGATGAGTATCCGGCGGCGGAGCATGACAGCGCAGTAGATAGTACGGGGGCTTGGACAGCGATGGATCACGGAAATAGGATGGATGGCAACTCGACGATAAGGCAGAAATGATGCTGACTCTCTTCGCGTCACTTAGACCTCTTCCCCCTGAAGCTCACCTGGCTACTTCGATCGAGGGCGTGGCAGTCGGACACCGACTTTGGCGATCTCCTCCAACGATTCGAGAGTTCTAGCTTGGGGGTCACTGATCCCATCAAACTCGTCAAGAATGCCATTCCACAAGACTTGCCGATCAAAGTGACGGAGCTCCTGCCGCGGTTCAAAGACGGAGGAGTCTATGTCAAGTTCAGTCACGCTCCCGAGGTTGATGCTAAGGAGATTGAGAGTGAGTGAAACATAGTTCTTTTGATCGACTTTCCTGGTATATACTCTCTGGCAAGTTTTTGTCGTAGTCTTCATATTATGGTTTTCATTAAAACATGCGAGTCATATGTTAGTTACATTAGGAGACGCCGGCGCTAACGCGTTCTTCAGAATCTCTCGCACGAACATTGGAAAAGAACCCCGTACGCCCCTGGTTTAACCCCTTCCGCGGCATCAAAGCCGGGCTTGTAAGAGGCGTTCCTTGGCTCGAAGACTTGTATCGATTTCCAAAAAATAGGGTCAAGGTCGAGTTCACCGGCAAGGATGCTGGTGGTGAATCAGTCGAGCTCTCGCAGGAGGACCTGTACAGTCTCTTCCGCAAATATGGCAAAATCGCGGACATCATCTCTCAGCCTCCCGACTCCAAGGTTCTACCCAAATTCGCCTACATCGACTTTGCGCTTCTTCGGGATGCAATAATGGCGCGAAACTGCCTGCATGGTTTTGTTGTCGGAGAAGCCCTTGGCGGAGGCAAAAATGGCACCAGGCTACGATTGTCGTATGAGCAACGAGTTAAACCGCACAACATCTGGAACTGGCTTAGCAGCCATCCCAGGATCGTGATACCCGTAGTTGCAGCCCTCCTTGCCGCTCTCACTGCAGTACTCTTCGACCCGATCCGCGAATTCTTCGTCAAGGCTCACATCCAGCATTCCTTCCGGCTCACCAACAACAAACTGTACAGATGGGTCAAGAACCAGACAACGGACACATTCTCCTCCTTTGGTCGCAAAAAGACTGATAAAGCGGGCTTCAATGCCGTATGGCAACACCGCCGAGACCTTATCGAGCAGATTCAAACTTGGTTACTTGAGAGTTCTGATACATTCATTGTGGTCCAAGGTCCCCGAGGGTCTGGCAAGAAGGAACTTGTTCTTGACCAATCCCTGCAAGGCCGCAAACACGTCTTGCTTATCGACTGCAAACCAATCATCGAAGCTAGAGGAGAGAGTGGCACCATTAAGCGCCTTGCCAATGCGGTGGGATACAAGCCCGTTTTTGCGTTCCTGAATGGCATGAGCAGCATGATTGACCTCGCGGTCCAAAGCACAACGGGCGTTAAAGCTGGCTTTTCCGAGACACTCGAATCGCAAGTTGTCAAGATCCTGCACACAACTGCTGAAGCATTGAAGGAGGTTTCACTGTCAGGGCGTGATAAGGATGGCAAGGATTCCGACCTATCGGAGGATGCCTATTTGGAAGCCCACCCTGAGAAACGAGCTGTTGTTGTCATTGACAACTTCCTGCACAAGAACGAGTCAAGCATTGTTTACGACAAGGTCGCTGAATGGGCTGCTGCCATGGTTCAGAACAACGTCGCCCATGTCATCTTCTTGACGGACGACACGGCGTACTCGAAGTCTCTTTCCAGGGCAATGCCGGATCGTGTCTTCCGCCATGCGGCCTTGGGTGACCTGTCGCCCGATGTCGCCAAGAAGTTTGTCATCAGCCGCTTGGAAGAGGATGAGCTCGAAAAGGTTCGAGAACGCTCAAAAGAGGCGCAAAACGCGACAGAAAGCAAGGAGATATCCATACCAGAACCGAAGCCCGATCTCTCTGAATTGGACGCGGCCATCGGCATTCTTGGTGGTCGTCTCACTGACCTCGAGAATCTTTCTCGGCGCCTGAAGGGCAGTCAAAGCCCCCAGAAGGCAGTCGAGGACATCATCAGCCAGAGCGCTACCGAAATCGTCAAGATGTATCTGCTAGGCGGCAAGGACACCATCGAAGGCAAGAAGTGGTCTACTGAGCAAGCATGGTACCTGATCAAGGCCCTCGCTTCACACGATGCTCTCCGATACAACGAGGTGCTCCTCTCTGACACGTTCGCGTCTTCGACCACCCCCGGAGCTGCCAACGGCGAATCCGCGCTCGAGGGCCTTACCAACGCAGACCTCATCACGGTCGAGACTCACAACGGTCGCCCGCAGACTATTCGCCCGGGCAAGCCGATGTACCAGGCTGCTTTCAGCATGCTGCTCGAGGACCGCGTTCTCAAGGCCAAGATGGATCTTTCCCTCCTGAAAGAGCTAGCCAAGGTCGAAGCCAAGACCATTGAGAAGGCGGAGGGTGAGTTGGCGCTGCTGGGAAGCCTTCCGAAGCAGCCTGCGCAGACGGGAGCTCGCGTGTCGTACCTGCTTGACAAGCTCGAGGGAAGTCAGGTGAAGATCATTCAGTACGAAAAGGAGATTGCGGGGTTGAAGAAGGTGCTGAAGCACAACTACTAAAGCTGTGTTTGTTGGGGTCCAGGTGGAAATTACGTAGATGATACCCCCCTCTCAACATGAAGTGTATTTCGCCGTCATCGTCGTTGCACTTATTCCGGACCTGCGTAATACACGCCACCTTGCATTACCTTTCTTCCGAACGTCTCGTCTGCTCTGCTCATCACACTGCGCGTTTCCGCTCATGCAGGAGTGGCAGCATCAGCCCATATCTGTCTGATCTATTCCGGCGGCTTCGTTTCGTCCGGGTAGCATGCAACTACTAGCCTCGAGTCGTTCCCATTTGGAGTATGACAAACATTTCACCGGGAGAGGAAGCTGAATTTCACAGACGAGATTCAATTCGCGCGTCTATATGAGTAAGGCCTATTTTGCTGGTTCCCAGCCAACTCTATTAGGAGCAGATCAACTTTAAGGAAGACTCAGCAGCACCGCTCGTCGCACGCCATGCATGTATCGATGCATCCTTCCCACACGACAAACTCCACAAATGCCCTATATACCATCCGAAACACTTTTCTTCTTCTTTTGACTACCCAGCCCCGTCTATTCGAGCAACCCTGCGGCGATGGTCTCTCCGCCACTCCGCAGAACGACTCTTTGACCTGCTTCCAACGGCACCTTGGAGTCCAGCTTTACAACGACGCGGGCAACCTTAGCGGGCTGCACGATCTTCGGGTTCTTCTTGACGGCTGCTCCCGTCACCTTATCCAACACTGCAGGAATGGCTTCGATACGTCCAGCAGCGTGTAGGCGGCCGCGGTGAACGTCCACTGGCTGCGGCATCAGGTGGTCGAAAGCCAGCACCTTCATTGTCAGCGTATCGCTGGTCTCGATGGGGGCCGCCTTGGTGCTGATGATGTCGCCGACACGCACGTGGATGGGGTCGATGCCGTACAGGCCGATATTGACGTTCTGGCCAGCAACTGCCCAATCCTTGGGCTCACAGTCGACCTCGATGGATCGTATTGATGCTGCCTCCCCACTGGGCTGCACGATGAGCGACTCTCCGTTTTGCACTGTTCCGGACTCTATCCGGCCGGCGACTGTGAGCTGGCTCTGCTGTGTGCGGAATATCTCCGAGATCGACATTCGGAAGGGCTTTTGGATCAGCCTCGTCATCGGTTCCGAATCCTCTAGCGCCTCGATCAGTGTCGGCCCCGTGTACCACGACAGACCCTCGTCATCTGGTCTCGTCACTAGATTGTCGCCGTTGAGTCCTGAAATGGGTACGAATGTGACGTTCTTAAGTTGAAAGCCGTTGCCTTTCATGAACCCGGTAACCTGCTCTTGAATCTCATCAAAACGATCTTTCGACCAACCGACCATGTCGAGCTTGTTGATGGCAACAATGACTCGCTGGACACCCAGACTGCGAAGGAGCAGTGCGTGCTCTCTTGTTTGTCCCTTCAGGCCCTTTTCGAAAGCACCAGTGTTGGCATCAATAACGAGGATTGCGAAGTCTGCTTGGCTGGCTCCGGCAATCATGTTGGGAACGAAGTCCCTGTGACCCGGGGCGTCCAAGATTGTGAACCGCGTCTTGTCCGTCTCGAATTGGTTTGTGGCGATGTCGATGGTGACACCCCTCTCGCGCTCTTCTTCTCTCTGGTCCATCACCCACGCAAGCGCGAATGATGATTTGCCGATTTTCTCTCCCTGCCGTCGATACCTGTCGATCAAGTGCTGCTCTACGAACTTGAGCTCGAGCAGCAGCCTACCCATCAGGGTGCTCTTTCCTGCATCGACGTGTCCTATGATGGGTTAGCTGTATTCAAAGACCCAGGGAGAATCACTTGACGTACCTACTACTACGAAACTTGCGCTTCGCTTGTCGTCGCTCTTCTCGAATTCCTTCAGCACATCGAGTTTCTTATTCTTCGGTGCTGCCGAGTCGTCAAGCTGCAGGCCCTTCATCTCACCAGATGGAGCTTCGCCAGCTTTCGGTTTCGTCGCCACCTTCTTTGTCGCGCTCTTGGCGGCAGCGGCGTCGAATTTGTTGCCCGCTGGAAGGAATTAGAGTTAGCGTCTTACTGGGTTTTCGCAAATCGCGAACCTTTCGCCTGAGCCGCGAGTACAACATCATCGGGGCTGGGCTGGGAGAAAGCACTGGGCACGAAGGTTGAAGAGGCCGTGTAAGGCATGGCGTATGTCTGGGAGCCCGAGGCAGAATCTTGGCCAGGTCCAAAAAGCGTCGCAGCGAAAGCAGATGGTCGCGTGGACGGTACGACAAAGCATTCATCCTCAGCATGCTCAATTTCCTGACTGGGCATCCCCTGCGCCACGTCGACGTCCATGCCAGAAGGGTCGTCCGAAAGTGGCGGGTGTTGCAGTGGCTGAGGGGACGCCGTGGGCTGCGATGTTGCATTTGCAGACAACTTTTGTCGCTTGGCCAGAAGCCCAGATCCAGGCCTTTCGTTCTCCTTTGACGGTTCATTGATTACCAGAGAGGACATGCGCTTCTCGGCTCGGTCGACCTTGTCGTCGGTGCCTTTGACATCCGTCTTCTTCTTGCGTGCAGCAGCCAGAGCTTGAAGTTTTGATAGCTTCGGGCCCTCACCACCACCAAGAAGACCACCAGGCAGAGGTTGAGGAGGAATGAAGACAGTCTGCCGTTCCTTGGGAACATTCATCCAAGGCATGTCATGGAAGTAATAAGCCGCAGACAGGGACGTAATCCTGGGAACCGGGTACCCTGTGCTCGAACTGACGCCATCGTCGTCCGCAGCCTCGCCGCCCAACCCCCAGAAACCCAAGCCATCTGCCAAACGCTCAACGTCTGCTACTGCCGCTGCCTGACAGAAACCACTTGAATATGAAAATAATGAAAATGACTTACCATCCTTGGCCTTCTTCGTCTCCTGCTTCGGTGCTGGTGGCGGATCGATGAACTTCTTTTTCAGGTAGGATACGGATTTTTCGACGTCGTAGTAGTAGTGCCAAAGCGCGTCTTGAATTTGCTGTGTCGTGACTTTGTCGACGTCAGAGCCTAGGGCGCTTCGCACAAACTGAGTGCCTTCTGCCATGGCTTGGCGGTCCTCGGCGCTAAGTTGCTCGCCTTCCTCTTCGTAATCTTCGGCCTCATACTCGTCGAGGACCTCCTCGTAATTGAGGTTGCGAACTGCTTGGTGGCGCGACATCTTGGAGTTGAAGTGAAAGTGATGTAATGACTTCTCTGCTGTAGTGTCGTTGCTGTGATAGTGAATGGTGCAGAGAAGAGGGGAAAAGAGTCGCGATATATAGAGATTTGAGAACCAACGGAGAAAGAAATCGTTATTGCATGCCGGGTTTGCCACGACTTTCTTTTTGGTGGTTATGGTTCGAGTCACTCAGGTATGTCCGTAAGGTCAGAAAGTAAAATGACGACACCTGGGTCATGAAGGTGGGATGTGGGGCGTTCCTTGGTCATGGAGGGGCAATGGAGGGGTACCTAACAGCTGTTCACAGTGTTGCCGTTCAGTCAGGCCCGCTCAGGCGGTGAGCCACCGGATTATCCCTGCGCCGGCGACCGAAGCTTCTGGTCCCCTGGAATGGCAGGCACCACCAGTTATTCAGAAATTTTGGTCCACCAGCGACCCGGTGCTTGGAGCTCAACCCCCCTCAACGCACGATACCTCGATTTCCCCGGCGCCGCTTCCAATTGAATCGCACAACCACCCCGAACCTCTATTGACGTGCGACAACCTTCATTATGGCGTTGAGTATGATGTCCAGGCCCTCTGCATTATCGAAAGCTGCTGACAAAAATGTTTAGACCTGGATATGGCCAATGGTAAGCGATATACCGACCAGGAGCTCCGATTTTAATATTGACGAATTTCTGTCCAGCGGTCGTGACGAAGGACGAGCAAGGCCGTCCCTTCATCGTCGTCAGGGAGTATGTTCTGCAAGTCACTCAGGAAAAGGAGGCCTAGCTGATGCCCCGCAGTCAGGGAAAGAAGAAGAGACAATATGGCAACGAAGCTGTCAAGAACCACATTCTCGCCGCCCGTACGGTCGCGAACATCGTCAAGACCTCACTGGGCCCCCGCGGTCTCGACAAGATCCTCATCTCCCCCGACGGAGACATCACAGTGACGAACGACGGTGCCACGATTCTGCAACAGATGGAGATCTCCAACCATGTCGCCAAGCTGCTGGTAGAGCTGTCGAAGTCCCAGGATGACGAGATTGGTGATGGTACGACCGGTGTTGTTGTCCTTGCTGGTGCCCTCCTCGAGCAGGCGGCAGAGCTTATCGACAAGGGAATTCACCCCATTCGTATCGCCGACGGATACGACCAGGCTTGCGACATCGCCGTGTCGGAGCTGGACAACATTTCGGACACCATCGAATTCACAAAGGAGGAGACATCAAACCTGTTGAAGGTGGCACGGACAAGTTTGGGTAGCAAGATCGTCTCCAAGGCGCACGACCAGTTCTCCAAGATCGCGGTCGACGCTGTCCTCTCCGTTGCAGACCTCGAGCGGAAAGACGTCGATTTCGAGCTTATCAAGGTCGACGGCAAGGTAGGAGGGGCTTTGGAAGATTCCATGCTCGTCAAGGGTGTCATTATCGACAAGGACTTTTCTCACCCCCAGATGCCTTCAGAGGTCAAGGATGCCAAGATTGCCATTCTTACCTGCGCTTTCGAGCCCCCTAAGCCCAAGACCAAGCATAAGCTCGACATCACCAGCGTTGAGGAGTTCAAGAAGCTGCAAAACTATGAGCGGGAGAAGTTTATTGAAATGATTCAGCAAATTAAGGACGCCGGCGCCAACCTGGCCCTCTGCCAATGGGGTTTCGACGACGAGGCAAACCACCTTTTGCTCCAGAACGGCCTCCCCGCCGTGCGGTGGGTAGGTGGTCCCGAGATCGAGCTTGTGGCTATCGCAACAAATGGCCGCATCGTACCGCGTTTCGAGGATCTTAAGCCCGAGAAGCTTGGCACAGCTGGCCGCGTCAGAGAGATGTCCTTCGGCACGACGAGAGAGAAGATGTTGATAATCGAGGAGTGCGCAAACACTCGTGCGGTGACCGTCTTTGTCCGCGGTAGCAACAAGATGGTAAGCATATCAAAATACTGAGTCACAGCATTGACTAACGCGTCTCAGATCATCGACGAGGCGAAGCGCTCTCTCCACGACGCCTTGTGCGTCGTTCGCAACCTGGTTAAAGACAATCGTGTTGTTTACGGTGGTGGTGCTGCCGAGATTGCCTGCTCTTTGGCTGTCGAGGATGCCGCCGTCAAGACCCCCGGTCTGGAGCAGTACGCCATGCGCGCTTTCGCTGAGGCACTGGACTCTGTTCCTATGGCTCTGGCTGAGAACAGCGGTCTGAACCCCATTGCTACGCTGGCCGAGGTGAAGAGTCAGCAGGTCAAGGCCGGTCCCTCTGGCCGCGGCAAGCTTGGTGTCGACTGTATGAACCGCGGCAACAACGACATGAAGGATGCGTTCGTCATCGACCCCCTTATCAGCAAGAGACAGCAGCTCATGTTGGCAACGCAATTATGCCGCATGGTGTTGAAGGTGAACAACGTCATCATTGCCGGATCTGGCGAGGACGACTTTTAAGGAACAAAAATAAAAACATTATGACGAATGGGAAAAAGGTTCTAGACGGGTCTATGGTGTTTGAGATTATACCAAGCTTTGTACTATGCAAATAGAGAGACCCTGATGTCGAGACCAATGCCAGTCCTCGATTCCCCAAAACCTGATTCTATACTTGCTCTATTGATGCCTCTGCCGTGTCAAGTCTAAAGTGTTCATTGCATCCAGCCCCGCTCCTTTGAGTACTTGAGGTACGGCTCCATGTCCCGGTAAAAGACGCGCTGCAGCTCAGCCTGCTGCTCAGGGGTAGGGCGAGCATTCTCGCCCTGACGGCGCTCCCAACTCTCCTGGGTCTCGGTGAGAAGGGCCTTCTCGTCCTTGCCGGTGCTGTCGGCGAAGTTGTACGACCGGTACTCGGTGTTTTCCCAACCAGTTGCTGCACACCTGTTAGTTACCAAAACTCGCATTACATCCGTGAATGTCGGAAACTCACCCTTGCCGGCCGCAATGCCGTGGAAATCGTTGGTCAGAAAGTGCAAAAATCCTCCGTGAGTTACAACCACGACCTGCGCATCACCCTTGACATCCCCCACGATATCCCTTAAAGCCCTTCTCGCCGCAGCCGCTCTCTTCTCAAGCTTCTCCAGCGTCGGCTCCCACTTGCTCTCCGGGCTCTTCTTCTCCGTCCAGTCCTCAGGGACTCTGCTGAAGTCAACCTTGCCTTCGAACTCCCCTTCGATCTCCGAGACAGCTGAGCCCGTGTCACACGGCGCGTCAGAAACCTCCTGGACCTCGGGCAGCGCAATCACCTTGCGGCCATCGTCGGATCCGAAGGCCAGCAGGCAAGTGTGCAGGGTGCGGCGGAGGGGACTCGCGACGAGATGGGTGAGCTTGGCGTGGTGGGGGAATGCGGCGCGGAGAGCTGCGCATTGTTGCTTGCCCAGGTCCGTGAGGAGAGGGTCGCGAATGGCTTCGTTCTCGACGCAGAGGTTGTGGAAGCCCTGCGCATGGCGGACGAGGTGGACTTGAACGACCATTTTTTGATGTATGAGTGACGATGAAAGCGAGTACTATGAGGTTCTGAAAATGTGACGAACGAGACTTTGTTTGTCTAGGAAGATTTGGTTTCGACGTGAGACAGTAGTGAGAGTGGACAGGCGGGGTAAGTCCCGACAATGCAGCAGCCGTCAAGTTTTAAAAAAAAGGTGGAAAGGTGCGTATGTGGTCTATTTGTTGTCAACTCGAAAAAAAGATGCTCCGGTACTCGGTGTGGAGGGAAAAGCCGTGATTCCACGATCCAATTATAAAAGCACGCGGTCTCGAGACAACTACGTAATGAGCTCCTGCGCTGACTGCACTTGCGTCTCGGAAAAGTTCCTTGGTTTGGGGCGAAGGAGTGCGCCCCAAGTGGATAGGTTTCCCACCGGGACGGACGCGGGAGCCAAGAGGGGGACGCCTCTTTGAAAATGACTCAGAAAAATGGCGGGCGGGCCAGGACAGGAAACTGGCAGCGCCGCACCTTTTACGACGCCAGGAGGGATGGCTCCGCAGCGGCGCCGATGACCGGGGCAAATATGGGTCCCGTCCGTCCGGCGTGGTTGGGCCGGAGCGATGTTGCCAAGTCGGGGAAGTTGACTTGTTGCCGAGCCAATCGCAGACAACGCTGATTGACTTCGTTACGCCTCTGGCCGTAACGGCTGACCGCCAGCCGAAGGTGTCGGATCGGCTTTTTTGCCGTACTGGTCACAAGATGGATATTGAGTCACACGTTTGGAGTGGCATAAATGTCGAACAGGCCATATTGAGGGTGCTTTGCAAGAACGACATCTGGTCACGAACGTATTCAAGTCATTGAAATTTCCATTGGCTAGGCAAGGCCGAGCATGGAGATTCCGAGTACGTCGTCTTAGAGCACCATCCGTCGACATGAAGCGGTAAACACTGAACGACGCTTCAGACGAATGCTACGCAAGGGCTTTCCTCCAGAGACTTCGCCAGTGCCCTCTATCTTGCCGAAGAAGACGACATTCGTATCTGTAACTGATTTGTAGTAATCGATCCAGGTCTCCTAAGTGCCGAGGCGGTCGGTCAGCATTATCGTGCAGCTTGAAACTCAGATAATCCATGACAGAAATATGAGTGATGACGACGCAACGGGAAAGCTCTGATACCTACGGTAGATGAACGGAATACCACAATCTGCTTCTCTTAGTCGACGTCGAATCTCCCATCCATGGGCCATGGATCTTTGAATTGTTTGGTCCTGAATCGGAATCAGTCAGGGTTTGTTCTTGGAATAGGTTTGAACCACTCAGACTTACTTCAAGTCCGTGCCTGGTGTCAACTTCGCGCTCGCATACCTCAAGAGCCTGTTGTACCACGTCGCTCCTAGTCCCACCGAGCCGATCCATGCCGCCATCGTGGCCATCTTCTCGGACCTAGGCACCCTGAGCCGAGCGTACTCTTCCAGAGCTAACTTGAAGGCGTTGTCTTGGGCTTCTGTGTCTTTTCTTGATACAGATGATGTCCCCCAATGCTTCAAGAGCACGCTTGCAAGCACAGTCGCGTCTTCAATGGCAAATCCGGTTCCTTGACCACTAGTGGGAAGCATCAAACGTGCGGCGTCGCCAATGAGAACGATGTTACTGTCATTTGTCCACTGAATCTCGTCTTCCTTCCACACCCGCTGGCGCAGAGGTGTATGGATGATCCGGTCTGAGGTGTTGAGCATCGTTTCGAAATCGCCAGTAAACGGGTGCTTCAGGCGGAGGTGCGAGCGGAGGATACGGGCTGTGGTGGCCTTGGGGTATTGGCCCTGAACTATTGCGGCCTGCCATGATTCTTCGGCCTCTTCATTCGCAGATGCTGAGATTTCTGACTGAGCAGATATTGCTGGGCCGTCAGAAGCGGTTGGCGAATCTAGTGGTGTCGCTTCAGGGAGGATCAAGTCCCACCTGAACATACCTCCTGGACATGGGCCAGTGGCGAGAAACCCCTCGGGAAGAAAGGCGCAGTGGGACTCGTTGAAAGGGCGTTGAGGCGCGTGATTTGAGGGCAACTTTTCGCCGGATGAAATGCCATAGATCCCCGTCGCGCCCATGCAGTCAGGTAGCCATCTTGCTTCTGCCGTCTCTGGGCTCCTCAAATTCAGAACGTGGCGGCGGACGGTAGAGTATCCGCCATCAGCGCCGACGAGAAGATCAACGTCAATGTGTGTCCCATCCGCGAAGTTCACGCGAGTCTGCTTGCTCCCATTGTCGGTAGGAGAAACCGCCTCGAACTTGATAGCCTTCTTATTCCATTTGACATCTCCCCCAAAGTCACGTACGCGGTCGATGAGAAGGGCTTGTAAGCCTGCTCGCTCAAAGTACATTGTGCCCAGCTGGAATTCATGGGACCAAAAGCCGTTTCTGAGCGTTTTGATATGTGACAGCTTGGGGTCGTCGGGAGAGGAGCTGGACCAGAGCGTCAAGTCGTCGCATTCGTGGCCGTGTTCCTTGATGGCATCGGCTAGTCCCAGGGAAAACAGAGGATGTAGTCCGTTCGGAAACAGAGCTACTGAGGCTCCGGCGCGTTGGCGTTGGGAGATGTGTAAAGGACGGGTTGCCGATTCTGTTCCCGTCCCCGGGCCCAGATGGGCTGTTTTAGTCGGGATGCGGGACGGTGGTGAACTTTGATCAAACAGTATTGGGCGAAAGAGTGTTCGGAGAGCGGGATGTGTGAGAAGGTGGAGCGCGAGGGTCGGACCGGCGACGGCGGCGCCGATGATGCCGACTATTTTCGGCGCCGGAGCTGTCATGAGTTTCTTTGCGTTTCAAACCGAAGCTGTTTGAGATAATCCTGAAAGGAACGAGATCAGTGCGACTATTGACGCGTCGTTTCAAGAGGCAAATGTCGGTCTTTATACGCTTAATCGGCAGGATTCTTCAAGGATCAAGAAGCCTCATGACCTACGACCCGTTTCATTACGAAGCGGACTCTTGTTCATTCCACCTTCTGGGAGGACCCAGCATTCCTGCCAGGTATGGGAGCCTTCACCCGTCGTTCGAGGTTCGGCCTAGCATTCCAATCCGCGTGAAGCCACTGGAAACTACCCAATTGGCGATGGCGAAAGGCGCCACATTGGCGCATTTCATCGAGTATTGAGAGTGGTAGCGTAGTGGTAGGACTGCATCCTCCGTAAATAAGGAGGACGCTCAGGTCGTAAAGTGACATCATAGGTCGAGGACACACAATAATCATCTCCTTTAAACAAATAGGACCACAAAACAGAGACTAGGAGGGTTCGACTAGACTTGTATCTCGACAGCTTGAAAATGAGACACTTAATCGTATTCATCGACACTCATCGCTCTCCACCGCAATACAGTGGACACACCCGTCCCGACGCCCCGTCGATGCATCTTAGTGTCCGAGTGGGCCGTTCCAGTCATCAACCAATCCGATATGGTGTAGTGGCCAACATGATGCCCTCTCATCATTGAGAGGTTAGGCATAGCCCCGAGTTCGATTCTTGGTTTCGGAACATTTTTGGGACGCATGCTCGCGGATTATTAGTTTTTGTCTTCCTGTTGCAATGTTTTGTAAACTTGGCTGCTGCACAGTCACAGATGGCACCATCGCCGACCCTTAGAATATGAGTTTTTGCATTATCTGAGTAGAAAGATGAAGTCAAGGATGCGTTAAGCAGGGAACAAGGCCAAGTCACTAAGCGGATGGCATACTTGATATCTCTTATACCTCAAGTCGTCTGCTGTTATCTCGCAACACTCTGCGCTTGTTTCATTAGTGACCGCGCAATAACATTTCCCCCGGGGACTGCTAGTATTTGTCAAAGAATGGGAAAGGTTCGAGCAGCTGCTCAAGCCGGGATCCAGAAAGCCTCAGCCTGCCCACGTGAATCAGTCCGTTGACAAGGCGGTGACAACCGGCGGCCGGCGTGTGCATGGGGCATGGGCCAGTTTCCTGGGCTCATCTTTTATCTCGGTTCCGAACTCATTAGCTAGTTGTCGAAGAGCTACTGCGAAATGCTAAATTTGCATCCGGCTTCTTCTGGGCCGTCGAATCTAGTGATAGGCTGAGGCTTGGTCCTGAAACTGCGCAGAATGGAATGCATCAACCCTGACAGAAGTTCGTCGAACATCAAATTGCACGTGTGGCAAACGTCCTCTCTGCTCGATCAGGAACTGTGACAATAGCCAGTCTCTACCCGCACGTGTTCAGATAACTCCGAAAACCTCCCTCGACATTGACTAAATGGCAAATTTGGGGAGCTTCAACACCATGGTTCAGCAAGTCAGAACTATGATGTCCGCTCTTATCCACCTTCAATCAATAGGTGTGGCCTTGATTCGACTGAGGGTCTCGTGAACACATAATGTAATCCCTCTATATATCCGGTCTAAGATTTGCTTGCTGCATATCGTGAGCTAGGGCAGAAAGAGATGGTCTTGATGTGGGTGAGACATACAGCCTGTAACGAGGGACGACTACTCGCTGCTTTCATTATCGCGGTTTCCTGGCATCCTTATCCTCAGCCGTTCAAAGCATAGCTAAGACATTCTGAAGGTAACGCTCCTTTGCCTCTGAAAAAATGCCGCTCAGGCGGATTGGTCGCGGTGATGAACCCTAAGATACTTCTTCAGTCTTGCTCACAATTGATCTAGAAATCGCCATGACTATCAAGTCTCAAACAGCTGCTGGTCTAACCCGTGAGTTGAGGGTTTGGCGCGTCCTGATCGAAACACTTGAGACTCAAGCGTACCAGCTTGTGTCAACCGAGATATCGGGGCTAGCAATTTGCATACAACTAACTCTGACTATTGTCAACTCAACAGCGGACAACTCGTCGGCATTCTCTGAAGGCCCATTCGGGTTTTTGGTCATTCAAAAGCAACTTGAATCCAGGTCCACAACAAGGCGGATGCACTGCCGACTCAAGCAGCGACTTGCATGATGAAGGTACATGAAGAGTTCGTTGCATAATCATGAACATGATCAAGTACAATTTCATCCTCATGTCTACCAACTAGATGGGACGCATAGCCCACCCACAGTGGTCCTCGTCACCTGTCTAGTCGACTATTGAAGTTTTTTATGCCCGGTCACTGAGTGAGCATCTACAGATCATGGTCCTGTAGATCTATTTCTGCGAGTTGTGATAAAGTTGTGATAAGGCTCTTTCAGTCGTCAGGCTACATCACCTTGCGAATAAACAGGTAATGTATATAACTATATCCATTGGGTGTCGGTTTACTCGCCGGCAAAAAACATCATTAAGTTGAAGTGGTAAAATTCTTTAAACAAATGTGATCTCGCTAAAGAAACCAGACCTCGAGCTCGTCAAGCAACCTAACTTCCGGGATGTTGAATCATGGACATCCATGTACGTCGGATGCGGCTAGTTCTGCCTCTCGAGTCTGAAATTGGCAGATTGGAACCTCTGATATCTGAAGCAATCGGGTAGCCGCAGGATGAACTAGTCCTGATGCGACTCGCGTTCTCAAGTCGTCGGTCAAGGTTCCCCAGATGCCAAGTCCGCGGCTGATCCATCTACATAGCAGGAGAAGCAGACACACAAGGTAGTGATAGGTCCGGCCATTGTTTCTTTCACGTTGGTGTGTCTCTTGATGGCTCACGATGCCGCAGCGGTGCAGAGTCTTGGACGTTTCCGCAAAGCAGCACGGAAACAACGGACTCATCGGACATTTTCCCTCGCGACCCATTCCTCGAGCGCTCGCAGAACCACAAGGCAGAAGAAGAGGTCAGAAATCCACCGCCGATCCCATTCTTCCTCATTTCTCACCTATTCCAATAACTCGAATACCGAATTTTAACCAGTTCCACCGCTCATCCAGGTTTTAGTGTAAATAGGGCCTAAGCTTCTGGTTGACCGTTGACCGTTGACCGCCCTGGAGGTCAAAGAGCCGTTGGGCGGGTACGAGATCGGCAGAAGCCTTCCAGAAGCAGGTCCCGAAGGCTGACAAAAGTGATAGCAACGCAACTCCAGAAAACCCTCCCCCCCCCCCCCCTTTCTCCCCAGCGAAGATCTCGTCCATTTCAGCGCGAGCGGATATAGAATGGAACATTGACACAATTTGACACTCGCGCTGGAGCACACGTAGTTCGCATATCGCGATCATCCCATTCTAGCCCTCTTGTCAAAATCTATTATTGGGGAGGGGGGGGGGGGGGGGAGTTTTCGTGATGGCGGGAGAGAACGAGGTCCCCCACTCGAGCTAGCTGGTTTCTAGAAATGATTTGCCTTGGCATTTTATTTTTTTGTCCAGGCTGCGATGATGGGCCGCGCTCTCTCTCTCCCTGTCAGCCTGTCCCATTCCCATTTCTCAATCATTCACTATGGAACTCTCATCGGAGGCCGAACGGGCAGCGCAATCGCCGTCCGCGGAGGTCGTCGGCCTCCCACCCCCCTTCTTTCCTGGTTGCTTCTCCGTATGAAACGGGATCTTCTCTACATCCCAAGGGAGAGGAGGGGGGGAGGGGGAGTTGTGGTGGCTGAACATGGTGGGTGGCAAAAGGCACCAGAAGAAGAAGGAGTTTTTGCATCGCATTATCTGTCGGCGTTCGCGCGTATAGAGGGCGGATGCAGGGAGGGCCCAGGCAGGGGGAGCCAGTGCTCAGCTACCAGCTACCAGTACCTACCTTACACTGCCATTTTCTTGGGGTTCGCGTAGTTTTGCCCACTTTATGCGCAGTTCTGACGGTTCATTTTCCGGATGACTTGGCGCGCGCGTTTTTCTTCGCGTACCTGTGAGATGTGCTGCATGCTGCATGTGGAATGAGATGTGTGTGATGTGCCAGCCAAACGGAACAACCTCCATCACATCGAGTTGGACTATTCAAAGTGACTGCCTGCCTGCCTCTTCGCCCGTTGCCGATCTCTTCGTATTGCACCGTTCGACGGCGAGGATGAGGAGAGACTGAGAGAGAGAGAGAGAGGGTGGGTTGTGGATTAAGGTAAGGTAACATAGGTAGGTAGTATAACTTTAAGCCCACTCTACCCAATGCAAGGTACAACAGGTACAAGAATCCATCTTTTCCCCATTTTCCAGGGATAAAAGAAAAAGAACTGGGGCTCCTGAGTCCTCTCCCCCGTTATTCTCCCGACTTGTCCGACAACTCGTCCGACCCGTACCTGGATGTACCCCTTTCTCCCTCCTTATCCCCGGAAGATGGGACCCACGTTTTACACTTATCGTTTAGGTTTTTTTTATGCCTTTTTTTTTTTTTTGCTCTTTCTCCTTTTCTTCGCTGTCCGTCTCTTCTCACGTGTTATTGCTCAGCAAGGGGGCGGGGGGACCAGTTTTTCTTTTGTGGTCCGTTTATTTTTTTACGGAGGACTCCGATCACGGTACCAACCGAGGAAAAAGCAGAGAAGAGGACAAGGATGGGCATTGTTATATTAAAAAATGTGATATTTACATTAGGTGTGCTGGGACGCCCAAATTCAGGGTGTCACGTTTATTGTGTCTCCGTTTACTGTGCCGAGGCCGAGTGGCGTGTTAGTCCTGTTATGCATACAGACCGAGGGTAACTTGAGATAGACAAAATGCACGCGGCTGCATGATATAGAGATCTTTTTTTGATTTTGGAATTGTTTTGGTATCACTGCGAAAAACTTGGGACCCGTGCGCCTGCTAAAACTACTTACAAAGTTATGTACGTGAGACGCCGTCGACACTTTTTTTGTTGTTCATCACCGACAATTGAAAAGACCGACACATGTGCGAGAGAATACATTACTCACCAGACCACACGGAGCTTCGCAAACTTGCTGAGAGGTCGACGGGATGGAAAGGATAAATACAATTGTGTGTTGAGACTTGACATGGTTCTTGTTCTCCGTGACGGGGTACCTTAGGTTATCCAAACTCCTCGCGAACTTTGGGGCGATCATTGAACGAAAACGAAAAGCAAACGTGTGTCCGGCTCCCAGTACACTCGATATTTTTCTTTTGGAACAGCTGTCAGCTACTCCTCACAACTTAAGCAAGGAGGGCAAGAGAGACGGCGGCGACGGAGGCAGCGATGAGGCTGATGCTGGCGCCGAAAGAGGTGGGGGCGGCGCTCTTGCTGTTCCCAGTGTCCTGGTCGTTGGCGGCCTTATCGGCGGAGGCGGTGCCGTTGGGGCACAGCTTGGTGCCGTTGAGGGCGGCGACGGGGACGTAGGCGCGGGGCTGGCCGGCCTTCATGTACATGGTGACGTTGCCGGTGCCGTCGGCAGTCATCTCGCCGCAGGTGGTGAGCTCAACGACGTTGTCGCCGGGCTGGAAGCCGCCGACGGAGAGCTGGTAGGTGTCGCCCTTCTCGCCCTTGTTGGTGATGCAGAAGACGACCTGGGCGCCGTCGGGCCCCTTGCGGAGGCACAGGTGGGTGTCCTCGACGAAGAGCTGCTCGGAGGCGGTGGTGGCAAACTTGGGGTCGATGGCCTGCAGCTTGTTGCGGGCGTGGAGGAGAGTCGAGGTGAGCTGGTAGAGAGGCGCGTTTGTGTCGTACTTGGACTGCCAGAGGGGCTCCCGGTTGAAGGGGGTGGAGTTGCCGCTGAAGTGCTGCTCCTGGCCTTGGTAGACTGAAAGGCAGGTGTCAGTGACATGTCGGTACCAAAGTTGTGGTGTGATTAATCTTACCAGTGGGGATACCGTCAGTGAGCAGGATGTAAGCCAGGGCGTTCTTGGCGAGAGCCATGTCCTTATCGAAGTTGGCGAAGCGGGGCATGTCGTGGTTCTCAGTGAAGGAGCCGAGGGCGAAGACGTCAGTGCAGCTGTCGCGGGTCTCGGAACGGAGACGAGCGAGGTCGTTCAGGTCACCACCGAAGAAGACAGTGCTGAGGGGGTAGTATTCCATGTAGTTGGGCATGCCGGGCAGGAGGTCCTTGGTTTGGTAACGGCAGAAGTCGCCGGGGTCACCGGTCAGGACCTCACCGAAGGCGAAGACACCGGAGGCGTTGACGAAGGTGGGCAGGAAGGCGTCGTTGACATGCTTGGCGGCATCGATACGGAGACCGTCGATAGAGTAGTTCGAGACGAGCTCCTTGATCCACTTGCCGAACTCATCGACGACGGGCTTGGTTTCGGTGGCCAGATCAGCGAGGGCAACGCCGTAGGGGTAGAGCCAGCAGTCTTGGTAGTCGGTAGAGTTGGTCCATTCGGTGACGTTGCAGTAGGGGTGGAAGTACTTCTCATTGTTGAACGGGTTGAATTTGGAGTAGTCGAGCTTGGGGGGAAGGGAGTCCAGCTTCTGGACCATGTTGTTGACGACGACGTCGACCATGAGGTACATGTCGCGGTCGTGGATGGCCTTGACGAGGTTGTCCAAGTCCTCCTTGGTGCCGAACTTGTCGTTGGTGGCGTAGTTGTCGAGGGACCAGTAGCCGTGGTAGGCCTCACCGACGGCAGTGTCCTCGTCCATGTTCTGGACAATGGGGCTGATCTGGATGGCGGTGAAGCCCATGTCTGGAGGGCATTGTTAGTGGCGAGGCTCGGTGAGCAGAGGTGAATGTACGGCATGACAGGTGAAGCTGATGTTGTGAGAGGTTGTCATGTTCTTGGCCGTCACCTACCTTGAATGTAGTCGAGCTTGTTCATGAGACCCTTCCAGGTGCCACCGCAGAACTTGTAAAGCTCCTTGCACTCGGCTTCCGTCGAGCCATCGTCGTGAGCATAACGGTCAATCATGACCTGGTAGATGGACCGCGACTTCCAGTCCTCCATGTCAGCGGCCTTGACGAGGGCGCTTAGGGCCGTGACGGCGGCCCAGGCCAAAGTTGAGGTACGCATTCTGGCAATGAGAGTTACGGATTACAGTAAATAACGAATGACTGCGCCGCCGATGGGCGTTGATTAGAGGATTGACTTTGGCGGATTTGACGTGCGTTGCGTGCGTACGTGAATAAAGGAACGAATTTGGTCGGAAAGGATTGCGGCGCGCACACACGGCGAGAGTTTTGGTTGGAGAGGGAAAGACAGAAAAGTCGGGGATGGTCCGGCAAAACGAACGAATGGGATCCCCTTGGATGGATATTAGAGACTGCGCAGTAGAGAGAGAGAGTGACTGGCTTCGCCTGTTTGGGTATGTGGAAAAGGGGTGGGAAAACCGGGTTGATAAAACGAGCGACTGCATGTGGTAGTGTAGGTTGGACGTGGAGACGACGAGTTGGTCAGAGGGGGGTGGAAGCGCGTCGAGAAGGTCATGACTACACAGTACTAGCAGCGGTTTAAATTTTGCACATAATACAGCGAAAGGCTACGAAGTACGAATACTGGGCATGGACAATTGGGGAACTGATGAATCGGGGCGAAGTACGGATGACTCTGCCGTGGACAGCGCGGAGAAGGACACGGGACAACAGGCCGAGGAGGATGGGGGATGGATCAAGGTCTATGGATTGAGGCGAATTGAACGGAGGGCAATGAGATCACGGTTCCTGACTGCTGCAGGTACAGAGGAACTAATGTGCTGCTACTGCGCAGTAGGGTGGAAGACAGACATGGGATGGGATGGGATGTCCCCACTCGGGGGCTAAAATGGTCAATAGTCATGACCAACAAGTGGTCGACACGAAATTGTGATTTCAAGCGAGAAATAATAAAGACGGGGGAATACGATGCTGTGTGTGGGAGCCAAGCCGGGGTGGGAGACGGATTGGACGGTAGTGGTAGTGGTGGGTGGAAGTCCGTTTTCGAGCTGAGCAGTAGAAAGAAGTTGAGACGAAGGCTCTTCCGCCAAGCCAGGCGGCTACAATAGACGCCAAAAAAGAACTTTCCTGACATCGCCGGTTGTAAACCAGGTTGATGGTGGTCAGCAACGAGAGATGGCAGATGGCAGAAGGGGAAAAAAAAGGCCGACAATGGCGCCGCCTAGTACTATGCAGTATAGAAGGAAAAGATGGGATGTGGGATGGCAGTGGCGGACATCGCACACCCAATTGCATTCGACGAAGCTGTGTCTGTGCTCTCATTGGCGCATTTGTGCAGATATCAAAAGAGTACGTACCGTTATACTGTCTTGGAGGGTGTCCTGCATGGTCGAACCTGTGTGGAAGGCGCGAAAAAAGCCCGTTTCCCCTGCCAAATCGTCAAAAATCCGCCAGCGCCGCCAACGGTGCGGCCTTGGAAGTTGGAAGGACCTTGGAACTTTGGCCTGATGCGGTCTGGTGGCATGGTGGCACACCGGCATTACAGCCGACTTCGGCAGTGGCACTGGGAACTCGTGGGAGGCGATGGGAGCGCCGACAGTGCCCGTTGGTGGATCTTGGTGTTCTTGGTGTCTCTCGGTACGGCCTTGGTTCGGAGGCTGACAATTTCTTATTTTGTGGCGTGTCTGTCTCTTGTTGATGAGCTTGTCTTGCTTGGTGAGCTTGACGAGCTGCTCATGGTCTTGGTAAGAGCTTGAGTGAGAGCCTCACCCACACATCACTGAGTACCGCCCCTGCGTAAAACTCCAGCAACATCGCCTCCCCTTACAGCGCGGATGTGAGCATACGCACGAAGACTGCGCGGCGACTCGCGCGATTGATGAGATTGTGTGATAGGCAAATAAAAGAAACCGAAGATATGGTTGGTCACCGTTCAATGGATGGGGTTGCAGCATTTAATATCCAGGGAGTACTGGGGGACGTCGGTGAGAGGTATCTGGATGTACCTTTGCTGTGTGGTTGTCTCAAGCCAAGTCCTTATTTTCTGAGTAAGCACCCGACCTCTACGAGACCTCCACTTCTTCCTATCATTCCCTCGCCAAACTCAATGGCACGTTGCCCAGCTTCTCAAACTCCCGTCTATAAATGCCTCGGGGCATCCATCTCCGATCTGAATGGCGGAAGGAAGTGATGGGCGACCTCCTGAATGGGTTTCTAGTAGTAAGGCCTCCTGAGAGCCTCACGAACATAGGAGCTCCCAGGCTATCCCAGCTACTGAAGTACTTACTACCTTGCCGCAGTACACTACTTCAGCTTCAGCTTTAGAACGCTGCCAAACCAGGAGGAAGGCAAGACACACACGTGAGGGAGAGACATGGTAGATGCCAGACAAGCATTGACAGGACCCAACCGACAGGGTATTTGGCCCGATCTAACTATATCCGTCAGCTACGACACCATCGCCACAATATGTGACAACGCGCAAAGTACTACCTAGTGTTTTCTAGGTACATTGGTGTTGGAATTGCCCTTGTTGCTGGAAAATACAATCTTGCTGTGAAAGCTGAATATGGGTGGCGAAAGGCACTAAAAGCCTCATTCTTTTCTGTACCTAATGCGCAGGCAAATTGATGCTTAAAGGCTAATAACAACACGCTTATCCCATTATTGATTTAGCGATAACTTTGAATGTACTGCAAGCTTAAGGTAAGGTACTTTGAGAAAGGTGGGCATTATGGGCGTGGCTCGGTATCAGAAGCTTCGCTTAGCATATTAGGTTTAGCGCGGGCCAAATGCCAAAACTGCACCGTCAATTTACCAGCTACCACCGACAGGCCACGCCACGATATGGAAAGAAGCGAGTAGCAAAAAAAGAAAAGAGGAAAAAGAGTCTTGGGTCTGGACTCACTCGGCCAGGCAGCTGGTTCAAGGATTTTTGGCGAGCCTCTCCCATGCCATTTCCTTACCTACCTATAGTAGATAGGTTCTCTTTACGCTTCTGCGACGTCTCTGTGCAAATCGCTCTGTTTCAGAGCGCCCAGAAGAACGCCCAGCACCGCCAGCCCAGCTGTTGTGGCCATAATTAGCCGTTCCAACTTCCAAGGACCTCCAGACTTCCCTGACTCGCCCGCCTCTACGGATACCACCGCTATTGTTATAGTGACCGCGATCATTGAGCACGGCGAACCTTCCAGATTGCCCCTGTTGATTGCAAGGAAGCCCAAGTTCAACCGGTCCCAGTCAGCGGATGCAGATGCAGGCGGCGGCCCCGGTCCCATTGTGTACCGGCCCCTGAATGTCTCGTCCCATTAGAGCCTAGCTCCCCGCGACTAAGTGGATGGAGGGTGGGAACATGGTGGACTGAGATGGAACGTCATGGGTTGCCATCCCAGCAATTGTGGCTCGTGTGAGGCTCTCTTGAGGAAGGTGTAAAAAAACCCCGCAATTTGTGGCTGGTGAAACTAGAAAGCCGGCAAAGGATTGGGTACAAGATCCCGGAAGTCGGTCCATCCAGACCCCACTGTGGCTCGGTTCATTCGACTTCAACCGTCCACAGAGCTCCAAATGTTCACCCAAACCTATCCCCCTCCACCCACTTTCTGTCTCTATCACAGACAGCGTCTCTCGCTTCGCGTCTAGCGAAGGTCCCTCCGTCTCCCACGCACAAGTTACAACTGCTAGTGACACTGTGACAGTACTCTCGGCCCGGTTGCTTTTTCTTTACCACCCTTCCGCAATCTGCATCCTGCTGAACAGCCATCGCAGAGTTGAACGCCAACAACCATGGCAGAAAGAAAGATATCACGCTATCTCGTTAGCCTCGTCGCCAACGCGACTCGACGTCATAATCATGATCCAACGGACGTACCAACATCCTTCTGGCTTGGCTCAGTCCACTCGAGCACCTGAGGCGCTCCATGGCTGAACGGTCGACGGCAAGACGGGCACGAACACACCATTACGCCGCCAGCATAAACGTTTATGCCACTTGAGAGTGAGACGAACCGTCCGATTGACCGCCCATCTGCCAGCAGCCCTCAATGTCAAATTTCCACCCTGCTCAACGGGCCCTAGAGCCTCATTCATTCCCGACTGGGCAATCAACGGCTCCGAACAATCTCGTCGCGCATGGATCATCCGTCATAACAGCCTGGCTCGTCTCCAAACGTCTCGTATTCTTTGGGGGAGCTCCCCAAAAACTAAAACTGACTCGATACTGAAGTACTTCTACAGAAAAGCACGTCCACTGGCCGGGGACCGGACTGACAGCGGATACCTCGACCGACGACGGAGCTCGTCCGAATCCACCAACAAAAACTCCAGCCCGTGCCGGCGTACCCTGGCTCCATCGACTACATCCCTGTTCCCGCTGACCTCGGACCCACCGTATTGGCCACTCTCTGTTGTGGAATCGTCCAAAATGGTAATTCAAAACGGGGCCTGTCAATCTCCCATCGCCTTCATGGTTCGCCGCCAGACATGCTCTTGCCTGCAGCTTCTGCATATCCATATTCCAAACTTCGTATAGCCCCAATTAGCCCAGGCCACCCCCGGAGCCACACTGTTATGTACCTCTTGTACCTTTCCGTTCCTCGAGTACCAAGAGAGGGGTTAGGTAGTTGGGTCCGCCCATCATCCACATCCACGATGGAGGGGACCTGAAGGGACGAGGGACTTGGGGCGCCTCTCGTGGCTCTTCAGAGGTCCAGCAGAGAAGGGCTAGCAATTCGGCTGGTCCGTTCCTGCAGAAGGGGCCCCGTCGCGCTCATCACGAAATCTACGCCCTGCGGCCTCGAGGGGTCACCGCACCGCGCCGCAGCTTGGCCGCCCAGAATGTGCGACTGGAGACTGGAGCCTTGGGAGGCGAGGCGGATGGATAGATCCTTCATGGACGCAAGACGCTTCTGCGGCCCCAGCCACTCCTGATCCCCCTTTCCGCTCTTCAGCCTGGGGGCATATTGGGCTGACCTGGGTTCCCTTGAGATTACCCCCTTTTTCCTGCCATCTGCTCCAACGTGGTGTTGACGGCCGAGTTTTCTTCCCATCCGTCCCGCGCCTTGCCTTGCGTCTATCCTCGTCATTCGCTCTGCTGCTTGCTGGTCTGCTTCGCGGCCTTTCACACTCCCTCCCAACATCAACACCACATTCCTTCCTTTCTTCAATTCGTCACTCATTCTGTGTATTTTTTGTACCACAATACTCACTCGCCCCGCGGCGAGTTTGAGTAACAATGTCTAATTCATTAAAGGTTTGGGCACTTACACTCCTTGCAACAACATCAACAGTCGTTTCCGGCCTCAAGTACACCGCCAGCGAAGTCGATTACAATCTCAACACAAACAAAGCAGCAAAAGACCCCCTCGAGTACTCCGGAAAGAGAGAGAACCACACTTTTTGGGAGTCACCAACAAATTGGCGCTTCCCATTCTATACGTTATTCGTCGATCGTTTTGTCAATGGCGACCCCGATAACGACAATGCCAACGGCACAATTTTCGAACATGATATCATGAGCAACCAGCTCCGTCACGGAGGAGACGTGCAGGGACTCGTCGACACGTTGGATTACATTCAGGGTATTGGCGTTAAGGGTCTCTACATTGCTGGTTCGCCTTTCATCAACGACCCGTGGAAGGCTGATTCATACTCGGTACGGCACGCGACACGCAACACCGGACGCGGCAGCTGACATGTCTTAGCCTCTCGATCTCACTCTCTTGGACAAGCACTTCGGTAATATCACGGCATGGCAGACCGCCATCGACGAGATCCATAAGAGGGGGATGTACGTGGTCATGGACCAGACCATGGCGACGTAAGCACATGTCCCCTTATCTCGATGTTCCTGTTGCTTACTCTCATGCAGCATGGGTGATTTGATTGGATTCCAGGGTTATCTCAACACTTCTACCCCTTTCCGGACCGACGAGCACAAGGTTGTGTGGAAGTCGTCTCGCAGATACCTCGACTTCGATATCGGTAACACCTACAACGAATCTTGCGACTACCCTGCCTTCTGGTTCGAAGACGGCAAGCCTGTCGGCAGCGATGTCACCTCGCAACTGAAGGGATGCTATGACAGTGATTTCGACCAGTTCGGTGACATTGAAGCTTTCGGCGTTTTCCCTGACTGGCAGCGTCAACTGGCAAAGTTCGCTTCCGTGCAGGACCGTCTCCGTGAGTGGGTTCCTTCGGTTCGTGAGCGTCTCGAGCTCTACTCCTGCATGACAATCCAGACTCTGGATATCGATGGTTTCCGTATCGACAAGGCTGTTCAGGTGACTGTCGACGCCCAGGCAGAGTGGAGTACCGCGATGAGAAAATGCGCCAAAGACGTCGGCAAGGACAACTTCATTGTTGTCGGCGAAATCACCAGTGGTAACACCCTTGGTTCCATCTACTTGGGACGCGGTCGAACCCCCGAGATGGCTTCGAGCTTGTCGCTTGCCGATGCTATCAAGATGAAGTCAAACGATTCCGCCAACTCGGGGGTGTTCGTTCGCGAGCACGGCAAGAGTGCCCTCGATGCCGGTGCCTTCCACTACTCCATCTACCGTTTCATGACTCGTTTCCTTGGTCTCAGTGGTAACCTCGAGGCTGGCTACGATCTCCCTACGGACTGGGTCCAGACATGGAACCAGATGGTGCTCACGAACGACTTCTTCAACGCTAACACCGGCGAGTTTGATCCCCGCCATCTGTACGGTGTCACCAACCAGGACGTCTTCCGCTGGCCTGCCATTGAACTCGGGACTGAGCGCATGCTTCTCGCCTACTTCATCACCACTTTGCTTCTTCCTGGTGCCCCTCTCGTCTACTACGGCGAGGAGCAGGCTTTCTATGTCTTGGACAACACTGCGGAGAACTACGTCTTCGGTCGTCAGGCCTTCTCCGCTGCCCAGGCGTGGAAGTACCATGGTTGCTACGCGGGCGACAACTCCGTTTATGTTGACTGGCCAATTACCAAGGGTCGTCTGGGTTGTGCGGATGAGACTGTGGCCTACGACCACCGTGACCCGTCCCACCCTATGCGCAACTGGATGAAACGCATCTTCTCCTTCCGCGAAGAATTTCCTGTTCTTGAGGGTGGCTGGCTCGTCGAGCAACTTGCCAACAAGACGACTGGTGTTCGGTATGAAGGCAGTCCGACGGATACCGAGACGGGTATCTGGAGTGTGGCCCGTGGATATCTCAGCAGTGTTCAGTCCCAGACCGGCGATCCGGTTTGGCTGGTTTACCACAACAGCCCCAATGAGACCACATACGAATTCGACTGCAACGCCGAAGATGCCTTCATCGCACCTTTCGACTCCAACACCAAGGTCCGCAATTTGTTCAGCTCTGATGACGCCATCACTCTCGAGAGGTCCGGGAAGGAGAACAGTTTCAAGGGTGCTGGCCACACCGCTGGTTGCCTCAGCAAGATTACCATGACACCCTTCGAATTCCGAGCCTATGTTCCAAGTGCCGACTGGATGGACTACAAGCCTGCCGTCACCGGATTCGAGCCTGGTCACGATTATCCGATCGACTCTACTGATGCCAACGGCCAACTCCCCATCGTCCTCAAGTTCTCTACCAAGATGACTTGCAGTGATATCACGGATGCAATCTCCGCCTATGTCAATGTCGATGCCAACACCAAGACCAACGTCACTTTCGACACTCCTGTGTGTAGCGACATGGATCCCATTGAGAAAGAGTCCTGGACTGGTGCGGTTCCCTCCGTTTACAAGTGGTCTGCCAACCTCCAGAACGTGCCTGATGGTATTGTCAAGATCACTCTCGACCACCCTGGCGGCAAGCGAGGCACCAACGCCACCGACCACTTCCTCGTCCGTTTCGGCAAGCCTTACAACCCCATTGTCTTCCCTGCCACCGCCAACTACTCCCGCTCTCTCATGCAGGAGAGCAATGGTGGATACATGATCAACCACGCCGCCGCCGGTGCGAACAAATGGCGCTACAGCACCAACTGGGGTTCCTCGTGGAGTAACTGGCTTCCTTACACGGGCGCCAAGTCCCGTCTGGTTGATCAGGCTTGGGAAGGTACAGATCTCCAGAAGTGGGAAGGCAAGCATTTGATTGTTCAGTACTGGAGCCAGCCTCTTGGCTCTTCATCTTTCTCTCAACATGCCGACAGCAGCGACGTTCCTTACTCCCGGCACTGGCCCCATATCTTCCTCCACGGACCGTTCAACAAGTGGGGTTACGACGCCGGCCTTCCCAACCTGATGGACCAAGTCGGCGACAACACATGGGAGTTGCATTTCATGTACGAGTGGCCGGCTCAGGTTCAGCTCAATCTCTGGGGCATCAACCCTGATAACCAGCCTGATGCTTCCTTCATTTACGGCGATCCCAACGGTGATGGAGTTCTTGATCGTCTTCCCCCCAGTTCCTTGTCTGACAACGTGGTCAACCTGACTAGCCCTCCCCCTATGCCCGCTCTATCCTACAAGCTGGTCCTGAACGACGCCAACTGGATCATTTTCGCCGAGCCCCAGGGCAACATGTGGATTCAGATTATCTTCTTCTTCCTCCTCGGCCTCATGCCTATTGTCCTGGCTGGTCTTGCTGGCTGGATCTACATGAAGGGATTCTACCAAGTCAAGATCAACAAGTCAGGTTTCTCCAAGAAGGGTTGGTTACCACTCAAGCTCGGGAATGAGTCCAACATTAACTTCGGCGAAAAAGGCAAAAGTTTGGAGATGTCCCAAATTCCTCCGTCTCCCCTCGTTACACCCGCTGGTGCGATCGCCGGCGCCGCCGGTTCTGCCCGCAGAAAGGTCCTCATCGCCACCATGGAATACAACATCGACGACTGGAAGATCAGCATTAAGATTGGTGGTCTTGGTGTCATGGCCAAGCTAATGAGTCAAGCCCTTTCTCATGTTGATCTGATCTGGGTCGTTCCCGTGGTTGGCGACGTCGAATACCCCCTCGAGAACGAAGCTGAACCGATGTTTGTCGAAATTATGGGCGAGTCTTACGAGGTCAAGGTTTACTACCACGTCCACAAGAACATCACATATGTTATCCTCGATGCCCCCATCTTCCGCCAGCAAACCAAGGCCGATCCTTACATTGCTCGCATGGACGATCTCGAGAGTGCTGTCCTCTATTGCGCCTGGAACAGTTGTATTGCCGAGGCTATCCGCCGCTTCAACGTCGACATCTACCACATCAACGACTACCACGGTGCCGCTGCTCCCCTCTACCTCCTTCCGGAGACCGTTCCCGTCTGTTTGTCTCTGCACAACGCCGAGTTCCAGGGTATGTGGCCCATGAGAACCGAAGATGAGCAAAAGGAAGTCTACAGCGTGTTCAACCTGCCTCCGAAGGTCGTCAAGGACTATGTTCAGTATGGTTCCGCGTTCAACCTGCTTCACGCCGCTGCCAGTTACCTTCGTCTTCATCAACGTGGTTTCGGTGCTGTTGGTGTGTCCAAGAAGTACGGTGATCGTTCCTTGGCTCGCTACCCCATTTTCTGGAGTTTGAAGAACATCGGTCAATTGCCTAACCCCGATCCTTCCGACACTGGCGAATGGAACCCGGAGGATGACATTGCCAACCACCAAGATGATATCAAGATTGATGAAACCTTTGAAGCCAATCGTGCCACTCTCCGAAGACAGGCCCAGGAATGGGCTGGTCTCGAGGTGAACCCCAACGCTGATCTGTTCGTCTTTGTCGGTCGTTGGAGTTTGCAGAAGGGTGTCGACTTGATTGCCGATATATTCCCTACCGTCCTCGAGAAGTACCCGTCCACCCAGCTTATCTGCATTGGTCCTGTCATCGATCTCTACGGAAAATTCGCTGCCCTCAAGCTCGCTAAGCTGATGGAGAAATACCCTAAGCGTGTCTTTTCTAAGCCTGAGTTCACCCAGCTGCCCCCCTACATCTTCTCTGGAGCCGAATTCGCCCTGATTCCCTCCCGCGACGAGCCTTTTGGTCTCGTCGCTGTCGAGTTTGGTCGTAAGGGTGCTTTGGGTGTTGGTGCCCGTGTCGGTGGTCTTGGTCAGATGCCTGGTTTCTGGTTCACGGTCGAGTCCATGACCCCCGCACACATGCTTCAGCAGTTCAAGCAGGCTATCGATTCTGCCCTCAAGTGCAAGCCGAGAAAGCGCGCACTTATGCGTGCTTGGAGTGCCAAGCAACGTTTCCCTGTCGCTCAGTGGATTAGGCAACTCGACCAACTCTACGACGATTCCATCAAGGTCCACAAGAAGGAGGCTGCTAAGCAGAAGAAGGCTGGTGGTCTGCGCAACATCACCGACTCGTCTCTTCGTTCGAGCATCGCCGTCAGCGAGTACGGTGGCGAGTTGACTCCCGCAGGTTCAAGACCCACGTCTCCTCTTCCGCCTCCAACTCGTGTCGCCAGCCCTCGCGTGCAGAACTCACCAGACCTCTCCGTTCCCAACCTGCCTTGGCACAGCATTCCCTCCTCTCGCCGCAGCTCTTTCTCCAGCTCCGTTGGCGGTGGCCGTGAGAGTATGATGAGTGTTGACAGCTTCGCTTTCCGCGCCCAGAACGATGTTTCTTCACCTCAGGCCTCTGGTTTCGGCGAATTGGCACTCCCTCAACCAAGCTTCTACAAGCAGCAACGGAACAGCTCTCAGCTATCTCTGCCTGATATTGTCGGCGACCGCCACGACCTCAAGCTGATGAACGTGGATCAAAACTTCACTGACAAGAATGGAGAGTTTTACGCCGAATTCGAGCAGATGCTCAACGCTCTTACCGCCAAGAACTCCATCAACGACCTGTGCATCGAGAACTTCCTCCAGAAGAGTGAGAAGAAGTGGTTCGCCAGATACCGCGATGCCAAGCTTGGCCGTAGAGACCACAGCCGCTCAAGAAGTCCCAATCCTGGCCGTCCCGGGTCGAGCGCCGGCCTCGGTGCCAAGTTCGACGGAGAGCGTGGCCGCAGTCGCACTCCCAGCGGACTTACTGGTGCATCTGGCTACGACGACAGCCCCATTGACGATGAATTCCTGTTGGGTGACAACTACAACGCCCCCAGCGGCCTCAAGAAGATCCTGTCGATCCGCATCGGCGACTGGCCAGTTTATGCCTTCTTCTTGGCTTTCAGCCAGGTTATCTCCATCAACTCCTACCAGATTGTCTTGCTCACTGGCGAGACCAACCAAACGCCCCTCAAGCTCTACATCGTTGCCGCAACCTACCTGGTCACGTCTCTGCTGTGGTGGATCATGGTGCGTTTCACCAAGTCGGTCTACGCTTTGTCGCTGCCCTGGTTCTTCTTTGGTCTCGCCTTCATTCTTCTGGGTGTCTCTCCACTGTTGTCTCCATGGCAAGCTAGCGCTGCTATGCAAGACGCCGCGACTGCCTTGTATGCAGCCGGCGCAAGCGCTGGTGCTCTGTCATTTGCCCTTAACTTCGGTGACGAAGGCGGAGCTCCTACGAAGCAATGGATCATGCGTGCTCTGGCTGTTGCCGGTGTTGCTCAGGTCTACTCCCTGATGCTCTGGTACTGGGGTTCTCTGACTCACACTCCCGAGACTTCCCCCATGGCCTTCATCGATGGCACCAGCATCCCCAAGGCTCTCGTCGTTTGCATTCCCGTTGCATGCATGCTCTGGGCCATCGGCGTCATCCTCTTCTTTGGCCTTCCCGACTACTACCGCCAGGCACCCGACAACATCCCCGGCTTCTACATCTCGCTTATCCGCCGTAAGCTCGTCCCGGTCTTCTTCGTCATGATCATCATCCAGAACTACTGGCTGTCGGCTCCCTATGGTCGCAACTGGCAATTCCTCTTCGCCTCCCAATTCATCCCGGGATGGGGTGTTGTCCTCCTTGCTCTGGGTTTCTTCGTCGTCCTCTGGGCCATCATCCTCTACGTCTTTTCATACTTCTCCGAGAGCCACACCTGGCTCCTGCCTATTTTCGCCATCGGTCTCTGCGCTCCCCGCTGGGCACAGATGCAGTGGGGTACCAGCAGCATGGGCATGTACCTGCCCTGGGCTGGCGGCCCCGTCGCCTCCGCAATCCTTTCCCGATGCCTCTGGCTCTGGCTCGGCCTCTTGGACAACATCCAAGGTGTTGGTCTGGGCATGATGCTACTCGCGACACTCACGCGCCAGCACGTGTTGGCTGTTCTCATCGGCGCACAAATCGTGGGCAGTGCCTTCACGATGCTGGCCCGCGCGACGAGTCCGAACGCTCTGTCGCCCAACACGACCTTCCCCGACTTCTCGCAGGGTCTCATGCCCGGCGTCTCAAGTTGGTGGTTCTGGATCTGCTTGGGATTCCAGATGGTTATCCCCATCCTGTTCTTCAAGTTCTTCAGAAAGGAGCAGGTTTCGAAGCCGTAAAGAGCGAGTTGATTCGATTTGCAATGCGCGAAGATGTCAAGAAAAATACCCCGGGGCGTCGCCGTCCCATTGGTCATGTCTGGTTCAGGGCCGGTTCTCTTCACTTACAAAAGACATTTTTTTCATGGAGCCTGTGTTTTTTGGGGGGGATTGTATAATGATGTATAACCCTCCCTTTTTTGTTTATACATAACATAGAAAAAGCGTTCGTTAATGGCCCACGGACTGCGAGCATATTTTTTATCACAATTACAGAGACGGGCGGAAGAGGAGCAGCGGAGGACAAGACGTCTCTCGTACGTTTGTTGTTTGTACATAACCCACCAATTCGTGGGCAACGGAGGCGAAATATGTCGACGGCGGCAACACAAACGTTCATGGATAACCCTTTAGATTTAGAGTCATGCCATGTGTTCATTCCTTTTTTTCAATCAAGTCATGAATAACCAATTTTAAGTTCTTTAAAGTGAAACTCGTGATTTCTGTTCCCAAGGCGGATGCTGATGCTATGTGTCTGTAAAGCCGGTTGAAAACGCTGTTGGTAAGGATACTGGCGCAAATTACCGGACTTGGTTACAGCTCGTTTTTTTTCCTGCACTTTTGCTCAAAAACATTTCGTTTCCTGCATTCTCCAGTATACCGGGCGTGATTTCAGAGGCGGAACAGCCAGAAATCAAGCTGGACATTGGCAACACACCACACACAGCCTATATGTTTAAACACTCTCCGCCTGCTTTGATGAAATCGTTGCATTCCCTCCTCCCATTCAGCCAGCTAGCGGCTGCCGAGGTCTGCCTCCCGTGGGCGAGGAAGGTATCCCTCCCGGTCCGTCGCTGCGAAAATGAGTGCAGAGGAAAGACGGAGGCATCTTGCCATGTGAACTACGCCGTACCCAAGTCGGACTGGCCGTATGTATGTTTATTGACTCTGCGGGGGAGGGAAGAACGGCGACAAATCACACATCGTCAAGTGACTGCGAACGGATTCCAACAAGCACGACGGAACTACGGCTCGACCTTGCACAAGGATTCGTGAGCCTTTACAAGATGAGTGCAACTGTGCAGGTTTGGCATGTTCCTCGAAGCATGGACGAAGATACAGATAGGCTTGCGAATGATGTTTTGAAGGAGGATTCTGAAATCTCCCCTTGAACCATAGATGATGAGTAGCAGGATATCACAATATCATTCAGGCAATACCACACCATTCACCTTTCAGCAGTTGACCAGCCCGTCACCTTCCAGCTCGCAGCGACTGAGGAGCACTTTATCGCCTGGCCTTGATCAAGTCAACAGCCTGAGATGGGGGTCAGTACAGGACATGATATCTGTGAAGCAAACCACGACGTACCTTCTCAGCCAGCATATACACCGTCTGCTGCGTATTCGCGCCGGGCAGCAACGGCATAATGCTCCCGTCGACGATACTGAGCCTCTCCGTTCCGTGCACCACAAGATCTTCTCCAACAACACCTCCCATCTCCAGGGGCTTCTTTGCCGCCGTCGCGATCGGATGAAAGTTGGTTGGGATATACTGCTCCCGGATCCAGCTCCTCAGCGCCTCACCCGTCACATTCTTCCCCGGCGACGTCTCCCTCGGCTCATACTCCTCGAAGTCAGGGCTCGCCATGTACTTGCGCATGAACTCGATGACCTCCACCATGACGTCCATATCCGTCGGGTTGCTGAGCGCGCGGTAGTCCACGATGGGCTCGCCTTGCGGGTTTGCGGGGTCGATGTTGATGGTGCCGTGGCTCACGACGTGCATGCTCATCACGATACCACCAGCACCGCCCATGAGCGGGAGCCACATCATGTTGGTGTTCTTGCTGCGGAGCAACTTGGCGTGCAACTTTTGGAACTCGGCGTACCCGGCAACCACCGTCGGATGTGTGCCCTCTGGCAGGAATGCAGCCGGATCCTGCGCCTCGTAGCGCGCGGCGATGTCCTCGAAGTTCTCCGTCATCGTCGGCAAGCCGATCCAGGCGCCCAGGTTCGGGGCTGCGACGCTCCATGGGTCGCCGTTCACCGGCACTTCGGGCCCCTGCGGACTGCCCTTGCCCCATTCGTAGCCGACGGCGAGGTACGCATGGTCCTGGAAGTTCTGGCCCACGCCCGGGGTTTCGAGCAAGATCGGGATTCCGGCCTCGTCGAGGAGAGACTTGGGACCTATGCCGCTCAGCTGGAGGAGCTGAGGAGTATGCACGGCGCCAGCGGCGATGATGACCTCCTTGTTCGACTTGACCGTGACGGACTGCCCGCCGCCATCACGAGAGAAGAACTCGACTCCTGTTGCTGTGGTGCCGTCGAAAAGGACCTTGCGGACCTTGTGACGGGTGATGACCTCGAAGTTTGGTCTTTGGATGCCGTCATGGTGGCCGGTTCGCGAGTACGACCTTCGGTATGTTTTGGGGTCAATAGAGGAAGGGTACCAGAAGAGACCGTTATCGCCACCGGCGCCGTCGAGAGGTACGTCCATCCTCGGCATCTTCTTCACCGCTTGGTATGTAGGAACTATCGAGAGAGTTAGCAGCCGTGCTTTCGGACCTTTAACTTAGGTACTCGCACTCAGTGTTGGATTCTGGTACTCGGGAAACGAGGCGAAGATCTTGGTATTCTCCTCCATGCCCCACGCGTTTCGATCCCAAGTGATATTGAAGATGTCGGCGAGCTCCTCGTTAGGAGGCGTGAAATGAGTAGCCTGCCGGTTTGAATTAGCATTCGGGAAAACGCGACCCCTTGAGTTGCTCTACCTTCTTGAAATAAGGGAGCACGCCGTCCCAGTTCCACGTCGAATCGGGCCCTCCCAGCTCCGCCCAGCCGTCATATTCGATCTTGGTTCCCCGTACCATGACCATGCCGTTGATTGCAGAGCTACCTCCCACACAACAGCCTATCCAGACGAACTGAGTTCGGTTGTTCATCTCAGGCTGAGGGACCGAGCTGATGTTGTACTGGATTCCTGGATCATTGAACGTGCGGCCCCGGCCAGCTTCGATGACCTCGTCCGATACTGGAAAGCATTAAGATGCCAATTAGGGTACGTTTGATGAGGAAACACTACATACCGAGGTGGCAGTACTCGATCACGAGCACGGAGTCTGGGCGGTTGGTGAGCACGGTTCCTCCCCGTCGCGGCTCTCATCACTAACGTTTTCCGTCTTCGCTCAGTCTATCAGCAACCGTCAATCCTGCCGTCCCAGCCCCGACGATAACGTAGTCGTAAGACTCCTTGACTTGCTCCGTTCGTTCGAGTATTCTCGCAGACTCTAAAAGGACGGGCTTGGCAACGACCGGCCATGTTGCCTGCAGTGCCAAGGCGCTCGCAAGCGCAGCCAAAGATCGAAGCATGATCGCGATGGACGTGAAGACGAAAACTTTCTGCCAACCCGCCCTTATGCTATCCAGAACGCCCCGAGTGAGGAATTCGGCTGCTTAAAAGCTTGTAGTGTGGCAACACCTAGGTATCAACCGCCCAAAGGGGCTTTCGCAGCATCCTTCCGAGACGCAATCAATACCTCAATATAGCCGTCAGCAAACGATGCGGGGATCGCGTAGCAAAATGCAACCGCACCTCGGACTCGAGGCTACGATGGATGCAGTCGTGTGGACGGTTCTGCACGAGCATGAAGAGAGCCTCTCATTGGGAGACCCAGAGATTGGGCAGCTGTGGGGTAAATCTGTGACAACCTGTAGCTACAAGAAGGTCCTTCTCGCCTGGCATTTGCCGGCACATTCACGTTCGACGCCAAGATGCATCGGATTCAGCCGGATGCAGTCAGCACCCATGTGGTCGACAAGACGACTTTGGCGAAAGATTAGCACTTTGGTACTTGTTTGGTTGAAGATCAGTTCAATCACCTCAAGCCACGATTTCTGTACGTAACACTGTCAGATGTCCCTGCCAAGAGCCAACCCCTGACAGCGCGGCGAAGTCTCCTCATTTTAGAAAAGCAACCATGATCTCCTCTCCGTATGATTATGATCCATCTAGTCGATCGACTGGGGTGTCAGGTCAGTTCACGGTTCAGATTCGCAGTTCTTTTGCGGAATTCACCTTGCTTTTGTTCCAAAGCCATTGTTCTCGCTAACACTTGTAAGCCGAGCAAATCGAGGTTTGCGTAAGAGCAAAGATCGATTCGAGGCACCTGGACACATATGGACGACTATCTGGTCAAGTCTGCGACAGAGAAGCTTCGCAGAGCTAGGAAAAGTGCCTCGTCTTGACTTCAGCTTCGGTAGAAGCACCTGGGGTCGAGCGGAACATTGCGTAGACGGGTCGCTCCGCAGTGCGGTCCAGCACCATCAAATACGGAGAACCGGACGATATTCCGGACAGTTCCATGGCGCGCTTTCCAGGCCTTTGCTCTTCGTGAATCGCGATGATCCCATCCCATCCCACAGGCCTCCGAGGACCGGTGGTGCCAAACGTTCAAATACGAAGATGTGCGTCCATTTAGCGCAGAAATGTATGTACATAATTTCAAAAACCGAATGGAATTCTGCTCGTCAGAGAAACCCAAGCCCAAGACGGCAGGTCGATGCAAGGGGAGAAATTCGCAAATGGCGGGTTGAGTGCTTGGCTCTCATGGTGAGGTTCCTTCGTTAGTGGGGATGGCACCTCGTCGGCTGCCGAAATTGGGCAAAGCCGCCGGGGGGTGCTTCCGCGTCGATGTTCGATACGAGATCGTCAACACCAGATGGCATATCACGCGAGTTTTTAAAAGACGCAGAATGCCCCCTCGGCGGCGGTCGTGATATGGAGGGGAGACAGAGTTAAGACATCTGAAGCTCTCAGCTCGATCCTGTCATTCTTTTGAAAGCCTCACCATGCGTGTCGCGAGCGTCCTTGTGTCCGCGCTGGCTTTGGCCGGCACGGGTGTCGCCAAGATCTCCAAGCGTGCCGTTGATGACAACACCCGTCCTTCCAACGACACCGCTGTTGAGCCCAAGAAGTTCATTCTCGAACTCGAGCAGGTAAGGAATCCAGGCCTATGCTAAGTTGTATCGTGTGGATCGAGATGCTGACTGCTCCCAGGGCGCCGACAAAGATGCCGTTGTGAAGGAAATCGAGACCAAGGCTGGGAGCAAGGTCTTGAAGGTATTCGATTCGTCCATCTTCAGCGGCATTGCTGTCGAGTCCGACAGCGAGAACACGGATTCGCTCGAGGCTATGCTGCCCGTCGTCAAGGCGTGGCACTCGACCCGGATCCAACTTGCACCTGTTGTCACCGGAGACTCCTTCAGCGACGATGCTGCTGCGCTCAACTACTCCATCCACTGGATGACGGGCGTTGACAAGCTCCACGAACGTGGCATTTTCGGCAAGGGCGTCAAGGTCGGCGTCGTTGACACCGGCACCGAGTACACCCACCCGGCTCTGGGCGGCTGCTTCGGTGCCGACTGCAAGGTCGCGGGCGGATATGACTTTGTCGGCGACGAGACGTCCTGGCCTTTCCCCGGCGAGGAGAGACAGCCGGACGAGGACCCAATGGACCAAGCCGGCCACGGAACCCACGTCGCCGGTATCATCGCAGGCAAAAGCGACGAGTTCACCGGAGTGGCTCCCGAAGCCACCATCTACTCGTACAAGGTCTTTGGTCCCAATGAAGGCACCGGCGAGGACGTTCTCATTGAGGCCTTCCTCCGTGCCTTCGCCGATGGCGTCGACATCATCACCGCCTCTGTCGGCTCTACCGGCGGCTGGAGCAACAATGCCTGGGCCCTGGTCGCGGACCGCATCGTCGAGCAAGGCGTCGTAGTCACCATTGCCGCTGGTAACTCTGGTGAGGTTGGCCCCTTCTACGCTAGCAGCGGGGCCTCCGGAAAAGAGGTTCTCGCTATTGGATCTGCCGACGCCTCCATCGTCTCGGCTCGCCAATTTGCTGGTACCTTTAACCTCGACGGCCAGTCGAACCGCACTATCCTCGGCTACCGTCCCGCAGAGGAGCAGTTCCCTGCAGAGATCGTGGGCTGGCCCATCGTTCCTGTCACTCTCAACATCAGCGTCGAGAATGATGCCTGCGAGCCTTTGGCCGAGGGTATCGACTTCAACAACACCATCCCGCTCGTGCGTTTTGACGAAGGCTGCGAGGACTGGGAGAGGCAGAGATGGGTCCAGGAGCGAGGCGCCAGGTTCATGCTCTTCTACCTGACCGACAGGCCTGTTCTCGGCTCGTCTGGTCGAGGCTGGGCTCAGAGTGATTGGGGTCTGTTGTCCAAAGACGCTGGCGAGGCCATCGTCAAGACTTACATCGCCGGTGGCAACGTCACCGCAGACTTCTCTCTTGATCAGAACAGCAACTATGTTGCCATGTACAATGCTGGCGGCGGCAAGCCTTCCGTTTTCACATCCTGGGGAGGTCAGTTATGCACTCGAATCCAATTGTGAAATCGCCACTGACGTCTCTTGCAGGAACCTTTGACCTTGAACTGAAGCCTGATGTCACGGCCCCGGGCGGACGTATCTTCGCTCCTTTCATCGGCAACCGCTACCGCGACCTCTCTGGCACAAGCATGGCATGCCCCTACGTCGCCGGCGTAGCAGCGCTCTACATCTCCGCGCACGGCGGCCGCTCCGTCCACGGTGCTGGCTTCGCAAAGACGCTCCACGCCCGCATCATTGCTTCCGGCCGCGCCATCCCTTGGTCCGACGGCAGCACCAAGGACTTCGGCTTCTGGGCCCCTCCGATCCAGGTCGGCAGCGGTCTGATCGATGCCGCCGCCGTCCTCAACTCCACCTCGCAGCTCTCCGGGGAGACCAAGTTCGCTCTCAACGACACGCACCACTTCTCGCGCTACCACCAGGTCGACGTCACCAACACGGGTAACACGGAGCTCGAGTACCGCTTCCAAGTACAAGGCGCGGGTGGTTTCGAGTCGTACTGGACCCCCGAGGCTGCCTCGAACCCGGATCTTATTGGTGTTCCTCGCATCAAGGACTTCGTCGAGATTGAACCGTACCAGATTGATGCCGTTGTTGGATTGCCATCTGGTTCCTTCAAGGTCGGGCCTGGAGAGACCAAGACTGCCAAGTGAGTTCCTCCTGTCTCTGCCCCCTGCACACTGTGGCTTGTGCGATCTTTGGGGGTAAACTAATGTGGAAGTAAGATTCACCTTCGACATCCCTCAGGGTCTCAACTCCTCGAGATTGCCTATCTGGAGCGGCAAAGTCTTGATCAGCGCCAGCAATGGCGATGTTCTCTCGGTGCCCTACTACGGTGCGTTAGACATTTGCTTCTGAAGCTGGATTCTGCTGATCGTTACCAAATAGGCGTCGGCGGAAGCATCAAACATGACATTGCCGACATGTTCTACACCTCCATGGGATACCCAAGACTCGCTTCTGGAGTGAACCGCACTCTGATCTCCGAGAAGTCGAGGTAACCGCTATCCTGTCCTTTGAGCTCAGGCGAACCGGCTAACCGAGGCTTCCAGCTTCACTTTCGACCTCTCCCTCGCGGCGCAGGACTTCGTCAGACTTCAAGTCGCCCTTACGTGGGGCACTCGCGAGCTCCGTTGGGATGTAAGTCGCCCGCAATCTCCTCCTCCGACATTGTATTAGTACGCTGACCGTCACGACAGATCTACGAGCCGTCTTACGAGGAACGCGAATGGGCCTACCCTCCCGTCGTCGGCGAGAACAAGTACATCGGCTCCGTCGCGTCCTTCGACGTCTACAACACCCCCAACTACCCCGTCTTCGACCCCGCCACCGACAGCGTGAACAACTCCTTCTCCTACCCGCTGCAGTACCAGCCTCGTGACTCTCCGTACGAGTCGTGGTGGCTCGGTAAGCTTGCGGATGGTTCACAGATCAAGCCTGGAAAGTATAAGTGAGTGATGGATGCCTTCGAAAGTTGTTTGTGTGTTTCTCTGACCTTTCTTGTAGGATGCGCATCGCCGCTCTTGTGCCGTTTGGTAACCCCAAGGCGTCGGACAACTGGCAGGTCTACGAGACTCCCGTGATTGAGGTTCTACCTCTGCCTGCCGGCAACTCTACAGCCACATTGCGCCGCAGGGTGTTCTAATCGAGATTCTTCTGCATTTGGGACCGGCTTGTGTACCATAGACTGTCATCCATAGAAATACCCTAGCTTTTAATTACTAGTCTCAAACGTGTGCCAGTCTCGACTTCGTGCGTAATACCTATTCTCAGCACATCCCCATGCACAATCCACCTTACCGAATCAACTCCCGAAATAATATCAGGCCATACCTCTGATCATAGCTCGTACACTTTTCCATCAGTCTCATCGAGGTATCTTTCTGAATCCAGCCCAAGGTTTGCCAGACGATCGGCCTCCGTGTTCTCGCTTCTTGGCACATGCCAGAACTCAACAACGGTACCTATATCCATCAGCAGCCTCATGTGGGCCACGATCTTCAGCCACAAGTCAAGGTTCTTCACCCTCTCCCCTTTAGCGGTCTTGAATCCGTTAGCCAGCCACTTCACCATATGCGGAGGTTGACCGTCCTTGCCGGCCCCGAGTGTGTCGACGAGATAGGCCGAATCGGATTTGACGACGACATGCTTCACTCTGCACGGTCCATCCGGGCATGAGGAATCATCCAGACCTGGGAGACAAGGCCACTGCCCGCCGGCCCGGCAATAGGGCTTCACGGCGTCAAGCGCAACCATCGCAGCACGTAGCTCGGCGCGCTGGTTCGTGTGTCCGTACCGCGTCTCCCAACCGCCCTTGACTCGGAAAGACATGTTGTCGGGGTTCCCGTGGCCGAAGAAGACTCCACACGCCGATTTCAGGGCCCGTTCGGTCCCGTTATGGGGACAGGCTCCGTCGACGGCGACGACGAGGGTGTCGACGTGACAGGCGAAGCGGTCGCAGAAGCATGGCTCGCGGTTGGAGGCTTCGGGACAGCGGATGTGTCGAAACCTGCGGAAGCCTTCTACCTCGAGATTGTCGAGGTCGCCGTTGTACATCCGTGCAACAGTATCTGGGAAGCGGCTCATGACGATTTCGTTTGGGCCAAACTCAATTGGAGGCGTGCCGCCGCGGTGGTGGACATGTTTTTGGTGGTCGGATGAATGACCGGAGTCAAGAAGTCCGCGGCGTTTGGACATTGGATGAGCTAGGGGGCAGGGAGATAGATGCCTAGATGAAGCAGGCGTTTGATGTGAGCTGGGAAGTGAAGAGTGGTCGTTGCAAGGAGGTTGTGGCAAGTTGTTGGAAGGAGAGGTAAGAGCCGGGCGTAAGTAAACACCTGAGCCGGGGTGATTGGGCCAAGTGGGGCCAGATGGCGATGATAACCAACAGTTCACCGAAGTGCCTATTGGTACACCGATGGTCAGCTCGGTGAGCTGTCGGTACCTTAGAGAGTCGGCGAGATCGCAAAGTACTTATCAATGCCTCGCAAACAGCCATATGCAAGCCACGCCGTTAGGCCGTCGTGTCACAGTATGCTGTGCACGATCACCGACCGGCCTCTCATCGAACATCCCTCGGGGCCGTTCTCATTCGCTCTCGGGTGTATCAAGTCCACGATCGCTTTTCCCAGACGTCGAAAACCCGAACAACAGCAAGGATGGCATCGAATGAATGATTGAGCAGAGTACGCGTACTCACGAACGAAGCCGGCCATCTCCGTACAAGGTTACCTTTCCAAAACGTTTCTTCTTCTCTTTCAAAACACGAGCCCTCTTGCGCGGCCATCCGCCCGCCAATAAAACTCGCTTTCGCATCAGGCCGAACAATGGAGGAAACCCCGCATTCGTATTCCTCCTTTCCCTCAGCGGTCTGCGAATTGCAAATCAATGGAATCGAATATGCCGGTTCCGTATCCGGGACCACCCGACGCTCTAATTGGGCATGGGAGAGGAACACCACGCAGCATAGTCCAGGGTCCTCGCATTCTCTTTGAACGCATTTTTATCAACCGCTTTCCCGGCCAACCCACTTTGCGAGTGTTTCCCCCTCATTTCCCTCTTCTCAGTTGCGTATACGAACCCGAACCCGCAGTGTCGCCGACAACTCCTCCTTCCCCTTGATACACCAACGGATACCGATAAACGTCACTTTCGCAGTTGTCTGGCTGGGTTTTCGCGAGTTTGATAATGGAGAAGCGCACCCGACGGCTCGGGCACAAGAAATCAAGGAACGGGTGTCTGCGCTGCAAAGCACGCCGCGTAAAGGTACGGATCGGTTGCCCATACCCGACGCAGTTCCGAGGTCATAGTAGACCATGTTCGGCTCCATGAGAGGGAGACAAAGCGACGAATTGACGAATTGACGCGCGTCCGCAGTGCGACGAGAACCGACCGTGTCATAGATGCGTCGCACACGGCGCCCATTGCAGTCTGCTAGACCCCCACCCGGCGGCGGTGACGGCGCCACTCACGCCGCTAACGAGCTCAAAGACCCCGGGCGGACAGCAATTCGTCCCCATCCAAGCATCTAATGGTATTATTGTTCACGAGTCGACAGCAGCAGCGGCAACAGCAGCAGCCACGAGCAATGCCAGTTTGACACCGACAGCAGGTAAGGACGAAACACATCTGCAATCTCCACCTTCTCGTCTTGTCGTTCATGCTTGGCCTTCTCTCTCGAAGCTCAAACTGACACCTGCGAAAGCGAGCACGTCAACGTACGCAGGCGACCCGGCACTTGCGGCCGGAGCGGCCCCGACAGACCCCCTGGACCTGTCGGAGGATTGGCTGCAAAGCCTGCGTCTAATGCACCATTACAGCACCGTAACCTGTAACGCATTACCGCAGGATGCCTGCACCGAAGAGCTGTGGAAGACGGCTATACCCGAGATGGCATGCTCCCACGTAAGTTTACCTACTCTGTCTTTCCCCGGTTGATATATCGTGAGAACACTATCTCCATATCGGGATATCGGAGAATCTTGGGGGGGATGCTGATTTAGAGTTCGCGTCGGTAGAAATTCCTAATGCATGGTCTGTTGGCCGTCGCGGCGCTACACTATGCCCACGTCCATCCCTTGGAGCGAAGAAAGTGGGACATCATCTCGGTGCACCACCAGAACCTTGCGCTGCGCTTCTTCGCGACGCGGCTAAACGATATCGATAAGACCAACTGCGAGGCTTACTTCTTTCTCGCGTCGCTCATCTTCATTGTTAGCGTGTACTCGGTCGCCCACGCCGAGACGCTTGGACGGCCGGTTGGTCTCGGGGATGTCGCGCAGTCGTTCAGGTTCTTGCATGGCGTCAAGGGCATTCTGGATTTCCAACCGCTGGAAGAGTGGAGGCAGCGCGGGGGGCCGTTGGACATGATCCTCCGGGTCCCGCAGATCTCGCCCGGGCTGAACTCCGGGAGCGCGTTCCAGCGGCGGCTTGATGCCGTGACAGCGCTCGCGCGAGAGGTGCTTGCTTCGTTCCATGATGTCATCAACGAGCAGACGGTTTGCGTGCTGGCGCTCGAGTCGCTCCGCAGATCGCATCAGATAGTCATCAGTGAAGGGGACAAGCCCGGCGATGTCTGGGGCTGGCCGGTCATGTTGCCGCCGCTGTTCATTGACATGATTGGCAACGGGCACCCAACTGCGCTGGTCATCTTGGCGCATTTTGCTGCCTTGTCAAGAATGTGTGAGCACGGTGACTGGGCTTGTGGAGGATGGAGCAAAGGGGTGATGCTCATGGTTGACGACGTAATTGACGATGAGTGGAGGCCTTGGATTGAGTGGCCAAAGAAGAGCTTGATGGAGAAGATAGACGTTGATGATATGGACCCTTGAATTGATACCCCTTTGCGTCACAATAACTAACAAACTCGTCTTGTAGCTGCTTCGAGTGCTATGATGATGAATCTGACATTTGAAAATTTCTGTGATAAATGAAAATAATGGTCATAAATCAGACCGCTTTGCTCCATATTGCAGACGGACTCAGAGCTTCCTAATCATAATGGTCTTGCTGGGGTCAGGCATTGACTGTTGAATTCATCAGCGCTGTTCAGTATCGTGACGGAAACATGCACTTACGCTTTCGCCGAACTTGATGTTCTCGTATCTCTCAGTGATGCCATCTGGCATCTTAACCTCGTAGTTGCACAAGATGTTGGCCATGATCATCTTGATCTCGTTGACGGCGAAGAAGCGGCCTGGGCAAGCGTGGCGTCCGTAGCCAAAAGTGAGATGAGAAGTGCCGACACTGACGAATTGGCTCTGGGCGACGACTTCTGCTGCCTTGGTACCGGACTCAGCCGCATCCTTGGCCTGGCGAAGGCTGTAGTAGCGGAGAGCATCGAACTCCTCTGCATTGCGGAAAACTTCGTCGTCGAGGTATACACCGCCGGCGGGGATTTCAATGACGAAGTCTTCGGGGATGACCTGGCCGTTGGGGAGTTTGATGGCTTTCAGGACCTTGCGCTGGAAGGAGCCTGAAATTCGTATTCGGTTCAATTAGACAAGCTTTTACACAGGAAGGGGACGGACAAGGCAATTGACTTACCGACAGACAAGGGGGAGCATCGGAGGACCTCTCTCAGGAAGCTGTCGAGTTTCTTCATGTTCTGCAGCGCCGGGCTGGTGAATTCACCTCCCGATTCGAGCAAGGCCTGCTGAACGTCGTCCCTCAACATCGGAATCATATCAGGCTTGGCGGCAAGCCAGTAGAAAGCATTGGTGGTTGTCAAGGAAGTCGTGTGGATGGCGGCAAAGCTGATGCCCAGCTGGGTCTGGGCCAGAGCTCGGTCTGTTGACTGTCCGAACTTGGATTGAGCGTTCATCATCCATTGAAGCATGTCGTCAGGCTCCTGGTAGTCATCACCCTTAGCTTCCTTTGCCTTCCTGCGAGCTTCCACAATGGGGCGGAACACGGCTTCAGCCTCGACGATGCGACGGTGCAGCTTCTTGACCGGCGGCAAGAATGGGGCGACGAAAGGGCGCAGCGGACCTGGGAGGAATGCGACGATGTGAACGGCGGTCATGAGATCAATGGTGTAGTTAATGGAAGCATCGAGGTAGCGCTCGTCTCTGCAGAGTTCGGGGCCGATGAAAACACGACCGGAAGCCATGGCGACGATGCGGAGGAGTTTGGAGTTGATGTTGACCTCGCTCCACTCGTTGGATTCGGGGAGTTCGAGGCGCATTGATTCGACGACTTCATCCGCGATGGTTGTACTGAGACGAGCTGATTGCCTTGTTAGTGTGCGTCTTGTGTGGTGATGTGTTGTGGTAGATGACTAACGGAGGGCGGGAGTCAACGATGCTCGAACCGTGTGCACCACAAGGGGATTGTCAGTCTCGATCTTCGTGTACTTGACTTGCATAGACTGGAAAGTTAGTATAAATAATGCATTGAAACGGATGTTCACGTACCTCGTGGATGGCCTCGTTGAAACTAAGAACATCATCAGGAAGCTTCTTCAAGTCGGCAAGATACTTCGGCGGAACGCAGACGGTGTCACGCTCTATGAAAGGGTTAGCGGGATGCCAAGGGGTAGTGGTGGCTGGCGTACTCACTCCTCAGCGTTGTGACGCGGAAGATGCTGTCCTTGAACTGGAGAAACGGTCAGTTGCTTGCTCGAAAACCTGATTCGGAATTCAAGCTTACCTTCCTGTAACCTTCGACGTAGTAGTCTGCTCCTTTTCCCTGAGCGAATTCTTTCCTGCGCTTCCATGCTCCTCCGTTACCTCCAACGACTGGAATATTGGCAAGCGGGTCGACCTTGAACCAACTCTGCGCGAGAAGCGCAACGACAATGAAGATGAAGCCCACGGTGGCTGCTGGCAGGTGCTTCGTGATTTGGTCGTCAAAAAAGCCTGTCGAGGCGAATGAATCAGTGACGTTGGCCATGATGGGTTGCTCGTCGATGTAAGTCGGGTCGATGTAAGTCGGGTCGATGTAAGTCGAGACGAAGTGGAGGGACCCGACCCCAGACGAACCGACGCACCATCCTCGCCTTATGTAGTTGATCCATTATCTCGCAGCATGCCGAGCGTGGCTTCATCAAAAGTCGGGGGTTGTACAGCCCCCGGGTTTACAGGCCAACGGCGTCTGGTCCAGTGCCAACAGGTCCACCACGCGGCCCATGGTTCCCCGCATAAGCGCATTTCTAGCACCTTTGATTAGAGATGCGGTGTCAGGGGCCCACCTGCGGTTGGTGCACGGTAGCACTCGCGTGGAAGGGCTTTAGTCGAGAATCGCGATGTTTGGTGATGCAGATCCTTGGTGTTTGGCAGGCCTGGCGCATCGTTCAAGGGTGGATTATCGGGTTCGGGTTCGGGTTCGGATTGTGGATCGTCTCGTACTCTACCTGCAGGTACTCAATAGAAATTGGCCGCTGCCAAGAGATGAACTGGAGGCCCGTCATTGTGGAGCTTAGCTTCGGTCGGAAAAAGAAACCCCGGGTTCCGGGACGAGATCGGACCCACCAGTTTGGCCCCCACTCCCGTCATCACCCGGTGAAGAACCTAACATGGGCGGTCAATTTCTGTCTCATCCCGCCCGGCGGACGCCCACAGGGTTACTGAGCAGCCGTGGTCTAGAAGCGTCGGGCTGTTCGTCTACTAGGGCTCTCTGTCTTGGTCCAAAAACAGACTCGTGTCTTGTTCGCAGCCTTCTGGTCTGCACATTGTGTTTCCAACCAACTTCAAAACCTCTCATATCGCCGAATGCGGACGATGACCGGGGATAACACGTGAGAGGTCAGGTGCAGAACTCGGCAATGATTCCATACTTGGCGAATGCAACTGTCGGGCAGAGCGGTGAATCGGAACATGTACCCGTACGGCGTCAACAACCAGCCTAAACCAACAACATCGCCATCCTTTGTGGTTCACGACCCCACGGTTGGCGGGCAAATGGTGTTGCGATCAAGGTTCCACACATTTCAATCCCGGAGACCTGCCAAACACCTTGATCATGAACAGCGACGCAAACTTTGAACAGAGCTTTGCCCAGCAAGGTGGTCATCGGGTGGCTCTTTACAGCTATGCTGCTGCTCTTCAAGATGTCTTCGCCGGCCCGTCTCTGCATGCTTTCCAGCATGCAGAGTTCGGCAATGGCACCTGGGTTAACACGACTGCTCTCGATGCTATCAAAGTCATGGACTTCACCAACCTCGTACGCGCAGCCATCGCAGCTTTTCTGTGGTGTCTTTTTGTTGCCCGCCCATTGATACGCCGAAGACCATCCTGGTGCAATGCCTTCGCTCAAGAATCTCAGTATTCTGACGGCATTGATCCTTCCCAGGATAAGAAATGGACTCTCTGGACCGGCTATCTTCTTGTTGTCGCAGCAGCTGGTCTGCTTCAAGCCCTGATCGTGGCCTTGACCCCGCCTCAGAGCACCTTCATCGTCTCGGACATGATCCCCTGGGTCGGCGCAGTTGTAATCACTGCCATTGATAGGCCTTCGAAGACGCCCAAGACACTCTTGTGCCTCTACATTGGTATTCTTGCCTGTGGCATCGTCACAACAGCTTTCAGCTATAGGCTTCACGGCACAATATCCGCCTCTGTCCTGGCCGACCCCATCATTGCTCTTGCTGCGCTGATTGGTATTGTTGCGATGCCGATGCGGGATCCACGACTTGGCGACGATGGCATCGCTCGTGCTGATCCCTCCCACGAACTTCGAAGCCCAGAGGACAATCTCACTCTTTGGAGATTTATGACGGTATCATGGATGGGGCCATTGATAGCCAGGGGATCTGGGAAACAGCTTCATGACGAAGACGTCTGGCAGCTTCCCTTCGACTTTCAACACGATCGACTCCATACCTTATTCCGCGATCTTCGTGGTTCAATGATGGCCAAGCTTATCTCGGCCAATGGCATGGATCTAATCATACAATCCTGCCTCGGGATCATCGAGACCGTCGCCAATTTGTCTATCCCGCTTCTGCTCCAGCAGCTTCTCCAATCGATTCAAAGTGGACCGCAGAACCTCGAGGTGTCTATCCTCTACGCAATTGCCATTCTAGCAGTTCGTCTGGTGGCTTGTCAAGCCGCCGTCTTTCAGCTGTGGTTCTCAAGACGATGCTATGAAAGATCTCGGGGTGAGATGATCACCACGCTCTACGCCAAAACTCTCTCTCGGAAGTTTTTCGGTCAGCCTGCCGCCGAGAAGATGTTGTCCGGCGATCACCAAACTAACGGTGATAATAACGAGAGCGACACGGCCGAAAATGACACCGGCGACGGCAGCGAGTCTACGAGTCGATTTGGCAAGATCTTTGCTTGGATCCGACCTCAAAAGAAGAACGCCAAGTACCAGAAGTTGAAGGGCCCCGAAAACAGGCAGCCTGCTACCACTGGAAAGATTCTGAATCTCATGAGAAGCGATGTCTACGAGGTCGCTCAACGTTTTTGGGAATTCCCCTCGCTCGTCACTAAGCCGCTGCAATTCATCTTTGCCTTCGTACTCGTCTGGCAGCTCCTTGGATGGCCCTGCGTCCTTGGAATGGCCTGCGTTGTCGTCGCCCAGGTCTTGAATACCCTGTTCATCGCTCAGTTGCTCAAAAAGGAGCGGATTCGCAGAGCTGCAACCGATGCGAGGTTGCAGTCGACATCTCAATTTGTCGAAGGGATTAGGCATCTTCGCTGGTATGATTGGCAATCGAAATGGCTTGACAGTATTATGGTCACCAGGCAGCATGAACTCAACACCAGGATTGTGACGGGCCTTTGGAGAATTGCCATTGCAACCATCAACATCGCCTCCGGAACTCTCTTCCCAGTTGCCACGTTCTTCGCATACACGTTTCTCGCTGGCAAGACCCTGACAGTGGATGTCGCTTTCCCGGCCCTGCAGCTCTTCGCCATGCTGGAAACCAGTTTCAAGGAACTTCCAAATCTCATCACTGTCGTCCTCAACGCATCTATCGCCCTTGGTCGCATTGAACAATTCATGAGCGAGCCGGACAAGGACGGCGTGTATTCTGATCACCTCACGAACGACATCAAGTTTTCCAAGGCTACTTTTGCCTGGCCCGGATACGACCGACCGGTACTGAGGAACCTCGATCTTAGCTTCCCTCAAGGTCTAACCGTTGTCTTTGGAAAGGTCGGCTCTGGCAAGTCGGCGCTACTACAGGCCATCCTTGGAGAGTTGGATCGTCAGATGGGGGACGTAATCATTCCGACTGAACCAATCGGATTCTGTGCCCAAAGTCCCTGGTTGCAACACATGAGCATCCGCGACAACATTCTTTTCTCTGCGCCATTCGACGCAGCCAGGTACACTCAGGTGCTTGATGCTTGTGCTCTACTTCCAGACCTGGCCAATTTCAAATATGGTGACTTGTCTGACATGGGCGAGAACGGTATCGGTCTGTCAGGCGGCCAGCGAGCGCGTGTTGCTCTTGCACGAGCTGTCTACAGTCAATCTCGCGTGCTTTTACTGGATGATCCCCTCGCTGCACTTGATCACAACACAGCCGAGTCTATTGTGAAGAAGCTCTTCCAAGGATCGCTCGTGGAAGGTCGCACGGTTGTCCTTGTCACCCACAGGGTTGATCTGTGTCTTCATCTATCCCAGCAGATGGTCGAAGTCGCAGACGGTACCGCTCGAGCTTTGAACTCGGAAGAGGCTTCTGCGGAGATTGCCAAGTTTCTGCTCGAGGATGAGGATCAGACAGCTCACCACGATGAGCCTGAACACGCCATAGATGAAGGACAACAGAACGCCGCCATTCCTAGCAAGTTTATCGAAGAAGAACATCGCGCTCACGGCGGCGTCATGTTCTCTGTCTACTGGACCTATGTCAAGGCTGGCAAGCTTAAGTGGTGGACCGCGCTCGTGCTCGTTTTCGGTCTGTTCCGAATCGGAAGTCTTCTTAACTACTGGTTCCTCAAGGCCTGGGGCGAATCCTACAAAGAAGAAACGTCGACCAAGGACGTATCATCTGGCGTGGACTTCTCTCACATGTTCGACGGACTTCCCAGTCCTGAAGATGATCTGCGCCCATGGCTCTTCGTCTATCTTGGAATCGCTCTTTTCCAGGCCTTCATCTTCACCTTGTCGGAGGGACTCGCCCTTCTCATGATCTACAAGGCCGCCAAGAACCTCTTCCGAAGGGTCATCGAGAAAGTTAGCCGTGCCACCTTCCGATTCTACGACGTCACCCCCGTTGGACGCCTGATGAACCGTCTTGTTTCCGACATTGGGATGATCGACGGAGGCATCATGTCTCCGTTGCAGCAGGTGGCTTGGTGGTCGCTCGCTTGGTTCTCGAGCATGGTTGTCATCGCCTCAGTCACCCCTCTTTTCCTGGTGTTCTCTATTGGAATGACTCTTTGGTTTGTGTACATCTTCATGCGTTTCCTGCCAACCTCGCAAAGTCTGCGACGACTCGAGATGGTTTCGCTGAGCCCGCTGATGTCCAACTTCGGCATCCTGCTCGACGGCCTGGCGACCATTCGCGCATTCAAAGCTCAGCACCACTTCCAGAACATGAACATTGTGGTCACTGATGCCTTCCAGAAGATGGATCACTTCTACTGGAGTCTGCAGGCGTGGCTTATGTACCGTTTCGACGCGCTGTCGGCTCTCTCCACCTTCGTCCTTACTCTTCTCGCCCTCTATAAGGGCCTTTCACCTGGCTTGACCGCATTCGTTCTCACGACAGCGTCATCTTTTGTCGAGGCAACACATAACCTCTGCAAGCAGTACGGCACTCTGCAGATGGACTTTGTCTCTGTTGAGCGTGTCATCGAGCTTTTACACATCCCTGAAGAGCCTTGTGGGGAATTGAAGCCGCCCGCTACCTGGCCTCAACATGTCGACGATGTAAGCTTCGAAAATGTCACCTTGAAGTATGCTCCTCACTTGGAACCGTCGTTGTCAAACGCGACCTTCACCGTCCCCGGCGGCTCGACTTGCGCAGTCCTGGGTAGGACAGGGTCTGGTAAGTCCACCCTGGCCCTGGCGCTTCTCGCAACCATCCATCCGGCAGAGGGATCCATTCGTATCGGGGAGTACAGCCTCTCTGAAGTAGATGTCCACATGTGGCGACAGAGGGTCAGCTTCGTCGCCCAAGACCCGGTCCTTTTCCCTGGCATCTTGCGAGACAATCTTGACCCGTTGCATCAATACACCGACGTTGATTGCGTTGGAGTTCTACACCGCGTCCTGGGACCCGATTGGGACCTTTACATGCACGTTGAGGGCGGCGGCAAGAACTTGAGCCAAGGACAGCGTCAACTGGTCGGCATTGGTCGGGCTGTCCTCCGAAGAAGCCCGATCGTGGTGCTGGACGAGGCTACGGCATCCATCGACAAGGAGACGGCTGCTCGGGTGCAGGAGGTTCTCAGGAAGGAGTTGACGACGAGCACGGTCATTACTATCGCCCATAGACTTGAGGCTGTCCAAGATGCCAACTACTTTATCCGGTTGGACAAGGGAAAGGTTGTTGAGCATGGCCCAACGCAGGGCTTGAACCAGTAGTGCACTTTGTTTTTCACATATGCTGAGATATATGCAAGCGTCTCGTTGACGCTAAAATATATAGCCATCTAGTCATAGACGAGCCAAATACAGTTGATTTCATGTTATTCCAGGAAACTCGGTAGACAACGACAATTAGAACGGGTTGGAAAATTGCCAAGGATCTCTCCACCGGCCTTCGGGCTTCACGAATATTAACTTCGGCCACGGGCCCGTAAGTCTTGGCAGACAAGACGGCAATATCGGCAGGGCAATTGAGGCTCAGCTTGAGAGCCGCGAAAGCGACATCGAGGCGCGTAGATGAACTGATGCAAATAATGCATTGCGGTATAGCTCGTCTGATCTATAAGCCAAACATCTTCCGCGCAAGGCGACCCCTGCGGGCGAATGTGGCAGACTGATGAACCATCGGGACCTCCCGAACGTCATGAGCCCTACGGCTGGGACGGCTGGGCCTCATCTCCGGGCCTTGTCAGCCTTGTACGGGCCCCAAAGGCTTCTTCTCTCCGCCAAAGTTTGGAGTCATTGGAAGGCGCTTCTTCCGCTCTCATTCAAAACCGTGACCTTCTTTCTTTGAAGAGCCCGGATGACTCCTGCCGAGCTGACGGGGCTCCTCCGGACCAGCCGGTCGGCAGGCCATGACAACGGGGTCGGCGAAATGGGCGAAAACTCTAAACCGCCGTGCTTGAGTCGTGATCCCTGGCAAGACGTCCTATTTTCAGACTCGGCTCCGCCACGACGGGATGAATTGGCAATTAATTCAATTCCAGACCCTCGGGTCCGCGGGGAGGCAGCACACAAACGGCCTTCTAGAAAAGCGCGCGCGCGGAAGACAAGAGGTCGTCGTATATTTAATTACAGCCCCCGTTCGCTATAGTCACGATCCCTCTCTGTGCTCTCTCTTCACCCTTCATCAACGCGCTTTGCTTTCCCAATCGCAACAAGTCTCTCACTTGCAGTCTCTCACTTTGCGTGATCTACATTCTTTTTTTTTTCCTATCCGGTCATCACATTCTTTCTTTACCCGTTTAGACCCAACACAGCAAAAAATGAAGGTCAACTCTCTCCTCGCCGCCACCGCCCTCGCCGGCTCCGTCTCCGGCTTGGCCATCCGCCAGACGACCCCAATCTGGGAGACGCTCCCGCCCACGCCGGACCTCCCCAGCCCCATCAGCACGGCGAGGACGCCGATCGACGGCATCGAGATGTGGTTCCAGAAGTACAACGAAAAGGCCGGCGGCGTGCCCATCGTCATGGACCACGGCGGGCTGGGCTACTCGGCCTACTTCGGGTCCGTCATCACCCGCCTGATCGACGCGGGCCACTACGTCATCGCCCTCGACCGCCGCGGCCACGGCCGCTCGACCTTCAACGTGGGCGACGTCTTCACCTACGACCAGATGGCCAAAGACGTCTACGCGCTCCTCTCGGGCGCGGGCGTGAGCTCGTACAACGTGGTCGGGTGGTCCGACGGCGGCATCACGACGCTCTCGGCGCTCATGAACTCGACCATGAACAAGCCCATCAACAAGGCCTTCCTCTACGGCGCCACGGCCAACCCCGGGCAGACCAACGCCTCCTTCGCCGACACCAAGATCTACACCGAGTTCGTGACGCGCTGCGCCACCGAGTACGCCACGCTCCAGCCCACCGCCAACTTCACGCTGTTCGGCACAAAGGTCGCCACCATGGAGGGCACCCTGCCGCAGTTCACCGACGCGCAGCTCGGCGCCATCGACGGCGCAAAGGTCATGATCGCCGACGGAGAGTACGAGGAGGCCGTCAACCTCGACGTCCCGGATATCCTGAACAAGGCCATCCCCAACAGCCAGAAGCTCATCCTGCCCGGTGTCAGCCACTTTGCGCCTATGCAGGACCCCGATCAGTTCGCCAAGGCTGTCGAGGACTTCTTCAAGGCTTGAGTGGGCTTTCTTTTTGTAGGGGGCGTTTTCTTAGAGTTTCCTTTGAGTTGGCTTTTGCATATATTTAGAGGGATTCCGCGAGGCATGTTGTGCGAACAACTTTAAAGCATGGTGGTTGATTAGATAGTTTCAATCCAACGACTGGAAGGATGTTATGTGCATTTTCAGAGTGATTACAAGTGACTGATAGTTATCCCTTTGAAGCGAACTAAGCCAAGTTGATCTGGAGGTATCACAATGGGTTTCTTAAAGCGTCTCCGAAGCTCATGGATTACGTTACTTAATCATCCCAGTACCTGCAATAAGAAAACCGGCCGGACTAGCGCAAGCCGAGAATGAGTAGGGGAGACGCCGGCACCGCGTCCTTAGTCGCTCCACATTACCGGTAGCCGGTGCTGCCCCGGGCGGAGGCTCTAAAAGCCTGATCCGTACAGTGATCGGATCAAACCATAATGTTGGCTTTATCAGATCTTTCATAACCATCTCATGCGGCCGGCTCAACATTTAATTTCCAAGGCAAGGCAAGGAGCGTTAGCATATTCTTGATCGTACAATAGCTTATCGCAGTTTAATGAGTACTATCAGCAGTATCATTGAACACAAACAGGCCAAAGAGGATAACAGTTACACAGGCAATCGTGAGCAACCCCCTAGATAGCGCGCCAATGAAGCTGTGCTGCGAAGGCCGTCGCAACGTCAAACGGGAGCTCCATTGGCGCTCGGTGAGATAACACTCACTGGATCAGATATACCCATTAGCGCCATTTCCCAGATTGTAGCTTGCACAATTTAGCCCGAATCCCGCAGCGAATCCTTCCGGGCGCCTTGGTTGCAGTCCCAAGGGACTCATGCTCGTGCGTGCACACGGCACAGTCAGGATTTCTCCCTGCATTTGTGGCTTACCTTTCAGCTAGGGAGTTTGAGGCATCTATAAACAGGATCTGCACATCTGCCTTTTCAACTGTTGGCCCAAAACAGTCCCGGGCTCTGCACTTATACATTTATCTTAATCGCACGGAGATAGACGAGATGGGCATCGCTCACAGCATCGTCACAGAAGTTGAGATTGCAGCACCACCGACGACGGTTCGATCAGTAGTACGCAGTAAGTATTTCGCATCATTCTTGAGGTTTTTGGGGGGGTGGAATTCGATAGCTGATGCCCCACAGTTTCTGAGCTGGCATCGATACAATGAGTGGACTAAGGTCTGGACAATTGGAACAAAGGACGACTCCAAGAAGCCCTTATATTTGGGGGAAGGCGATCTCATCAACGCCAACTTGAAGGGCTTCTCTTTCAGCCCCGTCATTCTTGTAGGTTACCTCTTATGGATTGACCATAGAAATGGCATCGACTTCACTTACCTAGTGGATTCAACTTACTGACATGCGATGATCAGGAAAATTCGGAGGAGCTCTTCAGGTGGAACGGATCGATCCCGTACCTCGCACACTCGTTCCACTTTCGCCCGAGCACCAAGGCACCGGGTGGTACGACGATGATTCAGAGCGAGGACTTCAGTGGTGTTCTAGCGTTTCTGATGAAACCATTCTGGGGTAATGACAAGACGACTTTGAAGAACTGGAGGGAGTTTGATCAAGACGTCAAGAAGGAGAGTGAAAGACTTTCATCGGTAGGAAATTGAGTGGTGTTTGGTACGATAATGAACACTAGCTAGATTGCTCTTCCATCTATTCTGACTTGTCTAGATAATACACCTCGATGTCCTATTTTTGCTGCGCATTCAAAATCGGCGACATTCATGATACTTTCGTCTGGTAGTCTACAAATGGTGTTAGAAATCCTTGGCCGCGGAAATCGACGCGGCTGGGCAGGAGTATCTTCGCTGGACAACTGGAACAAATTCAGGAAAAAGGAGGAGTAAACGCCAGGGAGAATGAGATCGATTGTGGCAAAGAAAACAACTCTATACAGCTCAGCAGAGCGTCCTCAATTTTTGGAAAACCCAGAATCCTGGGAGAAGAAGTCCATGAAGTAGCCCTTCGTCTCAAGAGACTTTCTCAACCGTCGACGCCGCTCGAACCAGAACCAGCATCCGGCGGGCACGAAAGTTAGGAACATAAGTGGGAGCGTGACCTGTAGAAATCTTTCAAGGGCGACTTGAGAGAATACTTCTTTTCCCTCATAGTTTACGACTTGTGTGCTGAAGAAAGTCTGAATACTTTTTAGCAAAGTACGCGGCGTCTTTGAAAGCCAAATCCGAGACGAAAAAAATGACTTACGCTGGAGAAAGTCGCCGGCAAGTAAATGAGAGTTACGATGGTGACGATCCTGACGGCAATCGCTTCCATGGCGCTCTGGTCGGCTTGCTCATACATACTTGCGCTGAGTTTGGAGGAGATGAGAGCGCTTTGCGCTTGTAGGTGTTGTATAAGCTTTGATGCGATGAACAATTAGCAGTCGACACCTGAGATGTCTTCAACGTATCTTGCGACCATCACTCACAATGTTCTTGCGATCTGCAACTGTCTTCGCTAGAACTCTGGCCCTGGCAATCTGCATCTGAGTTTCGCAAATCAACTCTTCCAGTTGAAATGAGGAAGTTTTGACGGCTTGTTGGCAAGCACGCCGTGACGCTTCGGGGAAGTCTGCATCTCTGACGAGATCCCTGTAGAATCTTTGCACCAGCTTCATGATGTTGGCATTAGACTCCATGGCCATGATTGTGTCATCGGTCTTTTCTCCCCATCTCTGGGCGCCGCCGAGTGATCCCGGGTCTATTGACTCTATCTGACTTTTGTCGCTGACAAGAGCAGCAGCAAGCGTCTACAAGCGCGCAACATCAGCATTCGAGACTGTTTTTAGGGGACGAAAAAGATGCTTACGAGATCTTCAGCTCCCTCTTGCAAGAACTGTATATTCCACCTCCACTCTGCCGTTGCCCACTGGAAGTATATCAAGTGTATGTCCATGGACGATCGAAAAGCCTGCTCTAGCGTAGAGAAACTCGTGGGATAGAAGTTTCTATCGTGATAGAACTCGCCTATTCTCTCTTTGAGGGCAGCATGCGGGTCACCGACAACCCACAGCTGAGTTCCCTGCCCGACATCGAATTGGTGATGAATCGCGGCCTGTCGAATCTTCCAATCGCCACCGGATTTCAAAGCAGCGGTTTTGAGATTATAGCATAGTTGGTATCGCCGACCACTTCTTCCAAGTTCCGGTAGGGTTGTACCCGGCACCGGGCTGACCAAAGCCCTCTCAGTCCGGAAACCGCTAAAGTGGAGCTCTCTATCTTCGCCATGTGGTGACGCATATGCATACAGAAAGTCCAGGAAGTGTGGAACAATTTGGTAGAAGCTACATAACCGAAATAGCATCTTGGCGTTCAATTTCAACGGGCCTATAGTGGTCTCTGCGTCTAGAAAGCTGCATCATCCATTCGTTAGCCTCCTGACTCGTCGGCTCAGCCCCACGACGAGGGATAGGTACCTTACATTAATCTGCATCGTTCATCACGCGTTGAGAAGTTCAACCCGTTCGTCGATGTGGACAGGTTGACACCCTCGGTGGTGCCATGGCGAAGAAATTCGTCCAACTCGTCGCTGCTGCGGATGTTGCATTTATTGACATTACCAGATGACGAGATATCCCGGATGGCGACGTGGATTCCGGTTTGCCTGAAAAGCCGACTTTTGCACTCATATAAGCGGTTTCGATGCGCCACAAGAGCTGACGTGCCATAGGCGAGCGAAGAAAGATGATTCAAAGGATACTGAAGATAGTCGTCGTAGGAACTCGCAAAAAGTGACGCGCTAGCCATAACGGCGCTTCGGCTTATGATACTGGACCGAAGCACAGGGCCCAATTTGTTCGTAGAGGGATGGGAGATGAGGGCAATCGACTTAAGAGAGAAGGCAGAGAACAGCACAGTCACAGGCGGCTTTCGCAGAGCCTTTCGCGGCGAGACTTACCATTCCTGGATAGGTATGTCTAAGCCAAGGCGGAATCGATTCATTTGGGCTGCAATTTGGGCACATAGTGTGCCGCCAAGGGCGGGGGTCCTACAGCCACCGGCTGCCAATCATTTAAGTATCTACATACCTTAGTACAGATGCGACGTGACGCGCGCCACAGCAGTACCGCCATGGGCGCCCGAAAGTTCTTTCAAGTAGTCTCGAACGTCACCCCATCTCAAGTTGTAAGCCGAGACACAATTCTCAGTCCAGGTCATTGCCCGTGTAACCTTTTTGTCTCCACCGCCAGCTCTTGTCTTGTCCCAGGTGAAGCCCTTTCTAATTGGCGTCGGTTCTGATGGCATCATGGAGGCTGCAACAAAATGCGCATTCGGGCGACAATTCCTAGCCTAAGCGTCCTTTGAGCCGAAGTTCGAGCAGGCTGCCTGCCTCGTCGGTCAAAGGCCGCTGCCGGGGGAAAGCATTGTTGGTGGAGGGTTTTCCAGCAAGTCTCTGGGCTGAATTCCAAACCTGGGAGCTGGCCGTCCTTTTGAAGGCAAGACGTCAGGCTAATCCATGGCTTCATGCCGTTTCACTCCATCAGGCAAGCGACGGGTTTTGCGGTAAGCCATTGCATAGCCTGACCTACCCTGCCAGGCGGGTGACAAAAAAACCGGAGCACTCATAACTCAGCTAATAGTACTAATACCTCCAAATAGCCCAATTCTGTATGCAAACAGACGTACCACCATCAGCCAGTCATTTTCTATTGCGTAGGGTAGTTAGTGGGTGTGTGTCACCCGCTTGTCTGCTACCTGAATATCTTCAAGGCCTTCGCCAACGAAGCCGCCACCAGTCATGACATCTGACTCGATCTTGTAACGTTAAGCGGGTAGTCCCGGGCTTTGTGTTTGTGCTCCCTATCATGGCAGAAATGAACATTGAACTCCAACGTCTCCCTCCTTCGGGAGGTATATGTTATTTCAAGTATATATTTCAGAAACTTCATACGTTAACCTGGCTTCCTTTATAGCTTAGCACCACCACTCTTATCTCCTTATCACTAATAAGGCTGCCTACTAGCCTTATTTTATATATTAATAATACTCTAAACCTTTATAAAGTATTTATAGTAGATTGCTATATTCTAGAAAAGCCTTAAATAAGTATAGTTCCTATATACTTTTTGCTTTATTTTATAGTAGATCTTATAAAATACTTTCTTTAGTATATTAAAACCTTAATTATTCTTAAAGCTATTATAGTTAGTATCTATATAGTAAAGTTATAAAAGGTAAATTATAAGATATACTTAAACTATTAGTTTATATAATAGATTCTAGACTTAGCCTAGAAATATACTAACTTATTCCTTATAGATAAGGGTAGTTACTTCTAGATTAATTTACTTACTAGATTTAATATCTATAGCTTTTATAATAATATCTTAAATATATAAGATATCTTTTATCTTAATAGAGATTACTAGAGTTTTACTAAGTCTAAGTTAGTTTATAGTATATTACTACTAGACTAGCTTTATTATTATATATCTTATATTAACTTCTAAGATTCTCAGAATCTATATACTATAAAGCTATTTAGGTTAATAATACTTTTTATAAATATAGAAGCATAAAAGGTAGTAGTAGCTCTCTAGGTATTATTTAAAGTGTGTTATATATAGTAGAGCATATAATATAGGTTAAATTTGTGTGAGAAAGTGTAATTACCTAAGTGGGTGGCAAAAGGCACTAGAAGAACTCCAACGTCTCATCGAGAAGAACCTCTAAAATACGCTAGACCTGCAATCCACTCATCGTTAGATCATTCTAGGATTCTTATGCTGCAGGTATAGGTAGAAGAGCGGGTACCGCGATTTCGATACTGGAAGGGAGGGAAGGCATCGGTCTGGCTGTTGGTTCGCGGCCGACCACGCCTCAACGGAATCTCCACCACATCAACTGTGCCCACTGCCAACAAAATGACAAAATCTGCAGGACCAGTGGTGATGCGACAGGGATCTGAGATGCTGCAGACATTTATGGGTACTTAGCTCACCCCCCTCGATATGTCCTCCTCAGGCCAATTCCAGCAAGTTCCGTCTTTCTCAGCTCCTCACTTTCCAGAAGCCTTCCCTCGTGAAATTTGCTTTGATCAAGTATTTCTTCTCCTATTATCAACTAATACCCACGATTGCAACGCGACCAAGGCGAATTGCCGTTCATGACAACGACCCCATTCTTTGAGAACCCTATGAGGCCTTGTGCTTGATATTTAATTTACCGTACCCCAACGCTCGAAAAATTTCGCCATGAGTCGAGATGACAGATCCGAGTTCGCTCATCAGTTTCAGACAGCCATCGCAGAATTCAGAGTTATTAGAGAGCAGGAGACTAGAGCCTCCGCATGTGGTCAGGAGTTTGTACTCGTAGACAACGTTACTCGGCGTCTCAGGAAACGTTCCTCAACATGCCCCAGAGTCTACGATCATAACCTGGACTGTCTGGTGCAGACAGCATACCTGAAGGATAATCTCGGTCCCCCTGAGATGAAGAAACAGTATTATGAGAGCTACCTGGCCATCTTTTACACCTTACTCGACATAGGAGCGCCATCTTTGATCCACCGCTTCAAGGACGGTGGGCTTAAGAACCTCCCAATCGACCTGGCGATATTGCAGCGAGAGATCAAGCCACCCCCGGATTTTCCCCATTTTTACAATGAGTTCGACAAGAAGCAGTTCGCGTGGTGCCCCATAAGGTTCAGTCTCGATATGGGTCGGACATATCGCGATTGCGTTGGACCTCTTTTACGGAAAGAAAAGATCACCCCGAAGCGAGAGGGCAAAGGACCAAGAGAAAACACGGCGACGCTGTACGCCATTGAAGTTCCCGAAGAGCTCGTAGAGCCTAAGCTCCAGCGGCATATGGCCTCTGCCAAGGTAGATAGACAAGAAAAGGTGCCACATGGCAGCATCAGCAACGGCTATGTGAGTTCTTCATTACCACGTTTTTCATGGTAAGCCGGGAAACTACTAGGAGACTTGCTAATCCCCGATCCTTCTCTTAGACGTATCGATTTGCATTGAAACAATTCAAACCCCGCAAGTACATGTTCGATCGTTTCCAAAACGAGAAGCAAATGTTCTCTAATTTTCAAGAGCAAGAGGGGATGATACGATACATTGGTTGGTACCAGAGCTTTGAATCTGTTGATGGTGGTGCGACTCAGCAATTCTACAACATCGTTTTGGAATTGGCCGACTTCGACTTGTATGAAGCAATTCTTCGGGAACCGCCTCCAGTAACATTCCAAGAGATCAAGGGGTTTTGGGAATCCATGTCCGAACTATCCAAGACGCTGGACTCAATCCATACTGTGGTCATTCATCCACATCGATATCTCACGTGCGTTGGATTCGTCAACTTCTTTTTTCATTGAGTTCCTTGATTAATGAATACAGGTGGTATGGAGATATCAAACCAGAAAACATCCTCAGGGTCAATGGTCAATTCAAGCTAGCAGATCCGGGAGAGGCGAGCATGCTTTTGCAGTCATCCGATACATCGGCCTTGCCCCAATCCAAATGGGTTGGGGGCACCAGGACTTACGGTAAGTCAATACCTTCCCTCTTGTATGCTGTATTATTAATGTTTGGTAGCTGCACCGGAAAAAGCAGCCTATGTTGGAGATAACAGCGAAACACGACCAAAGATAACCCAGAAAAGTGACGTATGGTCTTTGGGATGCGTTCTTTCCATCGCCGCAACATACGTGGTTCTCGGCAAACAAGGCTTTTTGATTTACAACGAACTTCGCCGGCAAGCAACGTTTGCTGCCACCGAGGCCGCCAGTGATGAGTTTCATGTAAACAACCAGGTCTTGCCTTCGGTCACACAGTGGCATAAGTACATTCGTGAAGCAACTCGAAAGACGGACCCGTTCACGGGTGCAGTACTCGACATGGTGGATACGCACATGCTTGTCGCGGCAGAAATCAGGTGGGACGCGACGACCGTCTGCAAAGAGTTCCAGAAGGTTCTTGGCCGAAGTCAAATATTAACCTCTCAGGTGCCCCTCGAGCTTCTGAATCTGATTGGGACCATTGATCTTGAAGCGGAACGCTACTGCAATCAGCACTCTTCTGGCTTCACACGAGTTGATTCGGGCGATGCCTTGCGACAGCTCAACTTGCCACAATCAGAAATCGAAATGGACTGTCGGCGGGATCTTCTCAAAGAGCCAATACAGCCGACTGCGCAACGATCCCGAGAGACCAGCCTTGGCGCGTCACCGTTGCAGACACCGCGCCCTTCCTTGAGTCAAATTGCGACCGACAGTCCGTCATTCAATGTTTGGGATTCGACGCAAGTCCCGGGACATTCGAATCTACGAAACGGCTCAAGTGAGAGTGCAGTAAGATCCCCCTAGTACTCCCCGCCAGACATACACGTGCCACCTGATGCTTCGCATCGAGGAATGAAGGTGGTTCAAGTCAAACAGATGCTTAGGACAAAAGGGGCTCACATACAAACCAACTGTTACCAGTTTTAGCTCCTTATTAAAGAAGCAGAAAATGACGGTTAAGGGCACTGAGCCAACGGTTGTGGGTTTGGTGACCTGGACAAGCGTTTAGAGGGCGTGTACAAAGACCAAGACAATGTAAGCATGTTTCGGTATGTTTTTATGAATATGAAGTTGACGAGTTCAGGTATTCCTTGTAGACAACGGAAGCACTATGTTTACATGGTGGACGCATGCCACTGAAGTCTTAGAGGTTCTGGTTTGGAGAGTACTTGGGTATGATGAGGACGGAATGGAGCTTTATTTTACAAACCCGGACACAAAGAAGAATGCTCTCGTCAACAGCATCACCGCTAGATCCTTCAAGAACGATGTTCGTAAGTACACCAAAGCAATGGCATTCGCCGAGCCTTGTCCATCTGGGTCAGGGCCCTGTGATACGACAATCTTACCCGAGCTTGAAGGAATAATCAACGACTACACGAGAGCGAAAGCTTCCAGAAACAAGCCTCTTAAAAACACGATCATTGTTCTTACGGATGGTCTGTGGCAGGGAATGCACGACAAGCATACGGTGGACCTGTATCTGAGATCGGCATTCCATGGTTTGAAAGATTTGCATGGCGATTTAACATATGTTGAAGCCGGCCAGTCCCAAATTCGACAGGACATATCCAAAACAAGGCCCGTTACTATTCAATTCATCCAGTTCGGAAACGATCCTAAAGCGAGCGAGCGGCTTCGGCGTCTCGACGACGACATGGAATACTACGGCTGCCCGTAAGTAGCAAATTCGTACCTGGCTGGACGCGCCCGATGATTCCGACGAACTCTTCTCAGCGACCTCATCGACACAGAGCACGCAGAAGGAGACATTTACAAAATGTTCTTGGGGAGTCTTTGCCCCGATCTTGACCGCAAGTCGCGCTACAGTCTAGGGCCGCCACCTATATCTCCGCCTTTGACTACACGGAGTTCGACTGGTGCGGAAGGCCACCTCACTAGCGAACACCAAGATAGTTGCGTCTCATCTCCAAGAAAATCCTCGTCTATGCGGGCCGTTTCGTATTCAAGCCATCAGGCTATGTACTCACCATCCCAATCTCTATATATCCCATCTCCTTCCCAACATGAGCAACATGAACACCATGAACTACAGGCAACTACGCCAGACGAACCGAGAGACTCCGTGTCGCCACTGATCGCGAGGATTCCAAGCCACTGGACTTCGGGATCCGTGCTTTCAGAAGCCTCTTTAGTCCAGAAGCCCGGGGAGTTCACACACCCAGCGCCTCTGCAACCCAGAAAGCCCTTCCAAAGCCGAAACTCAAATTCTTGCCAGTATCCCTGGCTCTAAGAACGTTTTGCTTGGGCGCTGGATTGCCTGGGCGAATTGGCGTTGGAATGTTAATTCTCTTCTTTCTCTTCAAGTTGTCATTTGTTGGCGGAACGTGAGGGACGGCCGGTGGCGCTTTGATCGAATTTGGTGTCAGATCTGTCTGTTGAAAACATTGAGGACATTTGCGAGCATAGTCTTCCTGGGGCGTTGGTGGTGGTTTGGATAATCGGATCATATACGTCATTTGTATTATAGTAACGATTTCCATTTGACCCAAAAGTAATCTCAGTTTAGAAGCCTTGACGGTCTAGGGAAGCGTACTAGGCGGTCTTTAAAGGTGAAAATAGTTTCCCGTGTCCCCTTTCTTGGTAGTCTCTTTAGTGTGTATTCTTCTTGTGCTAATACTAATTACTTTCATTATGCTCATAGAGGCAAAAACGGCAGCAGCTATGTATGTACTAGTAATAGCGTGATTTTATAAGCCTCAACTAGAAAAGCTGCACCGGCGAAAATGAATCTTCAGGCTGTGTGGCACCAGGATTCTTGGTATTTTAAAAATTAACCCCAGGTAGGTCGGTTGACATGCTAGGAGCTAGTTCGCTTGCATGTAAATCAAGTGGTACAAGATCAAACAATCTCACCCCACACACGCCATTTAAAAAATCTTTACACAGAAAGTGTGATGGCAGTAACAAGCTTCTAACTAGGCGCTCTGACACCTTGCGTTCAGTCTGGCTGCTCGGAGTCATTTTCTACTGGAATCCTTTCGAATCCAATGCCGGCGACCCCAATCACACTAGCAGCTGCCATAGCGGCCGCGACAAGGAATGTCCTAGTCACGGCGTGATTATATACATCTACCTTAGAAGAAGACAACCTGATCCCCAGAGACCAGTCCCGCCAGCTCAGTGGCACCAGCGTTCTTAATCTCTTGCAGATTTACGTTGGGCAGTTTTGAGGAAACTCCAGAACTCAAGTCGGTCGCGAACACGACTTGGAATGAAATCCAGTGGCTTGCTGGCGAGTCTACTTGAAGGGTGGTGGCAATCGTTTGCCCGGGCCGTTGTCGGGGACTCTCTACAGGTTAACTTAGCCCCAGCATCCGGAATCACTATGTCAACTCTTGTACGAGCCGCGTGGGCTCTGATGATCGGTCATTTGTCAAAGTCTACCGATGTCGTCATTGGTGCAACAGTATCTGGACGGAATGCACAACTCAATGACATTGAGAATGTCGAAGGCCCAACTATTGCCACGGTGCTACCTAGTACGCGTGCACATGGGTAGTAGCTCGACAATCCTCGAGTATCTCCAGCAAGTTCAAGGCCAAGCAACAGCCATGATACCGTTCGAGCAGACCGGAATCCATCAGATCAAGGCTATCAACAAAGACACGAAGCGAAGCTGCGACTTCCAAAGCCTTCTTGTCGTACAAGCTGGTGGAGGATGGGATGACATTGGCCCAGGCCCACTGGGAAAGCCAATCTACAGGGAAGAATTCACCACCTTCCTGGTAACCTGCGAGGTCTGGCTCCACGCTGGCCGAGTCGAGTTTGCAACCCACGTCGACGAAGAAGTAACCCCTCGCATATTCGTGGCCCAGGCCATTGAGATTGTCAAAGTTATCATGAATCAACTCTCTTGGCAAATCATCAAACACTGCAGAACAAACGCTGACCAGCTCGGTTTATTATGAGCCTGCACTTTCAACAAAAGCACCTTCACCTCAAAGTGCTCCCAGTGAGACAACTTCTCATTGTATCCACGATCTTATATCAGAGAAGAGTAGAGAACAGCCGGAGCAGGACGCAGTCATGTCAACGTCCGAAAGTATCACCTATGGGGATTTGGAGCGCATGTCCTCTGCCCTTTCTACGCACCTCACCAACATGGGCGCTGAGCACTTCGAAAAGTCTATTTGAACCATTGTGGCCATGCTGGCAGTCATCAAGGCAGGTGCCGCGTTTGTGCCCCTCGATCCAGGCCAGCCTATTTCCCGTCTCAGACAAATTATTCGGGAGGTCCAGGCCAACATAGCCCTCACGTCTGCTTTCCACTCCAAAACGACCGACCTTGGGCTCGCGGCTCAGATCATAGTGGACAGAGAAAGCTTGGGACAATTACCAGAGCATCAAGATCTATCCGTCAGCTCAAATCCGCAACGACCAGCCTATGTAATCTTCACCTCATGATCTACCGGTCAACCGAAAGGGGTCGTCGTCTCTTATCCTGCGTTTTCTCACGGGGCCATTTCGCATGGAAGGTTTCTTGGAGTTTCAAACGACCATCGCGTGTTACAATTCTCTTCCTACACGTTCGATGCGAGTTTATTCGAGACTCTCACTACCCTCATTCATGGCGGTACTGTCCGCGTTCCCACCGACAAAGAACGCGTAGAAGGCATTGCGGACTTCATGAGGGAAACCAACGTCAGCCTGTCGCTTCTCACACCGTCCGTAGCCCGCCTCGTTGAACCTTCGGAAGTTCCTTCCTTGAAGACGCTGGTGCTCGGCGGCGAAGCACCGGACGAACCCCTCATCAAGAACTGGCTGGACGCAGGAGTACAGCTGTTCAATGCTTACGGCCCGAGCGAGTGTTCTGTCATCGCGACTATCCAGCGATGCACCCCAGGATCGAATCCACGGGTCATTGGATTACCTGTTGGGTGGTCTTGCTGGGTTGTTGGCCCGGAGGATGAGAACATTTTGGTTGCAGACGGTGAGGTCGGGGAGCTCCTTATTGAGGGCCAAACCTTGGCTGATGGCTACCTCAACGATTCAAAGAAGACTGCCGCATCTTTCGTCGCGAAAACAAAATGGGCGCCCGAGCATCTTCGTGGAACTAGTTCTCCGTTTTACAAGACTGGAGACTTGGTCCGGAAAAGCCACGACGGAACTCTAGGTTACATAGGTCGGAAAGACTTGCAAGTCAAGATTCACGGGCAGAGGGTTGAGCTGGGCGACATCGAGTCTCACTTGGCCGGATGCGAGACTGTGAAACAGTCTGTGAAGGGTTCGGTTGTTGTTTTCCCATCGACAGGCTCGTTCTCACGACAGCTTGTCGCTATCTTGGAGCTGAATCTCCAAGACACAACACCTCAGTCTTTAATGCGATCCCAAAGCCGAGTGCGATTTGAAGAGGCAACGGAGAAAATCAAAGAAGAATTGGCCGGAAGAATTCCGAGCATCATGCTGCCAGCCCATTGGGTTGACATCTCGAAGCTCTCAAAGACGGGCTTTCCTCTGTCCGCTTCGGGCAAAGTCGACAGAAAACGGATCGTTTCACTGCTTGGGAATCTGTCCACGACCGGCTCGGCGGTGCTCGAAAAGCCTGTTGGGAATGCAGACGCGAGTTGGGAAATAGAGCCGAACGAAAAGGTGGCTTACGAGCTGGCGGGGAAGATACGATCCTTGCTCCCTTCGAAGCCATTGTCTGGCGAGAATGTATCCAGTGCCTTCAAGGACGTGCTCTTGCACTCATCCGGTCTGGACTCTCTGAATATGATGTCTCTGATGCAACCCTGCTCTGAGGTTTTCGTACATATCGGGGGGCCGTCAATGCCGTTCCGAGGACGAGAGAGAGGCGGACATGGCTCGAGAGCTTTCTGAATCCATGGGTTACAGCCAGTCAAAGCCTGTGGCAGAAGCCGTGGTCAAAAGAGCTGCCGAGAGACGCCCCGTCGGACAGAGAAACATCGCCGTCTTCAGGCCTGGGCTCATTGTCGGGACGCCTACCGAAGGGGTAGCCAATTTGGATGACTACATATGGAGGCTCACCGCGGCAAACATAGACATCGGCGCGTACAATTCCGTTGATGAAAGCGCTTGGTAATGGTTGGCCGTATCCGATGCTTCGAAGACTGCTACTGCTGCTATCGAGACAGCATTTTCGGCCCATCTTCTCACGAGACCAGTCGTACATCACCGAGACGGAATGACGTGGGGTGATTTCTGGCGCCTGATCAAACAGATGGGGTTCGAAATCAATCCCATGCCGAGTTCGTCTTGGTTGCCGGCTGTCAAGAGAGATATCGCGTCACGGAAGGCTGAGCATCCACTCTGGCCATTGGCGCATCTTCTCGAGGATGGGTCGATGAATTGGGACGTAAACGTGAAAGATTCTCGGGAGCCTCCTTTGAAACTCAAGATTGCAGTGACGAGGAACGTGAGGTTTCTTATCGATGCAAATTTCTTGTCGACAGTCGAAGCGGGAGGGCCCGGCCGAGTCGGCTCAAAAGCCGTCAGCAGGGTTCTCTGGGTCGTCTTTTGCGTACACTTTGAGCTGAAAAGATCACATATCACTATCTTAGGCTCATCAATGCAGTGAAGGGGTATCAGGAGATGATTTTCTGTTTTGTTGTGTCTCCTAGTATCTCTCAATTCCACTTTACCATTCTCAGAGCCCGTCCTCCGACGTGGACTCTATCTGTCGTTTAACACCTCGTGGAGAATAACGCAGAGCGTCCACGAGACGTGTGTGTAACGTCTCGAACGGAGCAAAAGGTACAACTTCGTAACATATGTCAAGACCAGTCAAGTGAGGCGGGCCTGGCTTGTCCCAAGGTTTTGCAAGCTTTTCCAGGAACGCGTGAGTGACGACAGCTGTGTAAACATACATGTCTCGACGACCGCGAAGAATGACATGAGGCTAAAAAGACGAAGTCAGCCACGGTCTCGCACCATCGAACACGAGTTACAGAACATGCGAAGACGCATCGGTGGGTCTTACCCTGTAAATAAGCCCGTCGTTTGGGATTCCCTTCTTCCTACCAAGATTCAATCTTCTCTCCTGAGCTTGTGCAATGATCAAAGCCGCGATGTACGGATCTTGGGTATCGGGAAAGGGTTGCGGACGGTATCGTGTTCCGTTTCCAAGTTTTCTGGCACGGTGTACCGAGATACGCACGCTGGACGTAAATGCGACGGACGAACGTTGGGAGAATCCAGAAGCCGGGGTAGGGCTGATGAATCTGCAGCAGTCCAGGTGTATTTCCTGTTTTTCAAAGCGGAATTTTAGGGGCGTTGTTCTGTGGAAAAAAGTATGGGATGAGTCCGAGTCGGAAGCGAAGCGAGGACGAGGTGGGTGGGACTTACATTCTCCTGAATGAGCATATACCCAAGAGAAACTCCATGTTTGCGCGTTCGTTGTACGGATACGGCGGAGACAGTTCACTGGCTTGTGTGGCTGCTTCCAGTTGCGTGAATACGCCGGTCTCGGGCCAGTCATTCGAAGATGGGTGTGAGCCGCCGCGCTTCTGCGAAGATATGTCGAGGAAAGCACATCGGAGTAGACCCAGGTGGCGCGTGGTCCATAGTAACGGTTCCACGATGAGTCTCTCTCTCGGGAAAAGGCGGTCGATGCGGTGGATGGGCAGATTCGCGAGATGGCTTGGATTTTCTTCGGGGTCCTTGGCTCGGGAGTAAGCTGACGGCTTCGGGGAAATCTCAGGTCTGTTTTCGTTTCCTGACATTCTCGGCTGCTTTTCTTTTCTGCCCTGTATGTGGTCTTTTGGGAATGTTGAGGAATGGGTCGCATGCAAAGTGTTTCGTTGCCGTTTGAAAAGAAATACAGAGCCGACATTACATCTGAGATTGGTAGCGCCATTCATCACTGGTGAAAATCTACCTCTGTGGATTTTGCAGGCGTTACTGTCCTGTCATATGGGTTTACAGAGAAACTCAGAAGCCAAAATTGTTCAAGTATTTGGCGCTTACCTCGTCTGCGTTCAGGCGTGACGAATATTCGACGCGAAGTTGGGTTAGAATTCAACATTTCCACGGTTCAAAGCAAGAGCGGGTCTAGCACGAAGTACTCCTGGTGCAATCTTGAAAGTCATCAACCAGCCTGTACGGTTTATTTAGTATGGATCTAATGAGCATGTGCCTCCCAGTAGCCTGTATGTATCTTTCATTATGTTCGGAGGTCGTCGGTGTTCGTCACGACGGTCACGTCATGATAGACTGTAGTTGACCCTCTGATGTTTTCCTGGGAGGACTGCATACGGCCTCCCGAGCTCCATTTTGAGGATGTTGCATGCAAGACGCAGGCTTCCCTCAATTTGCCTTCCGAATGGTAGCCCAAGAACAAAGATTGATAGTATTGCGCTGAACGCGGTTCCGGCATAACAGAACCAAGTGATTTGCTTAATCGTGAAAAGCAAGATGTTGAACAAGACTGCGATGAGTGATCTGCTAGGGTATGCTAAATCTTCGCGCCGTCGCTTTCGAGATTGAATGGTGCCAAATATCATATTCAAGTTGCTTGGGCAATCTTGACCCAGCACAGCAACAAGAGTCTAGACAAAAAGTTCTCTTTCGAATGAAAACCTGAGGTCGCGTTGCCTTGTTCTGTTGACCAAAAGTTAGTTAAAATTTCGCAGGAGTCCCAGTAGTTATCGGATTTACGTAGTTCTATGATACAACTTACCAAGTGATGTGTAAATTGATATATACTTTTTGTATATTTGTTTTTGTGAACTTGAGGTCGGAGATCGGAGGCGGTTTTGAAGGCAAACGAATCTTCAAGATGAATTCTACTTCTAACGGGAACGTGGCTTATTTACATTTGCTTTCACATGATGCCGCAGTGCTCATTTATATGTAAAAAGTCATCATTCGATACCCAGCACAAGAAACACCTGTGGCGTATGATCACGAAAATGGCACCGAGCAGGGATGTGAGCCGCCCCTGCTGACGCGCGCCATATGGGCTTCTGAGGTCGGAAATATCCTTCTTTCTGGTGGCACAGCATGCGGAACGCGTCTCATAGCTTTTCCCGAGCTCCGGATTAAATCTTTGGTGTAATGACTTGTGTCACATTCGGAGGGAGAAAATGATGCGAGTGACTTTGTTGTGGGCATCTTGGGCACATGTCACTCTTGGTTTTCCAAGAATGCCGCGTTCGCAAGGTGGCTCATGATCATGATTGGGTGGCGAGCTGAGCCTTCGCTGCAGCGCGTAAGAGGAGGGCATTGCGCCCCTGCATAATCCTTGAGATTTAGGCGAACACGATCGAGGCAGCCCACGCCACTGACGGGAAGGGAGTGTTGATCATGCCAATTCCTAGCTCGGAGGAGATAATTCGTCGTTCCTGGGCCTTTCGACCCGGGCCGAAGGGCCATTGCCAATAGACCCCAGAGCCACAATCTGCTTCTCCCTCTTGCCAGTTGGGTTTGCATTTCAAAACATGGTTGACTAGAGAAGTATAATCAATGTTGTACATTCCAAGTCGAAGCCGTGATCACTATGGCTCCTTTTGTAGACTAGCCAACCTAACCATACATAGACTTGGCAGCATTCAAGTCCAATGAGATCCAACTTTTTTCTTTTCATATTCAAATTCATTACATATGAAAGCTGAATGAACTGTTTGTGACCTTCTCTGCAACAGGCATCTATCGTTAAAACAAGCCTGAAAGAAATTCACAAAGGATTCATTCACGTCATTCACGGACGCATGGGGCGGGTGCGATCATCAGGTGAATGAACCTTCCAGGTTCCTGTGGGTTCCCTACCTAAGGTGGGGAGGCATGCAGCAGGTGTCAGAGCGGATCGGGTGGAGACTGAACCCCTAAAAAGTTCTTATCAGCAAGCTTATCGGGCCACGCTAAACCAAGTCTAGTGGGTAAGCATTGGTTTCGTCCAGGAAATTTTCCCTTTGACTTCCATTCCGAACAACCACCACCCAACACACCAACACCAACACCAACATCATCCACAGTCGACTCCAACTCTAATCAATATGGATCGTGGAAGAGGCTCAGGACATCGCCGCCGCGACAACCGTCGTGATGGTAGACGCGACAACCGCCGCAACGCCCCGAATGGCGACAGGGTAGGCGGCAGCCAGCAGCCCCAGCAGCAGCAGCGCCCTCAGCAGCAAGCCCAACCCGGTGCCTCGGCGGTAGCCTATGAGACCACCGCACCGCCCCTCACCGAGCCCGTCCCAGAGGATACACCGAGGTTTGCCGATATGGTCGGCGTCCACCCCTCCCTGGTTCAGGCCATCACCCAGGATCTCAAGTTCGACCACATGATGCCTGTCCAGGCCGCAACGCTTGATGAACTTCTTCCTCCCAAGCGCAGCGATTGTCTGGTCCAGGCCAAGACCGGCACTGGCAAGACCATCGCCTTCCTGCTCCCCGCCATCCAGACCCTGCTCACCCAGAACCGCGGTCGCAATGGAGGCATCTCTCTGCTAGTTATCTCGCCCACCCGCGAGCTGGCCATGCAGATCCGAAAGGAAGCTGAAGGCCTCCTCCAGCGTCTCCCGCAATACCGCGTCTGCATCGCTATCGGAGGCACCAACAAGGACAAGGAGGAGAGGCAGATCCTCCAGGGCTGTGACATCCTCATCGCCACCCCTGGCCGTCTCATCGACCACATGGCAAACGAGTACATCCAAGACTCTTTTAGCAACCTCGACACTCTCGTCCTCGATGAGGCCGATCGCCTGCTCGACATGGGTTTCATGCCTGCGCTCAAGGATATTGTCCGCGCCCTCCCGGATAAGTCCAAGACTAATCGCCAGGGCATGCTCTTTTCCGCCACCATCGCTGCCCACGTTCAGCAGGTCGCCGGCCTCGTCCTCTCGCCCGGTTACAAGTTCATTTCCACCATTCCTGCCGGCGACGCCAACACCCACGACCGTGTTCCCCAGCACCTCATCAAAGTCCCGACTTTCGCCGCTGTTGCCCCAGCCATGGTTGGTGCCATCCGCGAGGAGGCTGCCTCCGTCGGCCCGGAGAGTTTCAAGGCCATCATTTTTGCCCCGACGGCTGCCCTCGCAGACTTCTACGGCGATATCCTGACCAACATCCCCGGCTTGCCCCAAAGCGCCGTCTTGCACTCCCGTATCTCGCAGGGAAGACGTACTAAGATCACCAACGACTACCGCGACTCCAAGGCAGGCATTCTCGTTGCCACGGACGTCATCGCCCGTGGCATGGACTTCCCCGGCGTCACAACCGTCTTTCAGGTTGGCATTCCCGCCGACAAGGAGTCCTACATCCACCGTCTCGGCCGTACCGCCCGTGCTGGCGCCGAGGGTCGTGGAATCTTCATCGTCACCGAGATGGAAGACTTCTTCCCCCGCTGGCAGCTGAAGGAGATCACATTTGAGCAGCGTGCTGCCGACACTTCTTCCGCAGAGCGCGTGTATGCTATTGCCCAGCAGCACATCGACGAGGCTCAAAAGGCCAAGATTTACCAGGCCTGGCTGGGTTACTACAAGAACTGGATGAAGTCCCTCAAGTGGGTGAAGGAGGACCTTGTGGCCGAGGGCAACGTTTTTGCCCGCGAGGCTCTTGCAAGTCCCGAGACGCCCTCTATCCAGAAGAGCACTGTAGGCAAGATGGGTCTGCGTGGCATTCGCGGCCTGGTCGTTGTTCCTGACGCGCCCAAGGGCCGTCATGGGCGCGGCGGAGGCGGCGGCGGTGGTGGCGAGGGCCGCAGTGCGGGCTCCGGCGGACAAGGAGGCGGAAGACGCGGCGGAAGATTTTAGGGTTCATGATCAATGTTGGCATGCTGCTTTGAGTCGTTACATCTTGATACCCCTGGTATACATAGATAGGGCTGGGTTCTGGCGTTTGGCATAGACGTGGATTATTTTCATTAAGGATTATAAAATAAAGGCCAAGAGATGACGCTAGCTCCCGGACTAATGAAGAGCTGTTACGGTTTCCATTTCTAATCTCTGTGGTTTTTTGCTGATTGCATCGGTGTTGTCCGCGTCTTTTTGCGCGGGGTCTATGTCATTGTCGTCATCGTCTTCGTTATGGGGGTGGTGAGCAAGCAGTAGCTGAGTTTGATTGCTACGGCGGAAGGAGAACATCCCCCGCTCTTCATCATCAGATACTGTCCACGCTCCTGCTGTTTCGACTGGCTGGCCTGTTTGATATCGGAGGCTTGAACAGTACCACCTCGTTTCGTCGTTGTACAGTAAATAACTCACGAGCTGTGGGATCGATCATATTACGAATCTGGGAACAGCCGCGATAGAAAGATTGCGTCACGGCTGGGCTGAGCCTCATCTATGCATAGCCCACGAATCAGTCGGTTTCACACGCCCGTGTAGGCGCAGACGGAGGGGTCGTGACGATGACATTTCGCCGCGTCTATGTCAGTGGCCACGGGGCTTCGATATCCAGGAAACTTGTAACGAAAACTTGAGAGGACAGAAATGTTTTCCGTCGTTCGTCTTGGCGTTATATTCATCCATCCCGTGGACGTCGTATCAATAGCGTACCGCCAAAAGCTGCACCCGCACATCACCTCTCAAGCATGATGCGGCAGCAGCGTGTGCCGAACATCCGTCGCCGGCCGAAGCGACGGCCCACTCGGAGACATGGTTCACGACATCCCAGCAGCTAGCTACGTTGGGACTTCCACCAGAGCCGACTCGCAAACGTTTTCGGCATACCGTCTATTCATTCATGCTTCACTGACACATGTATAGAGAGCACGTCGCTAATCTGTACGCGGTCGCTGGTAGACCCGCGTCGTCATAGACGATGCCCCTCCAGAAAATGCTGGCAATAAAAATGGATCCTATGCCCGAGTGAAACAGCCCCGATTCCCTTTTCTTTTTCAAAGATGCTCTTTAATCGCCTGCCCTGTCCTACTCCAATTTGCTCCCAAACATCAATGTATGAATACGGCCAACCGGCCAACCGCCTGCTCAGCCATGAGTGAATATTGGAACATCGACCGAGTTTCTTTACCAAACACCGACCATGCCGCCGTTCCGGTATCCGCCGCCCTTGTCCTCCCTTTTCCTGTTGTCGTATGAGGTATCATCTCCTTGCCCCGGCTGGCGTTGTTGCTGTTGACGCTCGCCCATGGCTGAGCCATCAGCAGTTCCGGGTCCGCCCACCGAGCCTCCTACGGGACCGCCGCCTGTTGCCATCCGATCGTGTATCATCATCCCGTTGCCCATATCCGGATAGCCTTCTCGGTGCGGAGCGAATGACCCGGGAGGGCCTTGATCGGAGTATCCGTCCCTTGGACATGTACCCCCGCTGCCCGGGCTCCAGGCCGTCTCAAAACCTGGCATAGTCATCGCTGCTGTCATATCGGAATTGCTCCTGGTTAGTCCCAGGGGACTCATGAGGTCGACGCTGCTGGCATCCATCTCGACACCTCCCATCCCCCCTCCCATTTCTCCTCCGGTCAAGTCTATTCCAAGTCCCATACCTTGAATTCCAGGCTGATGGTGCATCGAAGGGCCGCCCAAGTCGAGGACTGGTTGATTGCCGTTGTTTTCCTCGTTGTCGTCAAACACCTCCCCGACAACAGTGCCCCTGGGCTGGCCCCATCCAGAATGGTCCATGGCACCATGTCCTTGCGCTTGACTATGGCCAGCGTTCATCATCGCAGCAGCAACGGAGCCTACCGCAGACATGGCTGGGCTAAGTTGGGTCCTCATGCTCCCGGGGTTCTCGCCAGCAGCCGTCAAAAGCTTTTCGGCAAACTGTTTCCGGGAATTGTCGCTCGCGCTGAGAGTTTTGATGAAGAATTCGATCGGGTCCAGACTCGCTCCTTTCCTCCCGCTGCCCAGCACGCCCATTTCGCCCGACGTGAAATCCATCGCCGTTGAGAATCCTACGCTTTCGCATGCTCCCAGAACATTGACGCACCACGTTCCAATCTCGAAGATCTTCTCCATGATGCCCATGCCGTGTACTTCGACAGCTTTACTCGGTAGACTCGAGAGGATCGATGCCGTGTCACGGGCAACTGTCAAGGGGAAAGAGAAGCACATGCTATTACCTCCTCCAACACCGCTTCCCGAGGACACTCCGGCCCCAGAGTCGGCGGGATTCGTCCAACCTAACAGACCTTGTCGCATTGATGACTGCCATACGATCAGTCTGAGCCACTGTTGCGTAATCAAAAGGTCCGCCTTCTGGATGTCAGTCGGCTCCGGACCGCTGGCGTCTCGGCCGGCCGATGCCGCACCAAATGACCCAACAAATTGCTGTTGTTGTGACGGCGGCAATCCCCGCGCGTTCCGCGGTCGGAGGAATGCAGGTGGGAGGGAGAGAAGGTTTTGCAACGCCATAAAAGTCGTTGCGCTGACGCGGGGATCGGAACCCTCGTTCCACGCAGTCACGAACGATTCGTCGAGAGGAGTGTAGGATGAAACGAGCTGCAAGAATCCGGCATGGATGTCTGGTCCCTCGTACGGATGTCGCGTGGTAGGTAGGGAAGGCGTTCTTTTGAAAGTGATCGGTTTGTTGCGCAAGATGGCGAAAGACCTGTGCCGGTCGCACAAGGGCGGCACGTCAGTAATGCAACAGGAAAGGGGCGCCTTCCAACGAAGTCGTCACCTGGTTGCGCAGAGACTCACCTCTCTGTGACGAAGAGGATCCAAAAGACCCTTTGCCGACATAGTGTTTCCTCGCGACTTAGCCCGTAATATGTCGAATCATCCTGCAATCCTAGGTCCTGCGCGTTTGTCAACGCCTCCCGCAAGTAGTACCACGACTTCCGCGACTGATTGATTTCAAAGAAGGATGTGCTCAGATAAAACGATGAAATCACGGCGGACAGCGATAGGTCTTCAAGGAAGTCATACGACTGCCTGGTGGAGATGGTCTCGTCCAAGAAGAACCGTCCTACGACCTCCCATGACGTTGGTCCCGGTGCGCCAATACTCTTGCCGGACATGTGCATCGAGGTGAGAGCACACATCGCATAAATGAGGTTTCTCTCGCTCGGCGTCATGGTCGGTTGACTGATAGTCTCGCGAATCGCGGGCATGTAGATGAGTGGCATGATCGGATAAATGTGTTCATAGTACAACTCAACCAGCTGGGGAATCAACTGAAAGTAGTTGCGGGTTCTTGGCCGTAATTCGTCGCTTGAGAAAATACCCCTGGGTTCTGGCACATTGCTGTGTGATGGGTTCGAGGTGACGGCGACCCAGAAGCTCGGCGGAGTCGATGCCGCCGATGCGTTTGACGAGTGCTGTGAGGCGGCTTCGCCCAGATCGCTTCCGCTCATTCCAATGTCGACGCTGTCCTCGTTCAGCGGCGGGCAGGCTGCTGATAGGCGACGCCGCACATACTCTGTAGGGCTCTCGAGCGCATTTTCTGCGTTGATAGGCCTCTGTGTTTGTTGTTGATATTGCTGCGGCTGCTTCTGCGACGACTCCTTGGCGCGGAGCTCGTTGATCACTCTCCCATGTCCACGTTTCGGACCCCTCTTCTTAGGGACATGATCGCGCTTGCAGGTAAGAGACGCGTGCACGCATTGTTCGCAAGGAAACTTGCCATCGCATCGTATTCCTGTACGCCGTTAGTATGTGTGTCCCGTCAAGCGGAAAAAAGAAGTCGTGGTGGGGGAGGGAGAGAGAGACATGAGAGAGCAGTATAGGGTATCGCTGACAGTAATGGTGAAGATGGCCTTGATGGCGTGCAACAACAGCAGCAGCAGCTAAGGCGGAATGATACCATGAAACCGGCAAATAGACTGGCCTGGAGACAGACTGCTGGGTAGAGGTAGGATGGCACGGAATTCATGAACGCGACGGCCAAGAAAAAAGCAAATCAAGACTCGACGATAACAAGATGGAGGTGAAGTGGAACATCGTACTTCTCCTTCGACAGTGGTCGCATACTGTCCTCTTTGGCGGCGCTGACTGTTGCTGATGCTGGTGTCTGCTGCTGCTTGCGGCCGGTGATTCGGCCTTCACCTCTGCAGAGCCCGCTCTGCTCGCAGCATTTCTCGCAGTATCTGTGTCGTCCATCACTTGAGCATGACGCAATGAGAGAAAGAAGGGTCGAAGAAGAGTTGCCAAAGACAAGTAAACCGTCCACAGGGGTGCCGGACGTCAAAGATTTGAGCGAGGAATTTCGCGGTGGAGTCGAGGATTTGGTAGTGGAAGCAGAGGTGAGAGCAGAGCACGACACCGCACTACAAATCTCAACTCGACAACCCAGACCCAACCTCCCCACCCCCAGTCACGTCCAGTCCACTCGCCGTCTCCTCAGCCCCTCACCAGCAAGGGGAAGCTAAGGTTGGTGCCAGTCTGCCAGAGGCCTGCCTTCGTCCTGGGCGTGCCTTGTAAAATGCGGGGAAGAAATAGTCGAGGGCGAAAGAAGCGTGAAGAGGGTGCTGGCGAGTCAGCTGATGAGCGCCGTGCCGTCACTTTTGTTGGAATATCCAGGCTTGTCTCTGGAGGTCTCAGCAGTCTCTGGATGTCGGAGTGATGGTGTTCCCTGCGGGGGAAGATATTCCAAGACCAATCAACTTCGGATGAGCTGCACAGCGACTCGAACCTGCTATTTTGGATTTGTTCCGAATGATGTGCGGCGGTATTCCGGCCCCTCTAGAGACGGCGCCATTCGCCTGGCCCAGGGCGCTGCAAGTTGCCCGCTCATGCCAAGATCCATCAATCCATCCCAGGACGTCCACTGAGTACCGCCGAACGGATCCAACCGCAGGCACAATCCCCGCCGTTTTGGGCCACACGTGCGAGCTTGTGCTTCTGACTGTGAACAGGGAGCCCGGCCGAGCCTCCTTTCCATGTTACTTACGGCTTCATCAACCGAAAGACTGAGTGAGAGAGAGTCTGAACTGTACTGAGGATGCCACGTTTCGACCCTTAATGCGGCAACGTAACCGAACGCGTTGAGTCGCCCGATGATCCGTGTAGCACTCTCATACGACCAGCTAGGTAGCTAGCTGCATTGCATCTGCATCGATCCTCGAGGATGAGTTTGCTGTCTTGTCTTGTACGCTGTGGCACGGGTTTGTCGACTCGTCAACGTCGGTTGAGCTTCCCGATCCCGAGCATGGATGGGGCTGAGCCAGCCAGCTCTCGGTGACCACCGGCGTCATTCCAGTCACGTCGCATGTCGAAGATCTCGCAATTTACCACACTGGTTCAACACGAAGCAGATCATCGAGAATTATTCGGTTTGGGGCTTGGCCGCGCTTTTGTGCGAGCGTCGCCCTTTGATTGATATCGGAAAGCCCGGCGCCAATGTTCGGACCGCTGATGTTGATGTGCCATGTTCCCCGTTTTTTTGCGTGATATATCTGACGACAAGGCGTTCAATGTACCAGGCACGGTGTAGTCGATGTCGATGGCTGGTCTGCAGCCTTCTTCTCGTTGTGTTGGTGTTGTGAGGGGTCGATTTGAGTTTGATAGACGACGAGGGTCTGACGGCCGAGGACGATCGAGCAGGGTGTCATCGCTCTGTGACAGATGGATGCCTGATCAACTACCCCAGCTCCGTGAATCCCGCCATGGAGAGATTCGGCAAACGCCGTTCCCCTAGATGAGAGATTCGATATTGAAAACGCCAATGTGCGGGGTCGCAGAAGTGCTCATGACAAGCCAAGCCTGTGTTGGTATTGAGATGGGCCGACGCTGGCCGCGATACAACCGTGAGGGTCGGCTGAAAGCTGATGAAAAACGCCATTCGCTGCAATCACAGCAATTTGCATGCCGGGTGACGAGGGGAAGATGAAGCCAATTTTGCTTAGTGCAACATATATGCCGCCGTGATTAAGGACGGTCTGGTCCGAATGCCTTCATTGATGGAACATGGAAGAGCAAAGGATCTCCAAGTTGGCTTGGCGCGTGATAGGTTCCAAGGCCCCGGGTCCCGCGAGTCAAGACCGTTGCTACCTCGTGCCTGCATCGACGTCGTCGCGTTGATGACCACGGCCCAGGGTGTTCAATCAGGAGCAAAGAAGGAATTGTGCCGGAATATAACTTACCTAGGTTAGAGTGAGATGAGCAGAACAGAAGCCGGTCAGTCACTGGTACTCCAGAGATAACAGTCATCTTGCTTGGGAAATTCGTTCCGGGAAGGAACGGTCGCATCTAATAGGTACCTGCCGAAAGAGGCAGAGATAACTTGCTATAAGGTAAGGTATTCAGCATGGCAACAGCAGCTGTGGAACCCGACGAAAGGAAGCGACTTCCCTGTCAACGCCAACTTCCAGTCAACCATGTACCCAAGCTGACAAGGGCGCCAATTTTCAAAACGAATCACGTCAACTTCCTCGATGCGATATCGCCGTGCGAGAGCCAGCCTTTACTTGCCCACGATGGTAGACATTTAGCCTCATAGTGTTTAGCGGGTGCGGTTCCATCAGCTGTAACCCGGAAGTGGACTTTTTAAAAATATGTATATTAAAAATAAAAAGTTTCAATACCAGTTCCAGCGGCATTACCGAGATCGAGAGCAACGGCCAGTAACCATGAACATCCTGATGAATCACAAAGGATAATAATAGAGAAGCGACTAGTGGTGATAGTAGACAGCAATACGAGACAGCATCAGCAAAAATGATAGTGAGATACTATAGCATTAGATAATGCTAATACAGACGCAAATAACTAATAATGACAGAAACCAGTGACCAACGCTGTCGAGAGATGACATTAGACAATGTCAATAGAGGATGTGGGTGGATGATGATGTTGGACACTGGTGAAGGGTAATAGTGAAGGATGATCAAAAAGAACAACAAGGATGAGTACCAAAAGAATAAACACTAACAGGAAACAGTATCAATCGATAACAAGAGCAGAGACAATAGTAGATAATAATTAAGCAATAGTAGAAGATGTTGTAAAATGCTAGTGGATGATAATGGTCGATACTGGTTGATAATAAAGAACGCTGATGTATAATTATTCAGGGATGAGAATGGATGAAGTCGATAGATAATAGCAATAGATAATAACAGCAGACAAAAGCGGTACCTCACCTAGACAACAGCAATAGATAATCAATAGACGACAACAATAGACAACCGCACTAACAGTAGTGAGCACCAGCAGCAGTGAATACAGCGACTTGGGTTTAATTTATTGAGTAACTCTCATAGCTCCTCCTTGAAAAACTGTTCCTCGCTCCCCTCCTTCTCGTCCTTTTCATCCTCACCACCTTCGCGCTTATCCCCTGCGTGGTCGACAATACCCCGGATCTCTCGCGGGTCGCCTGGTTGTTCAATCACCTCAAGCTTCCAACCCTTATCACCAGCGATCCGCTCCAGTTCGGCCCTCATCTCCTCAACGAGCTCAGGGCTCAGATCCAACTTCTCCAGCTCCTCCTTATCGAGCAGCTTCACCTCACCACCGTCGGCTTTGCTCTTCGCGCTGGCGATAATCTCAACCAGAGGCCCATGGCCGCGCCCGGGAAGGTAACTCCGCGGCGGTGCAAGCTTGGCGGGGGGTTTGCCCTCCTCGTCCGCATCGGCCAGGACGTTGCGGGCGCCGACAATGACGCCGCCCACATTCACGCCCTTTTGCGCTCTATCCCTGACGTTCGGGTCCTGCTTCTGCAGCTCCTCGCCCTCGCCGGCGGCTACTTCCGCCTCCTCCTGCTGTTGCTGCTGCTGCTGCTGCTGCTGCTGCTGGCCCACCATCGCCTCCTGCGCTTCAAGCGTCTTCAGCCGGTGCCATTCAGCCTGCGCGGCGGGATCGTCGGTGGGAATGATGAGCTGGCAGCTGATGGGGTTCGCGCTGGTCGCCCTGGGAGGGAGGAAAGCAATGTCGTCGCAGAGGCGCGGGGTGTTTACCACCATGAGGTAGGCGCACGTAGTGACTTCCTTGATCCATCCGATGCGGTCCCCCTTCATGCCTGGCACGCAGTGGTACTGCACCTCGATGGTGCGCTCGCGACCCGTAAGGTCGCATATGGTTCCGCCGTCCAACCTCTGCACAAGGTATCGCTGGTCGCCCTTGATCTGCAGGTCCGTATTCGTCGGTGGGTCCCCCGACTTCGTGGCCGGCTTGTGTTGCTGTGCCTGCTGGCGCTGGCTGGGTGACTTGCTCGCCCTGCCCAGCACGTACTCGGCCGTGTGGGGGTCGCGGACGGGCGGCTGTCCGTTCGGCGCGGTAGGAAGTGCGTGGAATTGCACCACGTCGCGGTTGTAGCAGAAGCTGTAGCTCCACCATCCGGACATGAAGTACAGACAGCTGCCGTCGAGGTCGTTCAGGAGCTCCCATCCGTGGGCAGAGGCCTTGGCCAGCTCGCGCGCCTCCTCCTGCTTCGCGAGCTCCGTCGCAGTATGGTTCTCGGGAGTCTGGGGCTCCAGAATGGGTATCGAGCATAGATATTTCGCAGGGTTCATGTTCATGACCTCGTACTTCTCGAAGACCTCGGGTGCGGCGCCATCGGCGTCTGTCGCTTCGCGGACATTCTGCGAGACGTCGGATGCCGTCGAGAAGTCGGCGGCGTAGGGGGGATGCGGGTTCGTACGGTCGATGAGGGCCTTGGCTTCGTGTTCTGATATAAAGGAATCTGCAAAGACTATCTCGTACTGCGCGCTGGTCAGAAAACCGTTTCTCATGAGCCCCCCAATCTTCCTCCGGACGCACCTGAGGATATGCCACGAGGTCATCGTGAATGCTGAAGCCGGGATGACGTGCCCAGCATAATTGAACCGTCGCCAACAGGACTAAATTGAGACGGCGCATGGTGCCGTTTATGCGACAGACTTCCTCACATGTAGACAAGAAAAGGAGGTTTGAGGTGCCTTTGCTCGCGTGGCTACCTCCAGTTGAGTTGCAATTGGTGTTGCTAGCTCACAGGTGTCATCAACGGCAACGGCAGGGTCCCGCGCCGCTTAATAGCCGAGGTTCTGCCGACAGGGGGATCGGTGGATGTCACTCCGAGACATTCGATCACGTGGACTGAATTTCACCCTTTCTCATTTCAGTCACCAGGCGACATATTGTCACGCACATACAAATGGAAGGAGTCATTTCAAAGCTTCATTTTCGCCCCCCCCCCCCCAAAAAAAAGGCTTCTACCGTCAATTATTTCATGATGGCCTCGGCGTTGGTCGATGAGTGTTGCATGTGGCGGTCTAATTGCGACAATATAAAAAAATTTAACAGTACCAGCGGTAATGGTACAGCTATGACATTGTCTCAAATACAAACAGCAGACGGTAAGGCTTAAGTCTAGCCTAGGTGGCAGCAACAGAGTTTTACTTGCGCTCTAAACTCCGTTGCAGGAGTGGATGATGATGGCCAGGTCCTCGGCGACGAGCCATAAACGTTCTGGGTGGCTCATGCTTCACCAGGGCCTGATATCCAATCGCACGACTTCTTCTGGACTCAGTCTAGTCCATAATTTCAGCTCTTCCAACACGTATTACGATGCAGTTGAGGTCACGATGTGTACCTCTCTCAGAGGGGAGCCCCCAGGTCCTTTAACCTTCCGGTGGATGTCACTACCACCTGAAATTCGCCTCGAGATCCTCGAGAAAATGCGAGATTTGAAGGCCTCGAATAATCGAGCCTCCTCCTGGTGCACGGTTTGCTCGGAGTGGCAGTCCTCACATGTTTTCCGCTTGGATAACTGCCCGTCCTGACCTCGTCTGCCACCGGACGACTGTACAACGGCCGGGATTTGCCCAGAGCATGGGAGCCACGATCATGTCCTCTAACGAATTTGCTATATTGCCAGAATGCTTGATGCAAGTGTCGCAGTTTTCTCATTAACGCTATATTTTGATGAACCATGCTGCTGATCTGGGTCGTTCTTACCATCGATGGCCCCCCATTTCAGAGTTGAGTCGGCATGATTCGTGTCCGCAGTCGGCTCAGACTCGTCCCGGTGAAATTCTTCTCGCCAAATTCCCTCATCGAAATGCGAAGTTTCCAAGGGTTTCGGACACCGAATGGTGTTGTCGTTGGAGTGTTTGGAGTTGTCCATGCATCCCTGTCTCCCTTTCACCGGCGACTTCACACGAGCACGACGTGATGATTTTCTGGGGTCATATTGAAATCGCAACCAGACGCGTTCGTATTACAAACCGAAGGCGAGCACGTCTGAGGTGGTCTCGAGTCGACGGTTATACTACCGAGAATGTGGAAAATGCTTGGTTCTATTTCAACGAACGTGTTCATGTTGAAAAACGTGGGCCGTGATGGTCATACTTCAAGTCTGCAAATTCTACAATGTTCTTCTTTAATTAAGTCTTCCTCTTAGTAACTTGTTCTCTAACGCCACATAGCTTCAGGCCCAGGGTATCCCTAAACATTCAAATAATTGCGCCCGCCTCTCCGTACATTACCATCTTAGGGGGGTTCTTGTCTTCATAACCACGCCGAATCTCGCGGAAAGGTTAGCTTTCCGTCCTGGTCCCGATAATACCCAGCTACGCCTCCCCGCTCAAGATCCAAAGTCGGCGGGATCGAATCCTTGAAGTCATCCTCTTCAATGATATTCTCCGTGAACCTCGATACCCTCTTCCGCCTGTCGCTTCCCGGGGTCTCGGGATCTTGAAGGATGCGTTCCTTGCTGGAGCTCGCGGTAGCCACCCGTGGCGGCCTGCGCAGCTCCAGGTCCACCGGGCGAAGCCAGGCGCCAAACTCGGCAAAGGTGTCCCTCCTGACGTTCCCCGTTCCAGGCCGGTCTCGACCTGCGGCCTGACTCCGGTCGTCCGCCGCCGACGACGCGTTGAACTTGCTCTCCTTCTCCCGCCTCGACCGGCCGGCCGGGTGGGGCGTAGGAAGCACACCGGCCGTCTTCAAGTCCCGGAGCCAGGGGAACCACTCTCTCAACAGCGGCCAAATCAGAGGCAGGTTCGAGACGTAGACGGCAATGCTTGCTTCTCGGATATACCATTGCATGTAGGTCGGGCTATACGGGTCGCTCAAGTTGTATATCTTTGTCAGGAGGGCCGCTACGATGACGCAGATGCCGAGACTGAAGATGAAGACGAGGACGACCTTCTGCTTCCACCCGACGCTCAGCTTGAAGATCAGTGGCAAGGGTACCATCAACATCAACGCGTCCGAGGTCATGTTGAAAAACCCCTGCAGGATCGCGTAATGCTCAAACGTCGCGCACTGCCGGTCCGGGGCAGGGACGGCCCAGTATCCGCTGAAAGGTTGGCACGCCGTAAACATTGTGATTTCGGTGGCTATCCAGCCGGCGGCTACGTAGACTGACAGGTACCGGACGAAGCGCCTTGCCGAGAGGCCGAGAGTCAGGCGTGTGTAGAGGACCAAGACGCAGGCTTTGAGGACGTAGATCAGGTTCAGCATCGCCTGCTCCGTGACCAAGACGAGTTTGGAACCTTCGATTCGGCTGTCCATCTCGGTCTTGGACATGGTCTGGAGCAACTCGGGAGGGAACAGGTTCGAGCCGCCATTGTCGGTTATTACGTTGAGAAGTGCTGTCAAGATTGTGAACAGGGACTGCCGTTGAGGTGAGGTTAGTGACGTTTGGACGCGAGCAGCAGCAGTCCTTGCCTGCAACGGAAACACTTACTGCCGCGCATAGCTGCAAATAATCGTCTGCTTGGAAGTGCTGAACGCCTCCTACCCGCTTTGATCTGCCATATCTAAACAAACTTCATGTTAGCTCATTCGCAACATCATCCTTCAGATCATGGTCGACCTTACAACCTGAGCGCGATAAAACCCATGCCAATGGAATACAAAATCCAGCTTTCGTGCTCGAGCTTTTTCGAGAAAGGCTCGCTGGTATCGACCATCTCCGAAAGCACTCTGAAGGACCCGCCTTCAATCGCTGACGATGGCAAGTGATCGCAGCTGACTATTCCGAACCGTCTATGGCGAGGAGGGCTAATAACTCCGTGATGTTACTGGCACAATTACCGTCATGTTCGTTTTGTACGCTGGCTGGGTACGCTGGCTGGGGATTGATGGTTGAAAACACACGACTGTAAATCAAAATGCTCCAACGTTGAGAGAAGGAAGGGGCAAAAGAAGAACAGGACCGTCAGTCACGGTCTCAATTCCAGATTTGCCTTGGGGGTTTCTAGTACAAGTATCTAGAGTGCCATACGTCGGGACGACGTGCGCCATCGACAGTAGACTGACAGTTCCACGCCCGTCCGTTGGTCTTTTAACAAAGAGCCTTACGGAATTTTGTGAGTTCATGATGCTTTCGTCTTTTGTTCAAGATACAGCGACATCAGCCTCGACCAGCCTCTGGAGGCGGGCACAGCACTTATTCACCAGTATTTCACGGTCTCATGGTCTAAGATCCATGGGCTAGAGCAGATTTGGATAGAGATGGTGATCTAGAGAGCCTCTGGGAGCCGGACTTTGACTAGACTGCCAAGATGGTGGTGGCGGCTGGCTGGCCGCTGCCGGATGCGGCCAGAGGATGGGATTCTCTGGTGGGCCTGATCTTGGTCTGATGGGTGATCACTACAATTGCATTCACTGTCTTCTATAACTTCTTTGTGCTCATGAGGCAAGAAAATTCTGTGCAGTCACACGCGGATTGGGACATTCCCCGATGCCATGGTTTTATCTAGGCGTTGTGCCGGTTTTGTGTCTCAACGGAATGTGACCCCCGAATCCCCGACTATATTCCCTCTGGAGTGCCATGAAAATTGGGAAATTCTCAAGGTCTTGTCTTTGAATGGGGACACACGTCTTGAGTCCTTGGCAACCTTGGTTGGCGGCGCCGCGCTTCGCATGGTTTGCAGATCGTCACGACTCACGCCTGCGCTGCTTTTCCGTTTTTTTTTTTTTTTTTTTTTTTAACTTCCGAGATACTCACACTGATGCTCAGCTTCTGATGGTGTTGGAAATCAATAGAGTCTAATCGAGACTCATCTCAATGCGTCTTTTGACAAGAAGAAAGTTGGTTTTGAGAGACAGCCATGTCCAGACCAATGGGTCGATGTTCTCGCCCTAGGTTGCGAACAACTTCGTGGCTCAACCAATGCCGGCAGGATGGGCGTACGTCTGTGGACAACCCTTACGCCCTAGAGCGTGCTAGTCTCGTTCTTGAGTCCAGCCTCTTCGGCGACCTTACCGAGACCATCTCCTCAATTCGTAAGCGCCGTCGGCTTTTCATACACCGGATGCCGACTCAACCGACAGGAGATGGTCAGACACTCAGAGAATCATGCGACGAACCTATGGGGAAAGACCAGACAGATCATGGCCAATGATCCTAGTAGGTTGTCGCCGTTTTGCTCGTACTCGCACCCTCTGTTTGCTCCAAGTTCGCACTCGTGAGAAGCCGAGCGTGGCCAAGAGGTGCCAAGAGCATTCAATATTCAACGTTCAACAATACGCCAAGTGAGAGCGCGCGCGGATGGCATTAAACGGACAAACCTTTGCAGGTTGAGACGACTTGCCAATTCCGTTTCGGTCGACTGACCGTCGCCGAATGAAAATAGTGAGAACCCATCTCGGGGCGGGTTTCAGTGCAATCCCGTCGAGTTTTGGTCAAAGGCATAAGAGAAGCAAAAGTTGGAAGTTGGGTATGCGACCGACGATGGATCAAGATGAACTCTGAACAATTACCCCCAGTACACTCGCCAATCCGAAATGCCTGTCTTTCAGTTCTCTCTCTGAACAGAGGAGTTGTCGATATGGTTTGTCGTGGCGCATGGCGCATCTCTCTGTTTCAAGGAACCCGTCCACGAATACGAAAAAAAAAGCAAAAGCCATTCCGACACGTTCATACCACACACTTCTGCTCAAAGTCATGTCCCTGGTGATAGAAATCAGTATCCGTCGACGCGATCAACTCTAGTACCACACGACGGGCATCTCCCGTTCAGGCTACTAACGGGAGCCCGTGGCCCCGGGTGACCAGCGCGCGGAAACTGTCTCGAGCCGTTTCCCATTTCTCCTGCTCACAGTTTCTGTCACGATCCGGGTTTCCTACCCCTCGTCCCGTTTAGACTCCCCGCTTGCACGGGACCACGTCGACTGCGATCAACCCCGTCCGACCCCTGAAACGGTTGGTGGCTGCGGCTCAACTTCGAGAGGGTAACCGGCATTTTCCCAGGCACAGGAACGAGAGGCGATGAATTCTAACAGCTCTGCTCGCACCCTGTGGAGATTTGTTCTGTTTCACTGTATGCATTCTATTCTCCCGCCGAATGCTCGATGCGGTCATTGTCAAAGATGCTGCTTGGCAACACTGACCCTCTCCCATATCTGGCCACGGCCCACGGTCAAGGAGGGCCTTCCACTAACGTCTGTTCGCCAGCGAGCCGCCATGGAATATGTCTGAAGCGAATTTGACATGCGCTTGGCCGGCGGCAACCGCAAATAGCTCTGTGATTTCCTACGCCTCCAAACATCCATCTCAGATTGACGTGCAGCTGGCACGCAGCTAACGCGGGAGGGCGTACGCACCGTATCTGATCACTTGCAGATCTTCCCTTCAGTTTATATCCGATATTGGCCGGGACTGTTTCAATGGCTATCAGATAGGTGGCTGTGTATAACATGTCTGGATCAACTAGGGCCATCTTATCGCCGAATGGGTTCGTTCCCCTGGCTATCGATTTGTTCTTGGTCTCTCGCTGCTCCGCAATTGGTGAAGAAACTAATACTACGGAAGCTGCAACATGAAGTTCAGATCGGGGTTCCGGATGAATTTAGGGATTGTCCGCAATTAGTGCATCTTTAAAGGCGCAGGAGATAGCTTCACGTTTCATTGGGATGATGCTTGGGCAAGCTGTAAGCTGGGCGTGTTTGCAGTTCTCTCCGTGAAGATGCGCAGCCTTTGGTCTATCTCATCGTCAACAATCAACCTAGTTTCGCTCAAAGATTCTTCTGACCCATCCCATTCTCGTCTCAATCGCAGCCTTGGCGACGTCGGCCCCAACGGGCAGCCCCAGCATCTCAAAGCCGTGGAAGCCACCGCTCCACACGTGCAGATCCGCCTGCACGCCGCACTCCCATAGCTTCATCGCATATGCCACGTCTTCATCCCTGAACGGCTCTGCGGAACCGACATCAATGTATGCCGGAGGCAGCATGGACAGGTCGGCTGCCCTTCCCGGTGCCACGTAGGGGCTCACTCCCTCAGCCGCCCCCTTCTCGTCCCCGAGCACGCAGGACCAGGCAAAATCGTTATCGGTGCTGTCGTACACCCCGTCTTCCTTGATAAACTGCTTCTTGGACACGGTGTTGTTTCGGTCATCTAGCATCGGGTAGACCAGCAGCTGCGCACACAGCTTCGGACCCCCGACGTCTCTGGCCCTGAGAGCGGCACCGGCGGCTAAGCCGGCGCCCGCCGAAGCACCCGCGATCATGAGACGGCCGGGGTCGACGCCTAGATCGGCGGCGTGCTCGCCCGCCCAGTTCAGCGCCGCGAAGCAGTCGTCCTGCGGGGCCGGAGCAGGATGCTCGGGCGCGAGACGATACTCGACGCTGACGATCACCGCATCGAGTTCTTTGGCGACTCGGACATAGAATGGTAGACCCAGAAAAGCGTCACCCACCACCATGCCTCCGCCGTGAATGAAGACCACTCCGGGCCGTTTTCCGGCTGGCGTTTTGTGACTTTTGGCTTGTAATATGACGACAGGGATTTCGCATGCTGGCCCTGGTATTTTACGGTCCTCGACAATCAGGTCTTGGTCGTTGCGGATAGAGGCTTGCAATGAAGCCATGTTTTTGGCCCGGACTTGACGGCCCGGAATGACATTGTCTTTGGTTAGAGGATATGGCGGTGTTTTTCCAATAGCTGGAACAAGCTGGGGGTCGTAGGGCGGACGAGAAGGATTGCTGTTCGATGGTCGTGTCATTTCGCCCGATGTTGCGATATTGAACTGAGCCTCTGCTACCCAGCAGCATCTCTTAAGTGAGAAGTCTGCTGGTTCTCAAGATGAATACTGATTGGCACAATATCCTGTCACGCTACGTGACGGACTATGGCGCCGGACTTGAATCTAAGCGACTCTTGTGGCTTCGGGCTTTGACCTCTATTGTTCGTCTTTGCCGATATCTTTGGTTTTGTCGTCGTCGGGAGGCGCTATCTCCGTCTTAGTCAAGGCTAGTTGGGCGCTTTAACCGTAAACGCTCTTGGAAGCGAAACTTGAACGCCGTACATGATACATCATCCGGAGGAAAGCCCTTCAAGGCCTACTTTTCCGTGACGTGAGGGTTTCCAACCTCGGATCTTACTCTCCAAAGCTTTATTATTCCGTGAAATACTAATCTTTATTGCAACCTGGCTACCGGTAAACGAACAGCTTTGTGTTTGGCAACACCGGTGCAACCCAGCCAAATCCTGATGTTGATCTACCCTGATTCGAGCACAATCAACAGGAGTGCCAAGCAACATTTCTCGCGCTGTCAGCGACCACTTCAAACATATTTCTACTACTTCTCGACCGAGTCGTCACTGTGGAAGAATCGACTAGGGCTGGCGAAATCTCCAAAATTCTGTACCGGTCCAGGTTCCAATTCAGTCAACAACGGGTGAGATGTAGCAAACGAAATAGAGTTCGTTCTAAGAGATGACGATGATGCCAGGTAGCGATCAAGGCGTTTGCAAGGGCCGCAAGACGATGACTTTTTCAAAAATTAGCTTCGACACGTTTATGTTCTTACTCATTGCCAATCCGTGCTACTCCGAATTCCTTGCGTGTATACTGGTCAGCTGGGCAATAGAAAATGCGATGAATGCAGTTTTCGGCAGTCGCGTTTGTCGGCTACGCAGGGCGCCTATACCGCAGCCCGTCATCTTCGGTGACATCTCCGGACTTCCCAATCCTTCGGACAAGATTGCGGCTGAAAATTGCTAAATCTGGTCTACCGACAGTCTACCACGGCGGTCAGTCTGGAGGCAGCGCGTCGCAAACCCGATAGACGACTAGAATGAAAAGATGTACTTCGAGGCTTCCCGCGTTAGGGAATTGGGCACCTGCTCCAATCGCCGAATCTTAGTTGTGATACCGAGGGAACTTTCTCCTTGTCAGGCGTCATGCGTTGACCATCGCAAAGCGATTGATTTACTGGGGCATTTTTCATCTCGTCACTGCCAGCTTGACTGTGTGTGAAAAGTGACAGCTAAGAAAAATCAGGAAAATTCCCAGCTCTTTACGTGTTTTCGCGCGGGTTACTATATTGATGTTAGTATGCGCAGTATGTTATCTCCAGAGGAAATAGTTGCGGCTCTTTCTTCGGGGCTCTTGGTGTTGTTCCTCCTCTGGTCCGCGGCTCCCGTTAGCACCCTCGCGCCTCTCGTCCATGAACTGTCATCCGTGTTCCGGCCGATAAGAGGACTTTTAAGAGGCTGGGGCCATCCGCTGCGCCGAATGTCCGAAGCAGTCGGCCTTCAACAACAGCCTGGCAGAAAGAGGCTCAACGAGAAACATCAGCGCAAGCTGAGGAGCCGGGCCGAGGAGATGAAAGTCTAAACCTTTGACCACATTGTTGGATTCAGGGGCGAAAACCTTGGTGTTGTGAAGACCGTTCAAGCGGTTCAACGTTTCGATCGGTTGACACATGGTTAAGATTCGTGAATCGTCTGTGGGTAGTTTTTTTTTGAGGTTTCCGGTATTGCATCGGCTCTCCGAGGAAATCCGAGTACGTCTTTGTCGAGGAACTCTAACGACCCTTGTTTTCTTCACTGTCAACGCCGCATTGCTTTCGCTTCCGGGGCGAAAAGATTATCCAATAGGTCGTGTTTGTCGCGCCAAGACCCAGAAGGGACACGGCGGACCTCAAGGAGCAGCCCGCCGCTCAGCCTTGGTTTGTACTTACTGAATGAATCACACTCGCGTTATGAGACTTGTGACGAAACAGAATAAGCTTCTTTCATAAATATTTGGCCTGTCAGCCAATGGGAATCTTGGGTTCAGTATCGACACCTCAGTTGTCCACGCTGCCAAGACGGTACGTTTGACATTTGTGAGAATTTTTCACTATGTCAAATACTTCGAATCTTCAAAAGCCCAGAATCCAGAGGACTGAGCATCTAGGTGTAGACAATTTCGGCGGACGACGTGTCACTTGGTCGTCAGTGCAGCATCCGCCTCCATAGAAATGCCAAAGTCCGAGGCCGTGCCTGGTGGCACCAAACAAACTTCTGTCACTAAAAAGCAAATGTTGGTCGGCTTTCGGACTTTGCTAAACTCGATGTTGGTGCCAGGGCAGTTCTCTGGTGGTATTGGGGGAGAGTAGTCGACGAGAAGTGGAGTGCACATTGTCGAAGAACACTTGCCGTCATTTTGTCGACGGGATAAGATGGCCATTAGGATGCAGGTAGATGGCGCAAACTGCCTGTCTATAGGTCCGGGTTGAATTGCGTAGTGCCTACTGTATAGGAATCGGGGGCGAGATGCCTTGCTGCTGCAGTGTAGCGTATGATTCGGTTTTCTCCGCCACCCTTCGTGATATGCACAGTTTTCGCAGAGGATCTCTCAGTACCCTCAGTCTTCAGTTTGGTCAGCAGACCACGATGCCAAGGGCACTGACGGTCTGAAGGATCACCGAGAGTCATGATGGAAGGGCAATATCACCTTATAACCCCGTGGTTTTGGGCTTCATCAAGCTTAAATGGAAGCGGTCAGCACCAAAGGAGTAATCCTGGTTATAAATAGCAGTCCAACTAAGGAAGCAAACAGGCACAAGCTATGCTCTTTCTAGAAACACCCTGGAGATTAAACGAAGCAGCCAATGGGAGGCATTCCTCAGACTTGCGTGCTTGGTATCTTGGCTGCCGCCCCCCCTCTCTGGGTAGACCCATTTGAGCCTCTTCATACAGACATTGATCGAGGAGAGACTCATGATCTCAAATCCACCACCATGTCATCAGGGATCGTCCTGACGATGGTTACATTGGACGGAACCCCGAAGTCAACTGTCAGCCCTCGTGGAGCACCACATCCAACCGAAAAACAAGCTGGAATGCCTAAGTCTAATGCGTCCTGGACTGTTGATTGGATATATCGGGATTCACGACATACCAGGCCAACTTTCTCGTAGCGCAGGAACAACACCAGCCATCCGGAGTTGTGATAATTGTAGCCCTGAGATCACATGCAGTGTCTTTTACCCAGTCTGAACTCAGTTGGCTGCACACCAATTCAAGAGATGTGAGATGTAGTGATGTGCACCAAACATCTTCTAGGCTACTTGTCAAACTGATTATCTCGGCGGAAGTTCTATCCATAATAGTATTTCTCTTCAGGCGGCAGTCACCTCCCGAAAAGACTGCCGCACCCTGATCTTGGCTGAGGGTGGTCGGCATACTTTCCTTTCAAGTTTCACGTATCCTGATTCCAAGAGACGAACGCCGCATCCGTATCCGTTGGTTGGTTGGGTCGGGAGATGGTCGGCTAGTCGCGTGTCCAGCCCAAGCCCTGCTGTCTCTCTTGTCTCTGCTTACTGTAGTAGTCCTTGCCTAGAGTTGATTCTTCGGACGATGACAACAAGTCGGTCGGTGGGCTAGTGTAAAAGGTCGCACTGCGGCCCAAAGCCACACAACGTCGGCGTAACTGAAGCATTCCTCCGGTTTACTATGCAGATGGACGTTTCATTGGGCAACATTAACCCCATTTTGAATAAATATGATAGCCGTACGAGACCGGGTATGCATTCGGACGACCATCCCATGTCACGGACGCTGTCACGGAACTGCCTCAGAACGTCAAAACCAACTGACCGTCTGGGGCGCCATAGGTCGCATCCCAAGGGAAGTGGCTGTATTTGGGGCCGTGATGGATGTGTGGGCTCGCCTTTTCAGTCAATTACCTTACTCCTAGCAACTAGAAGATCGGACAACAAGGAGCCAGAGCGTGCTGCGGGCAAGGATCGTGCATGCATCCGCGCAGGTGGCGGGCAGACCCTGCCGCTGAAACCTCTCTTCTAACTCTATCAACTTGCACACAGATCCGAGTGATGCGTGCCCACGAATGGGTACTTGACACGGCAATGTCGTATTTCCGGGATGGCCACAGAGTCAACTTCCTAGAAAATGCTGCCCGCACACCACCTCAGGAGGCCGAAACTTTTCCCACCAGGTCCTGGCTTGCTCGAGTTTCCTGGTGTTGTTTAATCTTTGATCAGCCCACCCTCGTTCCCGCCGCCCCTCCCTCCCAACGTCCATCCACATTGATCACATCAAATATCTTGAGGTGGTGTATGGCGATAGTCTTGGCAATTGGTTCCTGCTCCAATTCTTCTTAATCAACACGGTACAACTAATACTTCGGATCGCCATCAACCTCCCGTGGGCTGCCATACATCTTCACCGCGTGCTGGAATGGCTTCTGATTAATCTCAATATACGCCCGAGAAACCATCCCCCTGAGAGGTATACGACGCCCTCATTCAACCACATCCAACATGTGGCTGCTCAAAGTCGTGACTATAGCGACGGTGGTTGCAGCAGGGCTGCAAATTGAACCTCTTCAACTGGATGCGATCGAACAGGCAAAGAGGCAGCTTGAAGACGCAACGTCGTTTATAGCAGAGCTGCCTACGGGGCAAGCAGCAGACCCGTCAACGCCGCCACCATCAACAGCGGCGCCCACCACGCCTCCTCCGCCTCCGCCTCCACCTCCACCACCGCCGCCTACATCGACCTCAACGACAACGAGATCATCACCGAGCCCTCCGCCTCCACCACCTCCGCCGCCGTCAACTCCTCCAACTACGACTTCGGTAGCCGTGAAGACGACGTCTTCTGCAGCAGCACCTCCTCCTCCGCCTCCCCCAGCATCGTCAACTCAGCAAACTCAGCCGACAACTGTTCCACCGCCCGTCTTCTCACCTTCAAATCCACCACCGCAGACGACAACGACTCAACCGCGAGCTTCACCAGCACCACCCACGGCACTTCCAGCAGTCGGAGGAGGCCAGCAGCCTCCGCCTTCTCAAGGAGGTACTCAACCAGGACAGCCACCTGTTCAGCGACCTGTGGATCCAGCCGAAGGAGCCTTTATTGGAGGTGTTCCGACAACTAATATCGATGTGCCTGTGACGTTCTTGTTCCTGCTGCTTTTCGGCGCTGGAGCTTACACGCACATTCGAATTTACAGAGCTAATGCGAAGCGAGGTCACAAGTTCCTGCTCTCCGATCTGATGTTTGACTTTTGCATGGTGCGAAATGTTACCTGCATTATGAGAATCATCTGGGCTTTTGAGAAGGCTCGAGTTGTCATTCTAATTGCCTTGATTGTGCAGTTTGGAGGGTGAGTCTCTGGTTTCTCTCTCGTGAGGTCGTATGAAGCTAACAAATGTCCCAGTGCCGTGGTCATCATGGTTGTCAACATCTTCTTCGCACAAAGAATTATTCGGTCAATTCATCCCAACTTCGGTTGGCACCCATTCTTCGGCGTTGCCACTCTTTTCTTCATTTTTTCAGTTCCCGCTGTCATCCTCAACAACAGTACGGCCTTGGGCGTCTCATTTTACCACCTCGAAGATCAGGACCGCGTTGACACTGCTCTCAACGTCCTGAAAGCTGGAGTATCGTGGATCATGCTACTGGCAATCTTGCCTGTAGTGACGGTACTTTTTGCGTGTGTGATCCCTGGCCCCAAGCCGGAGAGATTCGGCGTCGGAGATACTCATCAGAAGATTGCTGTCCTGTTGATTGGCGCCATTCTCTTGATCGCGGGCCATGCCGTGCGTCTGTCATCAACTCTTAACCCCGAGCCCCCAGATTCGCACAACAAACTTCTAAGCAAGGAGGTGTTCTACACTACCGGCTTCATGCTCGAGATCTTCGTTGTCATTTTCTACGCCGTCGTCCGTATCGACCTTCTCTTCCACGTTCCGAATGGATCGAGCCAGCCAGGCGACTACTCGAGGAAGCCCAAGCCTGGAGAAGAAGACTACGAGGCGGCTCTGCTCACCAAGGAGGAGATCGAGGATGAGATTGCTGCGATGGGCCATCCGTACGAGATTGTCGATTCTTCGGGTTTGGGCAGAGACGGCTCGGGGCGTACCATTGTTGCGTTCAGCACCCGCCGCATGAATGGCGAGAAGCCTCTTGTTCTGCCTCCCCGACCTCAGGCCTACAGCCGAGTGCAATCCATACGAGGCTCTGTGAGATCAGTACGCGGATCGCTGAGATCGGCGCGTGGAGGGCTGTCTCGAATGATGTCCGGACGGATGACCCCGGCGCCGTACCTGAATCAGGTTGACGTCGCACAACCAGCATTTGCCGACAACCCCTTCGGCGCTCGTCAGAGTCAGTACGGTGTTGCGCAACCTCTCTTTATCCAGTCTCGGTTCAGCAGGTACACAGACCCTGATGACGAGAGATCTGCGTTGAGACCCGACAGCAACCGACCTGACAGTCATCGACCCGAAAGTCAAGCAACATCTGGCGAAATCCCGTTGAGCCTGGATCGTGAAGGCCTCGGACCTGACGACGGACGCAGAATGAGACGGTCTTCGATACAAAAGTTTACTGCCATGGAAAGAGAAGGAGGTCCATTGAAATAGACTGTGCTCACACAAGCGACATTTACACACAAGTAGTTGATTCACAAACACACGAGGGGATACCTTTCAAGAAGTCCCATTTATCTTGAGTTTTCCACACATTATTTGTAAGCTTGAAATGTAAATAGTAATTCATCCTATTCACAAACCTATGCAATCAACGTGAACTTGTCAATTTACCCGAGCGTTCGGCACGGGTTGTGAACGTGGGAATAGGGAAAGTTTTCCGACTGAGTACCGAGAGATAGAATGGTTAAACTAGGGTTAGACAAGCCTTCAGTAGGTCACGCGAGATGCTAACTTGACAAGATCCTCAAAGACAAAAAGACGACGGATTGCCTCTCTGGAATCAAACATGTATTAGGACTCCGAGAGAATCTCGATTTGTTTATAGCCACTGAACACCTTTCGATACGGACCCTGCCGTTGTGTACCCCTCGTGCCCATGCTTATATGCCAACATGATCGTTTACTGAAATTATACCGACTTCAATGTCTCTTCAATAACCGAAACAAACCCATCAGCCCACCGAGGAAACCCCCGCCTCCGGCGGCTCCAGAATCCTGCGTAGTAGTAGTAGTAGTACCAGGAGCGGGAGTTGCGGCTTGACAAACAGTTGCGCCGGCGGGAGGGTCCTCAGGAGTTGCCGCAGGGGCGACAGACGTGCCGCCGAAAACGGCGATGCCTTGGTCCAGGACAGAGCTGAGAGCCCCGGCGCTCTTCTGCGCGTCGGCGCTCAGCTCGGGCGGGGCCTTGCTGACGATGGCCTGGGCGAGGGCGACGCTGGCAGACTTCTGATCCTGGAGCGCAATGGCAACCAGCGGCGTCGCGCCGAGAGAGTCGACCAGGGCCTTCTTGGCTACGACGTCGTTGATGGTGACCTTGACGTTGTTGGTGAGGGCGTCGGTGGCGGCTTTGAGATTCAGCGCGTCCTTTCTGTTGAGAACCTCCGAGGCTTGGACTTGGGGCGTGGCATTCTCGATGGAGCTCTTCACGCTCGTGACGCCGGTGATGATTTGGATCCCGCCGCCGATGGAAACCGACTGCGTAGCTTTGACGGAGTTGTCGAGACCTTGGAGGGCCGAGTTGATGGTGTTCAAGGCGGCTTGGATAGTCGCGAGATCGCGCTTGTACTTCGTTGTAGTGACGGGGGCGGCGGTGACCGTGGCCGCAGTCAAGAAGTAGAACCAGAGGGAACGGAGCAGCATCGTGACCTGCCTACCTATGTTGCGTCGTCTGGCCCTGAAAGGATTGATCTGCTGCCTCCTTCAAATTAAAAAGAGAGTGTAGTTGCGGTGAGAAGAGGAGGAGCGACTTCAGACCATCATAGCTTGTACGGTAGGATGTGATGCGTAGGATGTAACCAGCAGGAACGGTAAATGTGACCCGACAGCGAGGGTCCCATATAATGCGGATGCGGAAGAGGAGTGATGGGCGATGGTAGCTTGGCTGCCGCAGGTCCACCAGTATCAATCAGGAGCCTAGCCTGATGTATGGGTATGGCTGGCTTTCATGAGGCAAAGTTGAGACGGCCTTGATCTTGTGTGGGAGCATTCTCTCTATGCCGTGACCGTTCCCTTCATCGTTCTGCTTGCCGGGTCACCACCGTTGCGCGACGTGAAGCCATAGTACGACGTTGACCTGCTCGGCTCGCTACGCGATTTGGTAAAGTGAGCCACATTCAATCCATGGAGTTTCCCTAGATTGGTAACTCTATTCAATTCCCTGTTTCAAATTGCGAAAGACCAGACGATTCAGAGCGCAGAGTTTGACACGCGCAGCATTTTACCTTTGAGTCCTCCCATCGTGTCGGTTGGCATCACGATTTTACATCACACCTATCTAGGAGACATTTGCAGCTTGTTGAGGTCTAAAGAGTCGATCGTCTTTAGGTCATATCAATCACCTATTATGGCCAAATACCATATTGACAAGATGCATTATGAATGCTAACCAAGCCGTGATGTGAGAAGACGTTGATTCAGCTGTACGATATGCAAGCATCGGATCGGACTACCCCAAAAGACATCGAATGAGTTTCCCGACTCAACGGGTGTTACAACCTTGACTCTTTCCATGCCGTCTCATCTTTTCTCGTTTTCGTTTCAACACTCGCACAGGCTTTGTTTCCTTAAGCGGGGCGTTATTAATAAGTACGATACGAATAATTCCGAGCCGCGATCAACAATCCAAGCTCCGACGAGTGGATCGAACAGCGATCCATGAACTGAAAGCTCCAACCCGACATCATCCCAGAGTTGTGGAAGCCTTTTGAACTTGAGTCCTTGACTTTTTTTTAGCCACGTCCAAGGTGTCGAATAGTTCCCACTAGGACGAACCCCTCCTTGCCTTGTGCCCTAGGTATCAAAGGATCATTTGGACCGGTCACCACAGGTACGCTTGCTGGGCTGAACTTCTTCTCCGTGATGAACTTCCAGCGTTATCCTTGCCAGACAGTGAGAAGCTTGGACACTGCCCCCAAAAGACAAGGCTGGCAGCGCACTTATCTCAAATCTGTCTCCATCACCAATGTGCCGATTGACTGTACATCACGTTGACCTACAGTGTTCCGGGTTTTCTGGCGGGGTTAGGTGTTGTTCTCCCCAGTCCCGCGTGAGTCGGCACCTTTTCTCTCGCATTATCTGCTTATGAGTTCAGGGGAGTACAGTCTTGTGATAATACAAAGGGCCACGGTCTCCTAGATCAAAGTGGTTCAGTCATTTTAAATTTATTTATCCAGGCGTGAAGAAGGCCATCGCTCATTCTGTAAAACCGTCAACAAGTCCAGTGAAACTGGCAAAGCATATGTTTACGCTCTTCAGCCAATCATTGGAGTTCTGACGATATGCTCCGCGCCAGGGAGGTTCAGCCAAAAAAGAAACCCGAGTCTAATGAAAGGGCCAAAGCGAGATCTTCAGACACGTTGGTGCCAACCTTCGTATATTTCGGATATTGCAAGGGTAAGCCGAGCTCTCCGAGTCCGAGAAGTACGGAGGAAGAACCCATGCTTCGTTATCTTGTCGGTAGCGTCTTCTGGTACCATTATCATTATCCCTGAAAGCAGTCAGTAGGCATACCACGTGGCACGGCTTCTTGTCGGACTTCTCGCACTTCTCGCGTTTTAAACGACTCAAATCACTCAGCTCAGCTCAACGATCTCCTGAGGGAAATCACATAGAATCATGTGGCAGGAGTTGTCTGGCGGCACAATTGCCCTCTGGTATCACAATCTTGACCTTATCCGTCTCCTTTTTGTGTTTCCTAAGTAGGTCAGACTTTGCTAGCGCAACAGTAGCGTTTGTGCAGGGCCGAAATTTCTGCAAGGGCGAAATCATAAAAGAAGCTTAAACCGTCATGGGGCATGCCCTGTTCTCAGCTGGGAAGCTGGTTTGTTTTGGCGATTCCCTGAGGATGCATCGAGGCTTTCTTGGCTGTTTCTGCTTAATGAAGCTTGGTAGCCCTGGTTAGTGGTTAAGCTTCAAGGTCAAGCATAGATTTAATCACTGAAAGACTTTGATCTAGCGCAGCTAATGCTAAAACAGGTCTGAATCGTGATCGCGCGACTTTAGGGAGTCAGTCAACCGGGATTGACGAGTCGACGAGAGGTTTTGGAGGAAAGGGGGGCACAGGGACTTACGTCGAATGCAGAAAGCTGCTTCATGACCGATGGTCTCAACGTCGGATAAGGCTTTCTTTCTTAAGAAAACAAGCACCCAGCCTTGAAAAGATTCAAGTTTCCCTACGAAGTGCGTTTTCAAAAATTCAAACCGTGCTTCTCTGTCCATTATGTCGGTACGTTGACGATATAGTACTCCATTACTTCCTTTCCCTTTCAATGTAGCCCCAAGGCTGGAACCAACCCGACAGACAAAGCCCATGCAACGGAAAATCGTTTTCGGTTTTCTTCTGATAAACGCTTACGGCTCAAAGTAACCTTTGGAGCTATATGCATACGGCCACAGTAATGAACATTTATGACATACTGGCGCCTATATCCTCATGCAAATACAACAGTCTGCTCAGTCTCTTTGAGATCGCTTCAACTTAAGAGAGATGGCTCATTATTCGGGTATGAAGCCTGAGCACCAGCCGCGCGTGCAAAAAGTAGTAAATACGTGATTGGGGTGAGTAGGTAGTCAATTGACCTTTCCAGGGGCTTATTCTCTCATGCTGTAATCACCGGCCTCGAAACCACGTGCGACTCCATAGGTCCCGTACGAGCATAGTAGGTGGATTTTCTTTCATTATAGAAGCAACACATCATTTCGAATAACAGGTAGTTTACTCAAAAAGTCGGCGGGAAGTTGCGTAGGCCCGAATCTCGTAGCAGAAAAAATCACAGTCAACGCGTTCTGAGCATGACACCAGTCAAGAAATGGAGGTACTCTTAACAATAAACCTGAGGTTTGCATTGACCACTCGGGTATGTCTGGAAGCCATATCGAGTCCAACTTCAAATCAAATGATCATGTCTGTAATAATGAGGAATTGCCCTCGATCCGTTCTTACATCTTTAACTTGCTTCCAGCTAGCGGCAGGGCGAACCAGGGTCACATGGGTCACGTGTCATAGGCTCTTACTTGTAGCCCAGCCTACCTCAGTGCAGACGATCAGATTTACATATAAGACCGTGACCCGGTCAGGAGATCTCCGAGTCCTGGTTTTATATCTAATCGGAGCCGGGGTCCGACGTTGCGTCAGCCGATCGCCTCGGAATTTCAGGCGCCCAACTGTGTACACACCCGGACATGCCGGGGGACAGCTACCGAATCCGGTCTCTTCGGACGACGTTGCTACCTGCCGTCCTAGCTTCGGAACACATGTCATGATAGCTATCTTGGAAATTGCTGAGGCCCTATAAACTCCTTTCTGCTCTATCTCTAACTGTTAAGCTAAGGTAGACAGCAACTTCTCTTTTTGACACGCCCACTCATCCACAGCTTGCAGGAACAAGTCACCCAACTCTTAGTGAAACAGCAGAACCCACCACAGCCATTTGATCCGCGGGGAGTGGCTAGAGCAGAAGCAGAAGGGACCAAAGGAAATTCAGGTGGATCAGACAAACAGATCCTCCTGAGATGATGTTTTGTGGGCTTTTCCGCCTCGAGTGGCTGGTTCACGAATCCCCCAGGATATGCCTCTCGTAGTATAAATATTTACTAATTTAGCACAAGCATGCACCTCGAGCCGTCCGTTTACCTCCAAAGCGGAAAGTGGTATAAAACCCAATATTATATAATTATTGACATTTGAATTTCCGACTTATTTACACAATACCATGAAGGCTTAGACGATAAAAATTTAGTCTATATATTCGGCCTCTCAGGCCTCTGCTGGAGCAGTTCAGAGCCGAGAATAATCGCTATTCATCCACCATCTGATCACTTCACCGTTCGCCACGAAGAACATTTAACAAAAGACCAATCAAGAAACTGATTGGGTGGGTGCAGGTTGGCCGGAGGAAATAATTGTGCAAAAATATAGGGGTGGCTACTAGCAATAAGGAACCACTTCAAGTTGCAACTAGTGGGCCGGATGATGATACTGTATTGACGGGAGACGTCAAAAAATGGTCCGACAACAGGAGCCTAGAAGTCCCGATAGATTCCATATCGTTGAAGTTGATACTGCAGATGTAGATGACGAAGGCGATGGCCTGGATGAGCATGGAGTAGAGCTCGTGGGTGACGACATTGGCAGGAATAAAGTGGTTGATGTTCTAGCTAAACTAGTTACCAGACTGCTCGATGTTGCTGTGGGCGCAACAACGCATCAGAGACCGGAAACAAATTAGAAAGCTGGGGAGATGCTATGGTGCTTGAGGTAGTGGCCGGTGTGATAGTATTTGACCAAGATACTATCCTGCTCTGACGAGGATAATGTGTTCGAGGCAGTGCTGCTGATAGATCCCGCCAGGCTTTCAGCCGATAAACTTGGTCCAGAGCTTATGCTAGTCAGTGACAAAGACGTCGTTGAACCTGATGCAGAGGCTGAAATGCTTCCAGACGGCTTCGTGACTGCATTCGACGAGCTGGCTGTGAGGCCCGTGCCGCCTTGAGATGAAGAAGTGGCCGAGCTCGACGCAGATTCTATGACACTTCCAGACGACGAGCTGGACGAACTCGACGTGAATGATGAACTAGAAGAAAGCGCATCCGCGGGCAGTCGATACACTCTGTACACATGTGTCCGGTATACGAAGGGGCCGCCGCACTGGGCTCCGGGAAGCCTCGAGCATTCATTGTCGCACAGGTTGTTGTTCGGCGGAAAGTGGTTCGTCAGGGCCGAAGTCCCGTTTTCTCTGAGATTACTTCAAGTACAGAGAAAAGCACGCATGAAGGCCAAGGTCCTTCCGTTCATACAGCAGTAGTTCTGACATCCTTCGGGGTCGCCAGCCCACGCATTGATGAAGAGCAGATCTCTGTCGCTGATGGCGTCGTTGTCGAGGGCACCGCAGCCAACGTACTGCCACGGCGGGAAAGGAGCGGAGACCAGGGTTGAACTCGGGATCGGTGCCGTCGTTGAGGTTGACGATGTCGTCGTCAAAGAGGAAGCGGAGGAAGAGTCCGAGGAGGTAGGCGATGGAGTAGACATGGAACACGTCGTGTCAGTCACCGTTGTAGATGTAGGCGATACTGATAGAGTAGGCGTCGTAGCCGTTACCATTGTAGAAGTCGGCCCACGGGTACTCGTTGCAGCCGCCTTGTCAAGGTTGAGCAAGACCGGATCGCCACCGCATCTCGCCTGGGGATCGCCTAGGCAGGCTCGGTTACATGCCGCCTCGGGCTGGCTGGCAGAATCTTTGGCATTGTCTGGGTTCCATGTCCGTGTTGAACGATAGACGGCTGAAGGTGTCGTCGAAGTTGGGAACTACGGCGCAACCGACGTAGTCCATCGCGCAGGGGATTGCAAACTGCCTCTTGTCTGCTTGTGCATTCGCCGGGGCCGCAACCAGTGCGGCCAGAAGCAGCTGGGCCACGGGAGAGCGCAGGTTTGAGGCTTCTTCTCTCGGATCAATGGCCTTGACAATCAGAGAGATGACAAAGCTTCGGGGAAACGAGGTTCTATGGGAATAACCAAAAGGGACGAAGGAATCCGGTGCTAAAACAATGATCTTCGAATACGCACAATCATGCTCCTTTCATATGCAGGTGTCTGTATGGTTGCTCTTCCCCTCTACCGTGTTGAAGAACCCTGTCCATTATTCTTTTCAGACATTTCTTCGAGAATGAGACAACCGCGATAGTTGTCGGACGACGCAGGTTCAACTGAGGCGCTCGAATGAAGTTAGTGCTTGAGTCTCTGGAGAGTCACACCAGGCTTATCTATTTAAAATAGATACCGCGGATGACATGATGTTACAAGAACTGTGGGCTTTCCAGACCCTATCTTGTCTGATCGAAGTCCCCGAACCTGGCGTCCAGAAGATTTCTGATTTAGCACACCACAGCCGCGAATAAGTCCGAAATGCCAGCTCCCATACAATTTCAGATACACGCGTATGATGAGCGAATTACGGCTGCCTTCGATCTCACCATGCCTGGGACTGCCGCCCTTCAGCAAGGGAGAAGTGATGTGAAACATAATAATAACGTTAACACCACCACATCTTGGCAGCTGAAGCCAAGACTGAATTCCTCGCTGCGAAAAAAAGCACCAAGAGTATTTAGGATTTCTTGAATCCCTAAGATCAATACAACTCGTCCATTTCGGTTGGTGGTTATACACCCTTGACAGTCTGAGCTCTCGCACCGGCTCCCTATTGACAGGCAACTCCTACGCAAAGCATTTTTCGAAATCCACACGAGCATTTCAAGCGTGGTATTGGGAGGCAAGTGTTGAGTGAGAGAAGCAGAACCTCTGGGTTCAGAAGCGCCTCAGCTGCACTGTGTTTCTTCGAGACATCAGGCATTGGTGAAGCGTTTATTTGCCGAGACCACAAGTAGCATGATGCAATCCAGATGGCAAAAGTATACCAGCCGACTAGACACAACCTCTAAGGTAACTTAATAACATAGTGCTCAAAACTGCGAGAATTAACGCTGAATTTTGAGTTTAATCCGCGTAGATGGATGTTGCCAGCCCGTATTCTCTTTCCTTTTATGTTCTATACAAATTTCCAATGCCAACTTTTGGTTTGCCAAGTCTTTGAGCCAAGAACGCATGAGTTTTCAACAAGCACAGAACGAAAATCAAGTTTAAAGAATTTCATGCTGTTTGGTCCCGGCCGTACTCACAGTTTGTCTGTGGTCTAGTCGCGCCGGTTGAACGGCAGGTTTTGTTTGGGAAACAAGTCGAAATTGCTGGATCAATCCCAGTCCATTAGAGCTGTAATTAGCGTCAAACATGCTGACCCATCTACGGTCAATATATCGTTATCCGTATTCCGCCATCGCCTCGTTTCGGCAACGCTCTTCCATTCCGAGCATGCTTCGAAAATGCCGATCATAGTAAGTATAAAATACGCCTTTACCCCAGAAATATCAGGCTTCTCGACCAGATCAAAATTTCTCGTTCTTCCCAGATGACTTATTAGCCCATGATTCGAGGCTACCCAAGCCCGCCCCGGTTGCGATCGAGGAGGTGAGGCCATTCAAGCCCCTTGAAATCTCCTCTCTCGGCTCAGAGCCTCCCTCGCCTGATCTACGTCGTTGTTTTCCAGATTCGCGCCCGAAATAAGATCCAAAATCGTCATATTGCTGGCCTCACCTCGAGGAATCAGTGCTCGCGGCGTAACCCGTGGGCCCTGAACGGCTTGCAGCTGTCCCACGAACGCAAACTTCAGCATCCTCAGCGAAACGCCAAGCGCCTCCAGTTTTACACGGAGAGTGATCTTGGGGACTGATTTCGCATCTTTTGCTTTTCAACTAATCAGGATGCAAATCAGAAAGAGGGCTTAGCGGCCCTGGTGAGCAATTGGGATCGAAAGGAGGGAAAAGCACAGAAGTCAGCCGGCTTTCTAGCCAACTATACTTTGCTACTCAGCCAGGCTTACCTCCAAACCTGACTTGTATCAAACGAAGGGCCCTTTGGGAAACGACCGAAGTCTGATTAGTGCTTTGTCGCTTCTTGCTCTGTGTTGTAAAGACGGATGAGAGCGACCGGAACGCTAGCCTGCTACCATGGGAGTGACGACACTAGGGGGAAAGGACGGACCAGGTCTTGGTCTCCATCCTTGTGAAAGCAGGACCTCCTTACATGGTACTATGCGCCTATGTTATGGTCGCTAGTCACCGCGCAAGGGAGTAAATGTTGAAGTCAAAGGTGCTGAGCACCCGAATTGGCTTTTAGCTTGAGCTATACACCGAGGACATTTGAAGTCCTGACAACCGTCCACGCAAGTCCGCGCTGATGTCTACCCATCCAGTATCCAATGTATATACAAACGTCAACGCCGCAAGGCATGCCAAGCCCTGTTCACCAATTCCATAAACCAGGTTTGCCCGAAATCACAGTCCCCAACACCTTGCAAAGAAACAACAATCGTGAAAACAACTTCCTCGCAGAAGTATAACGCCTGTACCATCGGCAGCGGGAGCGATCACCTACGTCGCTCACGCGCCTTTTCATTCCGCGGACACTTGGTCCGAAACATGGCCGTGTATATACAGCTTTTCGAAGCTCCGGTTGCACCACCGGGAGCAACTGGCTCGTAGAGAGACGTGGAATGCTGTCACCACATACCACTGAGCCATTGTGAAACGTATGCCCACCGACTGCCGAGCGACGTAGATGAAAGACGATAGGCCAAAATAGTAAAAGAAACGAGATAACCGAGAGACAGGACGTAGGAGATAGGTGGGCTGTGCGGAGGTGCCGAGGATGTTTCCACCAGGCCAGCATTCCGGGCTGCACCAACAGATCATGATGTCATGGCATGATCGCCGGTCATGTTGAAAAAAAACCCTTTTCCTTTTCTTCTTCTTTTTTTTTTTCATGTTTTCCTTTTTCTTCTAGTGCCTTGCAGGCTTGGTGGTGGTGGTGGGCGAAATTGGGCCGGTGCGCTTCATGCAGAAGGGAGCCAACCAGCCCAATCAATGCCTGAGCGCGACCCAATCACAACCCCAACCACGATAGGTTGAGAATGTAACACGAAACGAAATGACGAATCAAGTGCATTAAATCAGGAAGATTCAAGACATCTCAATCAGTATACGTAGGTGTCGAAGCCCTCCGCGTGAGGGTCCTGATACATAGTAGGTGTAACAGTGTTCGAGGACGAGATTGAAAAAGCTGTCTCGTGCGACATACCATTCATTGGCGAGTTTGACGTAAATGGCGAGAATGCAAAAGCTTCGGACGCAGAGGAGAGCGGCATGTTGGGAACAGCCAAGTAGGAGGCTTGGGTATCAATGGCCAGCTCGGGCATGGGGTACGACGCCGCGAAATTCATGTCGTAGGCCATGTTCTCACCCATGTGGCCAAGAGAAAGGTCCATCATAGAGGGGTCGTACTGCACAGCCTCATCCTCGTCCTCCTCCGGGGCCTCGGCGTCGGCGGCGGCGGCGTCATCGGCGGTAACGAAGACTTCCTCCATCCACAGCTTGAGCTCATTCATGGGAGGCCAGTCACCGCCGCCTTTGCCGCCGCGCTTCTCATCCTCGTCGCCTCGCTTGTTCTTGCCGCGGGGAGTCTTGGGCTTGAAGTGGGTGCGACGAAGATGGGCAGCTGCGTTGTAGTAGGCACCATACTGCTTTCCAGCCACGCACTGCTTGCACTTGGACAACGGGTTGATAGCCTCGACATTCGACTTGAGGCCAGCCTTGGCTGGGTCACGGCAAATGAACTTTTTGATGGTGCCTTCGTGCTTGGCGTTGATATGTCTGCGCAGCTCGTGATCGCCACGGAAGCCGTCGGGATGGTCATTGCACTGGTCACAGAAGACCTTGGGATGCTTGGGACGCGTGTATGTGCCCTTGGACACGGCTACCTTGCCTTCTTTCTTCGCAGCGGGATGTGAAGGCTTGTGAGCATCGGCAGGCTTCGGTGCGAGTGCGGTCCGAGTGGCGTTCTGAATCTGCTGTTGGAAGACCTTCGCCCGACGCTCTTGAGTTGACTTGGTAGAGGCGGTGCTGTTGGCGGAGATGGATCGCTCCATCAGAGACGAAGCCTGAGACAGGAATTGCTCGTCGATGGGTGACTGTTGAGCGTACTGCTGCTGGCAGAGACTGGCGCCGACGTAGGCGAGACAGCTCTCCGACTTGGGGTTGGGCGATGTGCCGAGAGGGGGGTTGGCGTAATCCTGTGGCATGAAGTCCATGTGTGACTGGGATGAGTTGATGCGAGCCATCTCGAACGCACCGTTGAGAGACTGACTCTCGAGGTTATGGTCAAAAGAGCTGTTTTCCCTCGTCAAGGGCGTCGTCTCCGGCGCGGAAGTGCCGGAGCTCATTGAGGGGCAGACGGAAGTCACCAAGCTGGCCTGGGAGTTGCGGCCATCCGGTGTCAAAAACGTCGGGTGCGGCGGAATCATGGCCGGAGAGGCCAGGCTCTCGTCTTGCGTCGCAAGGTAGTCGGCGATGTTCATGCCGACGCCGGGGTCTGGAAAGGGCATGTTCTCCTCCACTCTGGGCAGATTCGATTGACGACGATTTGATGCGGTGCGCTGGAGCGAAGGCTGAGGGGGCTGGAACAGCACATGAGGGTCGTCTCTTGATTGTGTAAAGCGATCCATCATGGTGTTGGGGGTATTTGAGGTCTGGAGCGGTGCGATTGAGCCCTTGGCAACGAACGGAATTGACTTTTCCGAGCGGTTGGAAATGCTTCTTGCCATGCCCGTCATGGGGACCGCGCGAGTATGTTGCTGAGACATGACCCTCGGACGCTTGACGGGTTGTGGTGATTCCATGTCACTGCTGCGTTCCTGCGAGCTTATTAGTACGGACGAGACGAAGTGTATAGCAGTTGCGAGCAGTGGTGCATTACCATCATTCTCGTTGATGTGAGGGAGTAGCCCATGTTGGACTTAGTCCTGGGCATTGTCGCCCTCCTGGCGGCGGGTGCACCATTCTGAAGCTGATGTTGTTGGGCGATGGCGGGGTCTACGTAGTAGTCACCTTGGGGTGGGAGAAAGTTCATAGAATTTGTCTGGGCGGGAGCATGTTGGAGAAGGTTTTGGAGGCTTTCCAGCTCTTGCTGCTTCTGTAGCACCTGACGTTGAATCTCTTGATAACTGAGGGGTTGACTCATGTTGTTGCGTCTGTCGGACCGAGTTGTAGACGGGAGACGGGGAATCTGGATAGAGAACTGAGCTGGGGTGGGTATGTCGGGCGTGACGGACCGAGTCAAGACGGACACGGCGGTCGATGTGATGTGGTACGATAGGATTGATTGTGCAGCCTCGTCTTGCGCTGGCACATCCAAGGGGCCCCCGAATGACGATGGTGGAAACTAGTACTGTAGTATAGCGGGGGATATTGTTAAAGACAAAGGATGATTTCGGTTGTCTGGCGTGGAGCGAAACACACAATATCGTGCGTGGTTGGGGGAGGGGGGGGGCCTTCTCTTGGAGAATTGTAATGTACTCTTCGAGAGATGTCGAGGGCGTGTTTGCTGGAGGCGATAGACAAGGGATCTGTGGCTTCGAATGGGAAGACGATCGCAAGAGGTGAAGGCTAGGCGAACTGGCGAGACCAGTGGTTTAAAGAAGACGACAGGATGAGCCGCGCAAACAAGTGTCCAGTCACAGAGGTGAGGCTTTGGCGGCGGCTCCACAGCGAGCTGGTAATGTCGGTGGAACAGGCGAAGACAGTGGACAGGGACGCTAGAGGGCGAGCAGGGGTGGGAGGGGTGAGAAAGTTGGGGATGGAATGGGAAGAGAGGGTGTGTGGTTGCGATGGATGGTTGATGATGATGATGAGGTGGTGTGTGGGTTGGGGAAACGGGGTGTGGATGGTGTGTGGACAGGAGGGAGATTGGAGAGCAAGAGCACTTGCTGGCTGGGTGGGAATTGGAGGGTGTGATTGAGATGGAGGGAGTGCGATGTGCTTGCTAGTTGGCGGTTCCATTGGCATTGGCAGTTGGCGGGCGGTGGTGGTGGTGGTGGTCACTGACTCACTGGTAGTGGTGGTGATGAGCTGGCCGACGTGGATGCTAGCAGTTCACTCCAGTTGCTGCTCCAGCCCGGGCTGTTGCGCGCGAGGTTGCTATTGCGGCTGCTCTTTTCTGGAGAGGAATTTGGTGGGTGTGGGACCAGCGACGAGAGGGCGATGGTGAAGGCAAGCACGAGGGAAGGAACATCACGAATCGCAGTCGCAGAGGACGGCAGCAGCAGCAGGAGCAGCCCGCTGCCGCTTCCAGTTCCATAACCCTGAGGCAAGCAGGAGGCGGCAGAGAGCAGGACTAATGATGGTCCTTGGGCGGGAAGGAACGAATCGAAGCGAGGAAAGAAGCTTAAGGTGGGTGCAGCACTGCAGTCCGTCTGGTCCCGCGATACGTACCGTGACGAGCCAACCAACGGACCAGCGTTTTGTCGTGATTAACCAGATGAAAAGTACGTACTCACAAGCTGTTCTCAATGGAAGTATAAACATCTTATCAGCCGCTGGGATGGCCCCGCCAGATTTCAGTCCACGCCAGCATCACACACACGGCGTTTCTGGTTTCTGGCCCACAGCAGCCAGTCCTCTTCTGTCTCTCTTTCGGCTTCGGTGACGACTTGTGTGGTATTTCTGGGCAGGCTTCTGGGTACTTTGAGACCTATACTAGGATTCTCCTGCTCAATGAACTGCCCTGGACACTCACGCACCGAGCAGGCCGCCAGGCGGGGGTTGGGTGTGTGGGCACCGAACACGTCTGCTAGCGCGTGCCAGGCAGGTTGACGGGTCTAACGAGTCCTGGGCCCTTCGACGCCCGGCTTCTCAGCTCTTCCCTTTCAGCAGCCCGGGCACTCGACCTCTTGGTAAATTAACCTACCTTACCTTACCTTTACCTAACCACCTCAGTGAAGGTACCGAGTCTCGACTGCAACCAAGCCATCGGCATCACCTCTTAGGCATCTTGATCCTTAGTCTACACCTCACGCAGTAGCTGGGCTGTCACTCTCACTGGCACCCTCGCTCTGTCGGGCTATTCTCTGCCTTACCTCGCCTTAGCTCAAGAGGCCTTTCCAAATAGGGCCAGGTGCTCCCCCAAGATGATTTCCTTCTTGAGGGGAAAACTGCGCTATTGCGAAGGGTTATGACCTGACCTCATCACAAATACGACCAGGGGCCTGAAATGACTGACAGGACGGACAGCTCGAGAAGCACTGCTCATCATTTCCCGCCGACGATACAACAGGCCGTCCCCCACATTCACAAGAACATCCAGCAAAGAGATGCCGTCCAAATAATTGGCCGACATCGTGATCGACCCGAACTTCCAATACGCGGCCCACCAGCCCAGCGGATCTCCCCTACCGAACAAATTATCTGGCCGTGCTGCAGCAGCAAATGGAGATCGCGATGCGATTGATGAGATGGATGGAGCCCTTCCTACCTGTCAAATCGACCCCTTGGCGTACGCAGTGACGCGCTAAGTGCGCGCAAAAGCAGTAGCAACTGTGGCGCAATAGCGTGACACAGATATTAGCCACTTTTAGGTGTAAATAATACGTAGATCTATGCATAGAGATTTCCAGATAGCTATATACTTAATATATTATTATTTTACACCCTATACTATATAATTTGATAATTAATAGTCTAAATATTATATATAATACTAATTAAAGCTATTAGAATAAATCTATAGTATTAAATTTACTCCTATATTATTAATATATAAGTTTATAGTAAACCCTCTATTATTAGTACTATTATAGCTTCTAGCTTCTTATTTATACTTAATAGTTTAGCTAATTAGCTTTTATAGTAGGATTAAATTTAATATAGATTTTAGGTAATAGAACTATAGAAGTATATTAATCTAGAAGATATAGAGAAGGAGAATCTTAATACTATTTTAAATATTATTCTAAGAAAGCTAAAGCTTTAAAACTACTTCTAGAAAGCTAATTTCCTAGTAGCTAATATCTAGAATACTAAAATAAGAGGATTATTTACTCTAGTATTTAGTATAGCCTAGCTAGAGTTAGAATAAGTAATACTAATAGAATCTAAGCTAGTATAGTTCTTTAATAACTTAATAAGATAAGACTAATATATATATATAATATAGCTATTAATATATAAGAATAAGATAAAGGATATTAAGGACTTATATAAGATTATAGTCTAATTTAAAAACTATATTTAAGAGATAGTTAACTCTAAGTACTAATTAACTTACTTTATATTTTAAAACTCTATTATAGATATTATTATCTATCTAAAAGTAAGAGCTAAAATTAATAATATTTAGTAACTTAAAATAGTAAGAATAGTTTATATAGAAATCCTTTAAGTTTTTCTTAAAGAAAAGATTATAACTTAGAAATCTATTACTAAGTAGGTTAATAAATATAAGTTAGCTATATCTAAACTAAGAGTAGTTAATATAGTAGAGGGTAGTAAAAAGTTAGGATAGTTTAATAACTTTATCTATACTATTTACTAAACTTCTCTCTCTTTATAAGTAGTAATATATAACTTAACCTATAAAAAGGAGGCTAATAATAGAACTTTAAAACTTAATAATCTTATTAAAAGTATATAAGATAAAGTTCTAGAAATAGTTAATACTATAGCTTTAAAGTTATATATTATAAAGAGTAGAGCTTTTAGACTAATAATAACTAACCTTTTAATCTATCTAGTAAAGACTTCTTAACCTTAAAGTAAGTTAAAAAAGAGATAATCTAATAAGGGGTTTAATAATTAATAGAATAAGTATAAGAAGAAAGTTAATAAGTATTAAGTATATATAGATTCTTATTATCTATTAAAATGCTAGTATATCTTTACTAATAAGATATCTAATAACTAAACTCTAAGTAAGATAGTTACTAACCTTATAAAGAAGTAATATAAGGAAGAATTAGTAGATAAGATTAACTATTTAAAGATCTCTATAAAGGATTAATAACTCTTAAAGTAATATAGAGAAAAGGTAGAAGTTAAAAAGGCAGTATTTACTATAACTTATATCTATAAGTTATCTAAATTAGTACTTTTAGATTTAGGCTTAATAGTTTATATTTTAAATAACCTTAAACGCTTTAAGACCCTATATAGCACTTATAATAAAGATTTTATTCTTATAGAATCTAAACTAATACTAATTAAAAGTTATAGATCTATAATAGTAAATATTATTAAACCTAAAGGTTATTTAGTAATACTATATCTCTCTAATACTATTTACTATAATACTATAGTAAGTAATCTTATATCTTATAGATACTTAAAGAAGAAAAATATCTACTAAAATAATAGACTAGATAACTACTACCTTTAATAATAAGATAGTATATTTATACCTAAAGTATTTAATATCTATAATTAATATATTCTTAAGTATATATTAAAGGAGCTTTAAGTAATATTCTATAATAATACTATTCTAATCCCCTTATAATATAATACCTATACCACTTTAATAAGAAGAAAGCTAAGAAAGGGCACCTATAGTAACTAGCACTCTTAACTTAGCTATATAGAAGAGGCTATAATATGCTGTTTTAAAGCAGTAATATATAGTATAAGAGTAAAAAGCAGAATACCCCTAATAATAGTAGACTATAATATATATAGCTTTAGAAAGATAATCTAATAAGTATAATAAATACTTAAAGAGTCTATTATAACCTTAATATTAGAAAGATAAATAGTCTTAGACTTTTACTTATTTAAATAAGAATATAGAGGCTTTATAACCCTCCTACTCTTTATAGACTAACTATTAGATTATATCTAAAACTACTACCTTAAAGACTGCTTAATTAGAACTTTAATAAAGGTGTTTACCTAATTTATTAACTTAGTTAGAAGGGAGTTAAAAGTTATAATTAAGGCCTTTAAATATAATAATAAAATTCTAAAGTATCTAGAAGTAGAGAGCCTTATCTAAATAATAGGTATTAGAATTAAACTATTAGCACTAAATATATAAGCTTAAAATAGAGAAGGAGAGAGGATTATAGTAGTTATAAAGATAAAAGCTAGATATCTTTATTTATTATTAAAACTCCTATCTTATTTATAGCTAGAAATCTATATAGTAGTAACCTATATATATAACTATACTCTATTATAGTTAAGAGGTTAGAAGATCCTATATAAACTTCTATACTAGTCTATAAAGAGTAATACTACTATACTAAATATCTCCCACCTATAATAATATAGTTATAAAGTATTTACTTTAACTATATAAGCTTAACTTTATAAAAACTACTTCTAGCACTTTAACTCTAAAACTTAGATTAGATACCTTATTAGTTATACTTTATTAAACTCCTACTAAGTTTAGTATCTAGTAAAGCAAAAAGTTATTACTATAAGAGATATTAGGTTTAATAAAAGTATAAAATTTAGTAATAATATTAATAAGTAAAAGGATAACTTCTAGGAGATAATCTAGGAGGAAATATATAACTACTATAATAATATTATTAAGTTAATAAAGCTATAATAAATACTAAATCTAGATAATACTAAGAATAATAAAAAAGCTAAATAGTTATTGCTAACTAATCTAATAGAGACTAATAAGGTTAATATACTAACTAAGTTCTAGCTATAAGATAAGTTTAAATACTTCTAAGCTTAGTTCTAACTTATTACTCTATTTTAATTTCTATTTTTATTATTCTTTTAAGTAATAGGAGATCTTAAAGTAAAGGGGAAAAGAGTTATTACTACTAAATCTAAGAAATTTAGGATTAATTTAAAAACCTTTTATAAAATAGTATTTCTAGCTAGTATAAAGCTAAGCAAATTAATTAAGTAATAAGATAACCTCTATCTATATTTATAGTCTAGCTAACCTAGAGCTAGTAAGGAGTATAACTAGATATTAAGCCTTAAAGCTAGAAGCCTCCTATTTAGTCTAATAGTATTAAATAATTCTACTAAGAATAGATTAAAGAGGTATCTAAAAGGAACCTACTAGAGAGATCTACTATTATTACTCTTATCTTATAGCTAACTAGCTAGTTACCTACTAAAAGATAAGTTTAGAAAAGCTAAAAAATTATATCTAAATAGTTATAAACTATTAAATTTATAGATAGAAATATCTAATATAATAGTATAAGGTTATAAAGTTCTTAGCTACTACTAGATATATATCTATAAGCTAGATAAGTATAGAAAACTTATTAAAGTTAAAGCAAGACTTATTATTAGAGGAGATTAATAGCCTTATAATCTAAGAGATACTTATATTACTATTTTAGCTAGTATATCTTTTAGAACCCTTATTATAGTTATAAACTAGTTTAATATAAACCTCTTATAATATAATATAGTTAATGCTTTTATTTATACTAATCTTAATAAAGAAGTCTATATAGAAATAGTACTAGAGTATTAAAAGAGCAGATATATTTTAAAGTTACTTAAAGCCCTTTATAGATTTTACTATTTACTATTTCTATAATAATAATATCTAGAAACAGGTCTTATAGTAAGTAGGTTTAAATAAGTAGCTAGTAAAAACTACTATTAGTATAATAGTAAGATTCTATTCTTTTTTTATATTAATAACTATATATTTATATATCTCCCTTTTAAAGAGATTAAGGCTAGATAGCTAATTAGTAAACTCTAACTATAATACCACCTTAAAGAAGAAAAGGATATTTAGTGGTTTCTAGAAATTAAGGTTATTTAAGATTAATATAGATATAAACTATAGCTCTTATAGTTATTCTTTTTTAAGAAGCTATTAAAACTTCTAGATAGTAAATTAATAAGAAACTATAAGACTCTAATAGTATAAGAAGAACTCCTATCCTATAAAGGAGAGATAATAAAGACTAATATTATAAGATACTAGTAAAAAGTAGGATTACTACTATATACTATAGTAATAATAAGACCTAATATCTTATTTATAGTTAGTAGACTTATCTATTTTAACTAAAACTCTAAGCCTTATTACTAATATACTACTAACTATATTATTTAATATCTTATATAAATAAAGAGACTATACCTAAAATATAAAGTCTTTAAGAAATTAACTAAAAGACTTAAAGTTATATTAGATACTAGTTTTATAAATAATATATAAAACTATAAGAGCTTCTAATTCTTTATAATAAAGCTCTTTAGAGGAATAATATTATAGAGGGTAAATAAGCAAAATATAGTTACTATATTAACTATAGAGGCAGAGCTTCTTACCCTCTTTTAAGTAGTAAAGGAGAAACTATTTATAAGTTAACTTATTACTATCCTATAAGTCTCTCTCTTAAATAATAAACCACCTAAATTTATAGGTTATATAGCTGCTAATATACTAAAAGTTATAATCTAGTATAATAACCTATAAACTATAGGCCTTATTATAAAAGAGATATTCTAGCTATAGATAAAACTCTACTATATTAATATCTATAACTACTAGTTATAATAGGAGGTTATAAAAGGGTATATTAAGGTTATTTATACCCCTTTAGCTAAACTAATAGCTAATAGACTTATAAAAGCCCTCCTATAGCAGTCTTATAAGAGATTTATTACTTAGTTAGGCCTTATTAATAAGTTATAAATAATTATAGAGGCCTAGAAGAGAGAGAAGTTATAAAATACTAATAGTAATATTAAGCCTAGATTTAAGTAGGCCTAATACCTAACCTAAAAGGGTAACTCTATAGTTACTATATTAGTTAAATTAACCTGCTAAATATCTCACTAACTATAGTGCTAAACCTATATAAAAGGGAGGATATTATACTAATATTTAAGCCTTTAAATATATAGTTTACTAGAAACTTTACTTATATAAGATTAAGTTTTTTTAACCTTCTTACTATTATATAATAACTCCTTCTTAGAAGCTAATAATATCCTTATAAGCTATACTAATAAGACCTTACTATTAATAATAATACCTCCTTAAAATACTCTATAAGAAGTAATAAAGAGTAATAAAAAGTAGTAATCCCTCTTATTATAAAAGAGTAATTTTATAAGATAAAGTAGTTAAATTAAGCTAAGACTAATAACTATAAAAGAAGTAATACCCCCTCTATATAATAATCCCTCTTACTAATAAGATTCTTAAGTTATTACTACTTAAATAAGTTTATTATTACTAACTTTCTAAGTATAGCCTATAAAACCTTAAATTAGATAAGAATACTAAGTTATAATACTATAATTAAGGGCTAAGAGCCTAAATACTTTATAATAACCTATAGATAATATTAGGAGATAATACTAGAAAAGGTATTATAAAATAGGTAAATAACAGGGTTATAAAGTTATTAGTAAGTATATAGAATATTAGATAACTTCATATTAAATAGATATATTTAGATAACCTTAAATATGCTAAATTTAAAGCGCTTTAAAGTTAATTAGTAAACTTAGCTAGTTATACTAAATTATGCTATATTATACTATATTATATTAAAACTAAAGGGGTATATTAAATTAACCCCTTAGTATATATAGTAATATGCTAAGTATGTGCAAAAGTAGCAGTAACTATAGCATAATAGTATGATATAGATATTAGCTACTTTTAGGCGTAAATAATGCGTGGATCTATATGCAGAGATTTCCAGATAGCTACACACTCAATATATTATCATTTTGCACCCTATACTGTACGATTCGACACTACCTACCTTAGCACGTCCAACTCCCGCTCCAACTCCAGTTCCAGCTTCATCCACTCAACGACCTGACATCTAACTTCTTCTGCTCATCTTTGGCCCAAGACCCGTCTTTGGATACATCTGAATGACTCTGCCACTCATGCTCGGTTCGCCAAGACAATGGGCGTGCGTTACCTCATGTCCAGAGACTTGCCCCAAGACGGTCTTCATCGCGCAAATGTGCGCAACGCACAACCCCAACTGTGTGTTTTGAGCATCTTGTGCCGAACGTCTGTGTCCTTTTCACCACGAAGAACGGCATCAACGCATGAAGACTCAGCCCAGGAAAACACCAGACCAGACCATCACCACCCCGCTAACTACCAGCCCAACCACGCGTTGAGGGGTGTACGGTAGGGCCGTTGGCAACATAACTCGTCCTGACACCGTCGACCGTTAGGTTTGTGGTTGCGCGCTACTGACAGCGCCGGCCGAAAGCAAGACGGGAGACAAAACGTTGTTCCTGGTTCCCGCCCACTAACATCCGTCCACCAACGACACCGCCACAAGAAGTTATCGCGACGTCGGCTCGGAAAGGCAACTCTATTTCGTCCTTACTTCTGTAACCAGCTTTCCCACCACCATCTATTCCTGGCCGCGCAACGCTCCTCGTCCTTAATTACTTCTTTTAACGACATCGACACCATCAAGACAAAAGCATCATAGCTCCGGGTTCATGCGAAGCTTCCTCAGCTCCATCCTAGCGCCCACGAGTTTTTCAACGTTACAAGTCCGAAAAGAGCGGGGTCTTTTCCACGCCGAATGATCAAAGAAAACTTATCCGTTACAAAATCAGTCCATGGAAAGAGGTCAGAGAGCCAGAAGATTGGCTTTTCCGGCAGTCGTACGTGCACCTAGAAAACCCCGCCGTCCTTACACTTCCCGTCTTAAGATGTCTTATCGGGCCACGCGTGATGGGTTGGGGGCTCAGATGAGGGCGATAATTACTCCGCCGTGACGACATTGCAGAGTCGCCCAAGATTTCGAAAAAGTACCATGACGGAGGCTGTCAGACATTGAACCGTTCAGCAAACAGTGCCACACGGGACGCTTTTCGTCAAACTGCTAAGCTGCAAAACGAGCAAAGCAATCCTCTCTCGGTGCCTATACATGCCCTGGGAGCCTGGGACAGGACCTCAATAGCGACCCGACCAGTCACCAAACATAGCTGATCTGACTGATCTTCAGGCTTCGACCGGGGACGGGGAAATCGGAAGAGAGGCCGCCACAGAAAGAACGCGGGATGCACAGAGACATGCAGTAAATATTGGGCAACGACCTGTCCCCCCAAAGCCAAGAGAGAAAAGCAATACCAGACTGACGGCAGAGGCTGCCAGGATGAGACGTCCAGGGCTCCAGGCACCGGAAAAAAGAAATAATAACCTCCAAGACCATCCGTCATTGTTGTCGACATCAGGACATCTGGGCAGTCGATCCCTATTACACAGGAGGAATAACGCACCAATGCAGCCTCCCACGTCCTATACGGCAACCCTTCTCTCACAACCTTGCTCACGGACACACCAAGAATACATGAGACATTGCCAATTCCCAAGCAGGCCACGACTCCAACCCACTCGGCCGGGATACCTCAGATATCCCATTTTCCAATATGAGATATTCAGGCACAGCGGTCTGTTCTGTTCTCGTCCTTGTCTCTGACACCCATGGCCATCCCACCGTCGTGGTTGTTGGTGGACGATGCAGCAGCGCGACCATTAGCAAACATGCATCCTCGGTCTTCTCACCCAAGGCGGCAATGATGCGACGGGTTGGCTGGCTGGCTGGCTGACCACATGCGTCGCTCGCGTCCTGTTCTGTATCACCTCAGCAGCTGTGTTTATTCAACAAGAAAGGACCTCACGCATCGCAGAAGAAGGCCAGAACACCCAACCGGCCATCTGGCGTCTCCCATCTGCACTCAGATGCCATCAAATGGCCCATTCCTTAGCCGGCCCGTCACACCCTCAGTCGACCCCGAATCTTGACTCGACGCATAGAATACGATGCGTAGCGCCCAATCACGGCCGCATCTCATCCCTCTCATCCCATTGGCAAAACTACCCCAATCGACCCAAGTCTGCCTCATTTTCTTCATTCGCTGCAAGCTATTGTTCCCCCACATCGCCCATCCCATTCCATCTAGCCCAGCTGCGCACCGCTTGGGGATGGAATCCTGGGCCAGTCGTGGCCAGCTGGGCGAATTCCCCATCGTCCTTCCAACTTTTTTGTTTCCCCAAACTTCCAAAAAAGAGTTTTCTCCACTTTCACCATCCCCAAACTCCCATCACCCAATAAACTCGGTGGTCTCTCTCCAAAAGAAGCATGGCTCGACAGGGCGAACCTCGATTGGCTACGGCTGTCTCCCGCAAGGAAAGTGAGGCGGCCGCCCCACACCCGAGAACCATTGGCTCGCCGCCTTCCGTGAGGTCGCTGATCCCCCCCTCCCCGGGGATTACGCCTGCGCGCTGGCCCGTCTCGTCTCGTTTCGTCTCGTCCTTCAAAGGTCCCGCCGATATGCCGTTCTTCATGAGCGCAACTCTTCCTTTTTTTTTTTCTTCCTGACATTGCCAACTATTTTCTTGGGCTGCTTGTATGCGTGACCATTTGTGTCCATCGGTTAGCAGTCTTGTCCAATCTACGTACCTTACACGACCAAACGTCTCCATTTTAGCCCCCTTAGCAAAGCGGATATGGAGTCCATCTTCAGCTGATCGTCCCGCGAAGAAAAGTATAATTGTCTGTGTCCTCAAGGGATTATCCCTCACATGGCAGACCGCCGGAGAACGGCCAAAGAATGAGATGATTTGCATACGTAACCCAGATACCTTGTTTCCCCAAATCCCACCACAGTGACCACACAACACACCCACACTCTCAAACCCGCGCATTGCGACAATCAGACGGCTTCTGGCATTGGGTGTTTGTCTCTGTTTCTGACTTGCTTCTCCCCGGCCGATGCCCCGCTTAATCTTCCCTCTCACCTTTCCCAGTTCCGACCGCACCATCGCAGATCGCAACTGCTCCCTTGGCCTCGCCGAACCGCTGCAACATCATGGTTCATTCCCACGACTCGCGGCTCTAAGATTGACAACAACGCCAGACCGCAGTTGCATTCAGACTGACAGAACAGGAAATAGTGGATCTGCCCAACGCTGTCGCCGTGAGCTTCTAGACCGCCGCAGACCCTCTGGTGATGTTCCCTCTGAATTACTTCTCTCGTCAGTAATCCTAACGATGACCATCACCACCCACACTATTCCCAACATCCCCGCGGCTCATACCGCCTCCAGATTCCCCCCTGTCCGGCACAGGGAACGACGATTGCAACACCAACGGAACTCAGTCCGAAGCGAACAACCACCTTTTCTACTGAAAAAGAGTATATCTCATCCAATATTTGTGCCAGGCAAATAAAACGTCCGGCGAGCCTTTATTTTTCCAATCCATCTCATCTCCCGTCCAATCACGACCAGCGGAGTTGCCTGGGAAAAAATGCGTCCGATCGGGAGCCACGTAAACAAGGAGGGGGCTCGGCTACTGACATTCTCTACGTGTCTCGGTGAGGGGGGAACAGCCGCCTATCTGGAGATATCACGATCAGAGACACAGGGTGATGAAGAATAGGGGAGAGAAGACTGACGACAACGACGAGCGCTAGGTCCTCCCCCCCTCTTTCTTTAAGAGCAACAGGAGGGAGCAAGGAAAAGAAGAAATCGTCATGTCATCTAATTTCACGCGTTGCGGACTGCGAATTTTGGGTTTCGACAGCCCCAGGGAGCATTGTCATGCCCTTATGATAAGACAGTCAGGCGGCTGGGTGCCGCGTAGGTGTGGCCATTGCCGAATGGGATTTGATCGTCGTCCTACACATCCGGCTCCGAGCCGCATCGCATGGTGCATGGCGCGCAGCGGCGCAGCGCCGATGAGGGGCTACCGGTGACTGGCGGCCACAGCTGTCTGTGTGTGTGTGTGTGTGTGTGTGTGTGTGTATGTATGTGTGGATGGTGGATGTGGTGTTCTTGAACGTTTGTTTGTGAGTCGCTGCCCACAGTAGAGACACGCACAAAGGTCACTAGAAGTAAGTCGTTGCATGGCAGCTCGGTTTCGCCTGATGTCTTGTCCGATGAGGCGTCCGAGACCGCGAGGCAGGCTGGCTTGGCTGCGGTCAGCTTGGTTATGGGACGACGGGCCAATGGGATGGCGGGTTTGGCTTGGCGTATCGGAGACGGTCGGCGCGCAGATGCGCTCTTGCAACTGCGCTCTTGTGCGGTTGGCTTCCATGTTTGTTGTCTTGAGCTTCGAGAGGTTCGCATGTGGCTGGAGCCTCAGAGCCGTCGACTGCCAGATGGGAAAGCATCAACTCGCTAAGAGGGCTCGCTGATCAATTAAATGAAGCACACCACCCTCGCAACAGCTCTTCTTCCACGCATGATCACTCATATTCACTCCATCATCCCTTTCAAGTTTTGACAATTTCCTCACATGGATGAGGGGGAAAACAACTATTCACTGGATCTTCACACCAACCCGTTGTTCGCGCAAGAACTTCGAGGCAGCGACTGTCTCCATGTCATCTTTGGAATACAGATGTCGGGCTGACGTTTCTACAAGGAAGCCGTAATTGCTCGGTGAAATAATTCAAAGCGATTGACGAGTCCATTTAGTCGGGTTCACCGAGGATGCCGCACAAGTAGTCCTCAACCCGGCTTTTCCCGTAAAAGTCAACTATTGCTTTACACACAGCCGCCTGGCGTCGTCGATAATGCTCTTCCAAACTGTTATGGATCCAATAGCATGTGCGAGTCTTCCTTATTAAAAGCCCTTCAAACGCAGAAGTTCAGCCCAATGATCCAATGGGGAGTAAAAGTGGACTTGCTGAGACTCAGATCAATTAGTTCAGAAGCAAGTCAAATACTGAAGCTGAGAATTGCGGTGGATCATTGGTGGCTGCTAAGTCGAGACTCAGCTCGCAGTCATGCCCCCAAGTCACGAGAGGCTAGGTTGTTGAGATCTAGCCAGCCTAGTCCGACGTATCCTCGGGAGGGACAACAAGCAAAGTCAGGGTATTCGTGCTGTGGAGACCGATTGACATAGCTCCTTCAAGGTAAGTTGGATTCCGTCTTGTGGTGCCATGTATGCCGCTAGCACAGAGAACACTTGGGCTATCGTCCAAAAGGTTTCGATGCGCCGGGTCACAGGCATGTCGAGCACTGTCCAGCTTCGAATAACGACGAGAGTAGCAATGAACAGTGCAACCTGAACAGACAAGAGCCCGTAACAATACACATGGCAAGATCCATCTTATTTCGGCCAGTCATGTCGATGGCCGTAATCTGTTCTCTCCTACGTTACTGGCTGCCGGAATTAGGATAAATGCAATCTTCAAGGTACGTCCCTCGGTGCATCGTACAATCCGTTATCAAAAAAAAGTGGTCAAGACCACCAGGATGCCAGACGTGTAGAGATTCATGCTTGGATGGTCGCCTTTTGTATTCTTCGCAGGGAATGTGGAGTTGCAATAAGAGGTACGAGAAATGAAGCAGTATGGGGAGAATGGCAGTGCCCCGAGAAAAGTTTGGGATCGAAAGCTCCTTTGTCGCCCGAGTCTGCCTTTGAAAACGTTGAATACTTGCTGCAGACAACTTGCTCGAATCGTTGCTTGCGGAATGTCGAGACTCGAAAGCCGGCCCAGAAGTAAGATATTTTGGACCTGGCACAACCGAACCCGCTCGAGCTTACGGGGTGCTGGGAGTTTGAACGTAAGGTAGTCCGAAATGACCTGTGAATCCGCTCGCGAAGGTCCGAATCTTCTTGAGGACTGACATCCGGTTTGATTTGTATGGCAAAAGCATCATTGAGACAGGAAATGTAAATTAAAATCAAACTGTCGTAACTCTGCTTGCTTCCGAAATTTTCAATTTTCAGTCTAGCTTACAATCCCCAAATCAGCCCCCGTAAACGGAGGCGTCTGGAAAATGGAGCTCTTTGATTAACATCCTTCTTGCAAAGTGTAACCAGTTTCACGTCGAAATCATACCGTGTGTGGGCTGCTGCCACCTGCCTCCATACCTATTGCAAGTTCTGGGTAGGTCTAAAATCCCACGACGTTTCTACGGTGAGCACTGTTGCCCGTTTTTGAACCTCATAACGAAACAGGAACCCATCTCGTTGTGATCTGGAAAACAGTGATACGTTATCGCTTCGCGAGGAAGGCACTTAACTCCAGCGTGTGAGGCCAGTGATCTTCTTCGCGAAGTGGCTCCCAATGTGACAGAACCGGCAGAAGCCCGAGAAGTCTTTGGCTGAACGTGCGAGTTATTGGCTCTGACAGTTTTGGCATCCTCCTCCTTATCGCATTAACCGCATCCATACTTCTGGAGAACAATGTGAAGCCACACCATCTTTAACAAGAGGTTGTCTGTGTCGTGCGACATTCTCGAATCGGCGTATGTCTGCGAGCGCGTCTGAAGTTTGATAAACTCGAAGTTCTCCTTTTTGAAGAAACGACGTCGCCGGCGTTCACGCATCTTGTTGGAGTAAGAGTACCTGTTGTGTTCGGTATGCGATGCGAGCCAAGGTCTCAGGTCATGACGTTTTGGCTCACCGACCGTCACCAAGCCCCCGACCGAAACTGAGAATAGTTCATTAGACTCATAGACGATATAGCGGGGAGCATACCATGAGGGACATTGGTTAATCTTGGTCAACCCCGGGCATCGCGAATAGAGACGGACATCAACTCCGTCCGTCAAGGCGCAAAGGCATTGCGACAACACCACTCGATCCTCAGAGAATGTGGTCTTGATCCTCATTACAGACTGATGAGCTAGGAATGAGTGCAACATGTCAACGACTTCAATGCGATTCTCATCTCTTTGTCATGACTTCGAGACAAGCTGCCTGGCTGCCTGCATAAGATGCTGGCTTATCGACTTTGTTGGAAGATTGAATTCTTTAGGTAATCGAGACAATCTCAAGCCCCTACTGGTCACAGTCTAAGACGTGACAAAAGGCTGGACATGTGGCCATAGAAGTGCCCCCAGCCTTCCAGAAACAAGCCCCCTTTTCCAGACCTAAGACATGAGATAAGTCTGACTAGACGTTGAACAGGCCCGAAACGACAGCGCCATTGTCGCGTGAACGAGAAGGTTCCAGACGCAGTCAAAGACGAGCAGACTCTGCCCAATACTGATTGGCTTTCTTGGAGGCTGATTCTTGGAGGCTAACTACGGCGAGCACAATGAAGAGTTTGTATGCAAGATTCCGATATCTCAGCCCCCACCCCACACCGATGCATTCCTGAGGAGTCTGCCATCATGTCGGCGACTGCGACTCCGGAAAAGCTCCCCGTCTCGTTCATGCGTCGAGGGAAGTGATGGTCAGGCATCGAGCAGTATCCGTGTACTCTCCAGGCAGTTGAATCATATCCACTGGAGATGCCGTAATTGCATGCTCTTTCAAAACATCTGTCCACTCCAAGCGTATATCATGGCGCCGTCGGATGCGTCTGCCCATCCGCGCCTCTGACGGGCAGGAGTTCTTCTCAGCAACTCTCTTCCATCATCGAACGTCCAACAACTCCAACCGTCATTCTTTCCAAGCACCACCGGGCCCAACCATGCTCTTCAACTGCCGCGCCCGGCAGCCTCCTCCGGCTCCGGCTCCGGCTCCGCCCAGGCCGCACTGCGTGTACGCCGGCTGCACCCGCCACGCAGTCAAGTGCGAGCAGAGGTCCAAGGGCAACAAGCCGCTTCAATCACTGTACTGCAAAGACCGTACGTTCTCGTCGGGTCTTGTGCTCCGTCGTCCGGTCCCTGTGTTGATGCTTCTTCAGATGCCTGTCGTCAGCGAACGGGCGACCTCATGTGCCCCAACGCCAAGGACTCCAGCATGACCAAGTACTGCGCAGACCGTACGTCTTTCCATGCCTCCCTGATCGGGCTTTTTCAACAAGATGCTCACCCTCAGTTCCACACGCAAGACCGTCGCTGTCAATCAGAGAAGTGTTCGAATGCTCGCATCTGCGCCGAGACCAGCCAGGACTGGCCGTATTGCCAGAAACGTACGTCCAACTCAACTTCCTACCCTCCCACGTTGAGAAAAACAAAAAAAAAAAAACGAAATACCCTGACGCCTCGACGGCAGATACATGTTTCCTCCACGGCTGCCACCAGAAGCGCTCCGCCGTATCCCAGACGTGCGTCTTCCACACGCCTCTCTGCTTGATCCCCGGCTGCGGCCAACCGCGCACCGAGTGCGGCATGTACTGCCCGGGCCACAGCTGCAGCGACCGCGACTGCAACAACGTCATCGACGGCGGCCACTGGTGCAAGGAGCATCGGGTCTGCAAGACGGAGGGTTGCGAGCAGATGAGGGCCGTCACGGCTGGTGCGCGGTTCGAAGAGGTTTGCTGGCAGCGTGGGTCTCTCTCTTCCCGCAGCTCCGGGATTTTCTCTGATTTCGCGCGAAGGCTGACCCTCAATTTTCTTTTTTCCAGATCTGCCCACAGCCTGCGTGGCATCGGGATGCCGCGAGGTCATCACGGGAGGAATCCGTTTCTGCCCACAGCATCGGTGCATTTACCCCTCGTGCCGCGAGCCCAAGGACAACGCGAAAGACAAGACGCACCTCTTCTGTGCTAGCCGTAAGACTGTGTGTCCAATCCCCTGGTCTTCAATCTCGCTGACGACGGAACGAACAGACACCTGTCATCACAAATCGTGCCCTCACCCGGTCGCCGACCCTTCCAAGCCGTCCGTTGCGCGATACTGCATCGCCCACACCTGCACCTCCCCGGGCTGCTCCCACCCCTCGAAACCGTCAGGCCTACACTGCGCCTTGCACGCCTGCCTGCACGCGTCGTGCCCGTCTCCCCGCTCCGCGGACCCTCTCAGCGTTTCCGGCGCACAATTCTGCCTCTCCCACGAGTGCCGCGTCGACGGCTGCTACGGGCTCGGCAGAGCGGACGGGGGAGGGTACTGCGACGCGGCGCACGCGTGTCCCATGCCCAACTGCCTCCTCCCGCGCACCGCCGGCTCGTCGCACTGCGTCATGCATGCCGCTGTGATGGAGCAGGACGCCGCCAAGGCCTTCACCCTTCCCGCCCGCTCGAGGCCGTCGTCGTCGACGGGCGCCACGGCTGGTGGTGGTGGTGGTGGTGGTGTTCTGCGACAACCGACGTACCTGAGCCAGGTCGAGGAGACGCTTGGGCAGCGGCTTCAGGCGGAGAGAGAGCGACATCTCGAGGAGATGCGTTTGGAGGAGTGTGTGCGGCCGTGGGAGAGTGCCGCTCGGGCTGACGGTGTTGGCTTTGAGATGAGGGGCGGACGAGGACGCGGAGAGAGGGTCCGGAGCTGTGATAGCGGATACGTTGGCAGCCCGAGTGTTTCTGATGGAAGCAACTGTACCATTGTTAGCTGAAAGGGGAGACGCGGGGGGTTTGTGAGATATGGTCATCTGAACGAGGTGAACCGGATTCGTGTTTGAATTAGATTGGAGAGGATCACTTGGTTCGGGAGTTCGCCAGGAAACTTCATTTTTCTTTATTGACCGCAAGGTCCTTTTCTACTGTTTGATGAGTTCTTTCCGATGCCCCATGCGAACCGAATGAGTGGACGGCCAGCGACGGGCCAGGCAAACGAATTCCAAGCAAACAGACTAAACAAGCAAACAGACTAAACAGACTGCTCGATGCCAGCAGCTCTTTTTCAAGCCCGTGAGCATGCATCGAACACGATCCACCAAGTTTTCAAACGACAGTAAGATGACGACGCAGCATCAGTCAGAGTGAGAAGATTTCGAAAATAAACAGTCGGCAGGGAGTTGGCTCACCCCAGGTTCCCCGAAAAGGCCCAATCGAGGTCCTCGGGGATGCCTCACCGCATCCTTTCAGACGCGACAAGACCAAGGCTAGACGATTTCAGCAGACACACAATGCGCGCGGGGTGAGTCTACCGACAGGCCAGATTCTACACCCAGCCTCGGGAGTTCAATCACCCCTACAGGCATGATGCCAAAAACAAAACTAAATGTCTGCCAAACACGTGCGTCTAAGCCCACGCCCCGACGAGACTCATGCCGAAGGCGCCGCCCAGGACGAGGAGGCACGCATACACGCGCTTCCGGCCGCGCAAGATGCGCCAGCTCTCGTCGGACAAGAAGTCCTCGGCGAGCAGCTCGATGAGGGCGGCGAATACGAGGAGGCCCGAAGAGATGGCGTTCATAGTACCGACCAGGATCAGGCCGAACTCGGAGTCCGGGCTGTAGAGGCGGTGGGTGGCGAGGCCGATGGCCTGACCGATCGGGGTAGTGCAACCGTAGGCGAGGGCCATCATCCAAGGCTGCAGGCTGCCAGAGGGCCACGCGATGGACGCGATGCGGGAGCCGAGGGCGAGACCTTCGAATGTCTGGTGGAAAGCGATGGCGATGAGCAGAATGACGAATTCGTGGCCGACGGAAACGCTGAGCGTCATGCCGATGAAGACGGAGTGAAAGAGGATACCGACCTCCAACATCATACATTGGAGGATGTCCTTCTGGTGCTGCTGCGCAGGGGTGAGTGTGATGCCGATGCCATTGACCATGCCGACGTTGACGGCGCGAGACTCCTCGTCGACTCTCTTGGTGAGTTTTTCACCAGTCTGTTCCGGAGTCTGACCCTCGGGCGCCCGCTCGTCTTTGCCAACTCGAGACAGAGTGCGACCAAGGCTGTTACGCCGGGCACCGCGGCTCGGGGCCATCTCGAGCGGGTAAGAGCCCGGGTCGCGTTGGGGGTCCTCGTCGGCGGACTCGGGTCGGTGCGGTGAAAGAACAGTGTCGTCGGCAGCGTGTGTCATGTGGCGAGCAGGTTGAAAAACCATCTCGATGATGGTGACGAGGAAGATGCCGGCCAAGGCGATGGCGCCTGGCATGGCGGGGTAGTCTTCGATCCAGAAGGAGCTCAGGCATGGATTACCGAGGAGGGTGAAGGCGGTAGGAAGCAGGTGGACGAAGGCGGTTGCGAGCAGGACGCCGGTGCCGAAGTGTCGGACAGCGAAGAAAAAGGGGCGCGGAATGCGGACGCCGGGGATGCGGGAGGCGATGAGGGGAAAGGCGCAGGCGAAGAAAGAGACGCCGAGGATGATGAAGAGGGCGCCGACGTGAAGAGGCAGGTTGTACTTGTCCTCATCGCCGAGACCGCCGGTCGGACAGGTCGAGCGACGGGTGGCGCGGACGGAGCGCTTGAAGGTTGCTGAGTGTGTGTGTTAGTCGGTTGTGACACATGCCCTCACGATGGTGTGAGCGCGATCGAGGTTTGGGGAGGGTTGTAATGGGAAAATGATGAAAAGGACGTAGTTCGCAAGAACGAAAGGAGAACTCACATTGGACGGTGTCTTTGGATGCAAACATGAACGAGGCAACGGCCTCGGGACTCTTGAGAGCCGAGATAATGGCTGAGCAGCCGACGACGGAAAGGAGCCAGCTCAGCCAGCCCCAGACGCTGGAGCGAGATGGGTCGGAACCCTTGAGAAGACGTGTATGGTCATCACCACCATGCACGTGGGTGTTTCGGGGATGGAAGCCTTGGGAAGATGGCAAAGTTAGTTGTGGACGTCGGGGGGTTGAAGATGGCGAGCGATGTCGTCGTCGTCGGTGATAAAAAGAGCTGACTCACCGTACTTCCATCCTCCCGAAACGGCAACTCGTCGATCGGGCTGCAGCCGTGGTAAGGTCTGGTAATTCATGTCATTACCCCGACCGTCCGAGCCATCGGCGGCGCCGTCGGTGCCTCGGCGGTGCTCGCGGGCGTTAGCGATGCCGTTCAGGTCCTCGCAAGTGGTCAAATCGGGGGCGAGGAACGGCGGGTTCTGGTTCCAATCGGGATGCTCCAGCGTGAGTTCGTCGGTACGCGAGGGACAGTTCATTGTGGCGGTGGATGGGGATGGGCGTGAGTGAGCCGTTTGTTGTGATGGAGATGTGCCGCTAGACAGTACTTATTTCCTGATGAGTGAGTGCTCTGTAATTGTGTTTGTTGTTTACGGTATTGAAGAAATTCCAACGCGATGGTAAGGTATCTATTGTAAGAGAATAGAGAATTCAAACGACTTGGATGAGGGCAAAGGAGTGATATGATGTCAGGTACCCGTGTACCTACCTACCTTAATATAAAAGCGTGGCCGTCTTCGGGATCTAGAATTTTTAGGGGCAGGGGCGGGGGCGGTAGACACTGCTTCGGCCAAATGCGGAAGCGAGTCACACAGCCTCAGCTCCTTCCCTCCCTCACTGATCACCTGAAGGTCACCCTCATCAGAGGCTGCATCTGCACCGGGGAGTCCAGTCCAGTCCCGTCATTGAGAACCTCTTCGGAACCGGGTGGATCTTGCCGTTAAGTTCATGGAAAATGCAGGCACGGTTCGAACGGTTTTACGGGTACTTTAGTACTTGAGTAGACGTTGGCCCGTTCCGTTCATGTGTGATCCAATTGTTAATTAAGGCTCATCTTCAACTATCAAGGTTTCTTTCGTTGCATGAGAACCTTGAGGAAGAAGCGTTTTCTCACACTGAAATGAGCGACTGTTGGAATACGAATATTTCACTTTCTTTCGCTTTCTTTCGAATGGGCTGGTCTCGGTCTATTACGACTTATCATCGGGTCGCTGGATACGGTCGGCAAGGAGCCAGGCCTTTACTTGGCGCTTAGGTAGGTGGACGAGTGCTGCCGGGATTTAGTCGGGAGCGGTAATCCCAGTCATTGATTGATCATGACTTGAAGATTTTGATATTTTCAATCTTTTACTTGCAAACCAGCATCAACAATCCAGTCGTTTTCATCTCGTGGCTGCTACACGAGAGAATTTCCACGAAGCCTTGGAACCGCTGCATCCATCTCTCAACCGCTTCAGCCAAGCATCACCAATCCTTCGCTGGTACTGCTGACCCTGATGTTCTTCTCACTCTCGCCAAATCTTCACCTAATCCTCTACGCCGAGGATATCACAACAACACACCCACGTCACTGCATATCCCCCCGCATCCGGTTCTTTCCATGACTGCCTTGGTTACGTCGCGGACCATTGCCAATCTCGACAGGCCGCCGCCCACTGATACGCCTCCCGCTTACCCCATGGGGCTCAGCGCTCCCGCTCTATTCCGATGCTGCACCAAGATAGCCGATAGCCCAACGATAGCTCGATAAGTCAGTTTCAACTTCCGATGTCTTTGACAGACCATGCCGACTACCAGAAGCTGCTGTGTGTTTACCCGGGGTAATCATGTGCCGGGTGAGACAGCCTGAGAATTGGGCATACGAATCAATGTGCTCCCCGAAGGAGTGACCTGTTCTGCGACAGCCCCCAGTCATGCATGCCCTTGAAATGCCCAGGCCCCGAGACGGCTCCGGTGCCTTGTTAGTGACGCGTCACTTGGGCGCTTGGCTGGTCAATCAAACCTTGAGGGCAATTCAAAATCGTTTGAAACCGAATTGAATGATGCAAATGTGCAGTACGACGTTTGATACGCCTCTTTCTCGTTGCTCCGAGTATTCTTCGTCGATTCGTCGCTCGACTATCAGCTGTCAGCATGTCCTGCTGGATAAATCGCATAATCGCACTGAGACTTGTCAGGGATAATCAAGTGGATTCACGACATTATGTAAGAATGAAGGCCGCCAAGAAATCCGATCGGAAGGAGTCCGCAGTGGACTAATCATGCTTTTTCTGTTTGTCATCTGGTCATCATCGTGTCAGCACTACATCGGACTCGGCATCCCCTATCATCCATCGCTGGAACTCATGTGAGGCTCATAAGTTTTGAGTGAGAGGAACAAGGCTTAACTGCGATGAGTGAGATGAGCTGCAAGGGGTGAGATGAGAGCAGAGTGAGCTAGCTGCATTACATAATCAAACAGATAACGTTCCTTCACAATCAGAAGCTTCAATTGATCAGCCATGTTTGAAGTCATCATGATCATTGCTCATCAGAAAGTAGCATCGTCGCAGCTGCTTAGTCTTCCCATCGAAACGACTGTCATCATGCATCATTCTAGCCATCTGGTTGAAGCCGCCTGTCGTCCCAGCCACCGACATCAAGGCTGAAGTTGCTTGCTACTGGTACGGATCTGGCATCTCTTTGTCCCCTCGCTGTCAGCGATCGTTTCACCGGAGCCAGCTCCGGCGGATTTACCGACTCATTCTGCTTCTTGAAAGCCGTTCTTTTAGGCAGCCAGCGAGCTTCGCTGGCCATTCAACGTCGTCCACCACGGGACGCGGTGCGGGCAGCGTTCCGTCAACCAATGTCATCCGTGCTCGATCCGAGAAGTCTCACTTGTCGCTAGCGATTCGAATCTTCGTTTACGCCAGATCCGCTACGTCGCCGTGTCTGAAGCTACTGAGGACCGATGGAACCGCTGCAGCAGAACGGTATCCGCGTGCTTAGTGCGGCTGCACAGCTCCCGTACTGCCGTTCATGTCGGCGTCGTGGAGATGAGCAGGAGTGACCATGCATCATCTCAGGCACGACTTGCGCAGCAGTTCAGCGGGGTCATGTTAAAGAAACCCATACTGTTGGCTACCTCAAGCAGTTTCAATTTTATACCTCATGAGATTGAAGCACGCTTAGTCCTTCCTCCTGCCAAATGCAGCTCGCCGAAGGTGGATACTGCCGTGCTGACGGCGTACCGGGGTGTGTCGACTCGTTTATTCGCACAACGACCAACGACCAATCTCAATTCCTTTTGACCAACTTTCATCTTATCCTCATTGACTCCCTGATGATCTATCTGTGCTCTCGAGAGATAGGTAGCCTGAGGGAAAAGCTGGCGCAGCATGGCCAACTCATCTATTTGCTCCGATTCCGATTTCGGACCCGTTCACGGCTGCAGAGGTGATTTCGACTTCTCCCTGTTGTTCGAGCAGACCCTGCTGTCCCTCGCGCCATCATGTCTCTTTCTTGTCAATGCCGCTATTCGTTTCATAGCCCTTTTCCCGAGACAAAGCAGGAAGAAAAGGGTCGCCTCAGGTACGGGGTTGCAGCGGGCGAAGCTCAGTGCGGTCGTCTGTTACGGCGCGATCCAGATCGCCCTGCTCGTTTCCTGGGCTAAAGCGTCAGGTGACTACGGAACGAGAGTCAGTTTGGCTGCTTCTGTTCTTCGACTTTTGGATGTCTTTGCCCTCGGAATCTTGTCATGGCTCGAGCATTCGTACTCGAGGCGTCCATCCGCTCTGCTCAATATCTACCTGCTCGTCTCACTCGTCTTCGACGCTGTGCAGACTCGCACGCTTTGGCTCAAGGCCCGAGATGAGAACGCCGATACTGTGCTGATCCCGGCCGAGTTCACTGCATCTCTTGTCATCAAGAGCGGCCTCCTAGTCCTCGAATTGATCGAGAAACGAAGCTTGTTGCTGCCAGATTGGAGACACCAGACAGCTGAAGAGACGGCAGGCATCTTCAATCGGGGCCTCTTGATATGGCTCCATAGTTTACTGGTCAAAGGTCGCAAGACCCTCTTGGCACCCACCGATCTGGATCCTCTGAGCGATGGCTTGGGAACTTCAAACCTGTCTGAAGGGTTTTGGGCAACGTGGCAGCAGCAAACCGACCCATTCCCAAGGCTCGCTCCAGTGCTTCTCCGGACACTCAAATGGTCAGTATTGGCACCGATAATACCACGACTTGCCCAGACTGCTTTCGCCCTCTGCCAGCCACTACTGCTGCGCGAGTTTCTCCGCTTTCTAGCCGGTGACGCAACCTTCGTGGGCAGCACTGGCTACGGGTTCATCATCACGTACGGGTTGGTGTACCTGGGTATAGCCATCTCCGGGTGCATTTACTGGAGGTTGACATACAAATGCCTTGTCAAAATGCGCGGCTGTCTTATGGCTGCCATATACGACAAGACAATCCGAATCGATGCTGATCGCTTTGATATGGCCGTAGCCGTTCCTCTTATCAGCACCGACATGGAACGCATCATCGCGGGCTTCAAAGACGTCCATGAAGTATGGGCCAACACTCTACAAGTCTCCGTCGCCGTATGGCTGCTCTATCGCGAGCTGGGCATAGCCTGCGTAGCCCCTGCCATCGTCGCGGCCGTGTCCAGCCTGGGATCCATGTTGATGAGCGCTTATGCCGACAAGGCCCAAGTCTCATGGATGGAGGCCACCCAGAAACGGGTGGGCGCAACAGCCAGAGCTGTCGCCGGTATGAAGAACATCAAGCTTCTTGGGCTTTCCCAGAGTATCTTGAATCTGCTCCAAGGGTTGAGGGGGGCAGAGCTCCATGCTGCGAGGCGCTTCCGTCACATAGAGGTACTCACTGCCACCATTGCCTTCCTGCCACTGCTGCTGTCTCCCGTCTTCACCTTTCTGGTCTTTGTGCTGCAGGCCCGAAATGCAGGGGAGCAGCTGGACACGGTCAAGGCCTTCACATCACTCAGTCTGCTTCAGCTGATGACCCAACCGCTGGTATGGCTTTTCCAGGCGGTGCCGCTTTTGGTGGCTTCATTTGGGTGTCTGGGCAGAATCGAAAAGTACCTTCATGCCGTGTCGAAGCCGCAGACCTCGACCGGGGTTCATCCTCAAGGGGGCTCTCACATTCGGCCTAGGAATGGTGTTACGATTCGCAACGGCGAATTCGGGTGGACGGCGATCAAGCCGACGCTGACGGGTGTCAATATCGACATCCCAGCTTCCCAGCTGACAATGATCATCGGACCTGTGGGAAGCGGGAAGAGTACTCTGGCAAGAGGACTCATTCGTGAACTGCCGCACGTTCAAGGGAACATGCAGGTGTTTGATTTAGCCGACGTCAAGATGGACATGGCTTTCTGCGCTCAAGAGCCCTTCATCATGTACGGCACACTCCTGGACAATATCGCAGGGTTCTCCGACTTTGACAGCACTCGGCTGGATGAAGTCATCCACGCAGCTGACTTGGAACACGACATCGCCATTCTCCCGCAGGGCAGAGCAACCCAAGTCGGCAGTGGAGGGACCTGCCTGAGCGGCGGACAGCAACAGAGGGTCGCGATAGCCAGGGCGCTCTATGCGCGGAAGAAGATGGCCGTCTTTGACGACGTTTTATCGGGTCTCGATGCGGCTACCAAGATGAAAGTATTCGAGCGCTCGTTTGGCCCGAACGGACTGCTGCGCCAGAGCCGCTGCACCGTCGTGCTCTGCACCCACGATGTCGCTTTGCTTCCGCGTGCCGATCACATCATCGTCTTGGGCACGCATGGACGGGTGGCCGACATGGGGACGCTGGAACATCTGCTCAAACACTCCGCCTACGTCAGGTCACTCATGGTTCGAAGCGCAGACACAGAGGGGGTCTCAGATGTCGCAACTTGCCTTGAGCCCGCTCGGCGAGCAACACCGTTGATGAGGAATGACATCCACGAGAGGCAGCCGCTCGCTACGGTAGAAGAGGGTTTCCCAGCGACTGAACCTGCAGATGACTTGACGCGCCGTCTCGGGGACGCGTCTGTCTACAGATACTTGGCGGATCACATTGGGCTTTGGAGAGTTCTCGCCTTCTTCGCTCTCACCTGCGGATGGGCTTTGTTCTCCACCATCGGCACTGTATGGCTGAACTACTGGTCCACGACGAATACCAGATCATCCAGTAACGGAGACCAAGATGGCTACTACCTAGGGATCTACGCCGTCTTTCAAGCCCTTGCTCTGGTCTTCCTCGCTTTGTTCTCGGGATTCTCACTCACCTCCCTCGCCGTCAAGACCGGCACGTCGTTGCACCGAGTTCTACTCAAGGCTATGATATGGGCGCCACAGTCTTTCTTCGGAACCATCGACCTGGGTACCACAACGAATCGCTTCTCCCAAGATATCATCCTCGTGGATGGCGACCTGCCCATGTCTCTCTTGGAAACTGTCTCGGCTGGTCTCGTGGCTCTGGTGCAGATGGTCTTGATAGCCGTCGCCGCACCATACGTAGCCATCGCTTACCCACTCCTGCTCGCATCCCTCTACCTCGTCCAAAGCTTCTACCTCAAGACCTCACGACAGCTTCGTTTTCTAGATCTCGAGGCCAGGAGCCCGCTGCAGACGCGGCTTCTCGAGACAATCCAGGGCCTCGCTACCATCCGCTCTTTTGGCTAGGCTGGTGACGCAGTTCGGGCAAACCACGAGCTCGTGGACGCGTCCCAGAGACCCGTCTACCTCTTGTACATGGTCCAGAGATGGCTGCAACTGGTTTTGGAGCTCATGATCGCCGTTGTGGCGATTTTTGTGGCCATGATTGCGCCGCAGATGCCGTCTAGTAGCTCAGGGGGATTCCTCGGAGTGGCTTTGATTCAGCTCATGTCGCTCAGCCAAGAGCTCAAGATGATCGTCGTCAACTACACCAATCTCGCGACCTCACTGACCGCCGTCTCCCGGATCAAGAGCTTTGAGTCGACCACGCCATCCGGAGAACGTCCAGCTGAGGGGAGCGATGCGCACATGGCTCCGTCGCCGGGCTGGCCGCGGACAGGTCGTGTGACCATCGAAGCGGCAACAGCCAGCTACGCTCCCCTAGGAACAAAAGATGCGAAACCTGCCCTGAACGGCGTTAGCCTAGACATCGCACCGGGTCGGAAAGTCGCCATCTGCGGACGGAGCGGAAGCGGCAAGAGCACCGTCATCGCGGCTCTGACGAGGATGGTCGACCTGGCCTCGGGGTCCATCCACGTGGATGGTATCGACATAGGCACGGTCCGTCCTTCGGATGTTCGGGCGGCAATCAACACTATACCTCAGGAGCCCTTCTTCTTCTACGACACTGTCGCCGCCAACATCGACCCGACGAATGCTCACTCTGACGAAGCTATGCTATCGGCTTTAGACAAAGTCCATTTACGTGGGGTCATCGAAGCTGCCGCCGGTGGGCTGCGCGTTCCGGCCATTCTAGATAATCTCAGCCAAGGCCAGAAGCAGCTACTCGCCTTGGCCCGCGCGATCCTTAAACCTAGCAACGTGGTGCTCATGGATGAAGTAACAAGCAGGTAAGTCTACATGGACTTCCGCGTCCTATCGTGGCCGGTTGGCGTGCCAACTGACTGACTGACCCTTTCGCAGCGTGGATCAGCATACTGCGGGTACGATGAAACGCATCATCCAGGATGAGTTCGAGGGCTCGACTGTCATTGCCGTTGCCCATCGGCTGGACACGGTTCTGGATTTCGATACCGTTGTTGTAGTGGATGCTGGGCGAATCGTCGAGATGGGAAATCCCAAGGTCTTGCTGAAGACTAGATCCATGTTTAAAGAGTTGTGGGATATTCAGTCAAACAGATGACATGGCTTGCTCAACGACCGCTTGTTGCAAGGCGCTCTGGATAAAGCATGGTGAAATGAAGCAGGATCCGCTCAGCACTCACGTGTTAGGAGATGCAACCAGGTCGTTCCCAGTTACCGGGCGTTTCTGACGCAGCTGAAGCGGGATCCAACAACAGCATCGGAGAAGCCGGCCTTCGATACATAAAGACCTCAACGGAGTCCCGTTGCATCCAGCCAGCGTCCTCGGTAGAAAACGAACCGTGAGCTCATTGTCGTGAGCGGAGTCACCTGACATTGCTGGAGGAGAAATGTGTTGTTACTGGGATATTGGTCGCCTGTGATCGCCACATGCTGAGTTTAAACTGGAGAGACACCGAATCCTTCAAAGTGCCGGAGGGTTTTACTTTATATAGAGACCCTGCCAAGTTCGAAGGACTGGAGCCTGACAAACCAAGTCTGAGCCAGCATGTCTGTCCCCTCGGGATTCACCCCGCACTCCCGCGGCATCGCGTCGATCCCGAGTCCCGGCCCCGTCCGCCATGTTTTCCAAAGGCCATGTAACCCGCGGGATTCACCTCTTGTTCCCCCGCAAAACCACCCAAATCGTACGTTTGCCTGTCCATCAATAACCCCCTCCCCCAGTTATGCTTTCTGGCGGCGTCGTTCTGTCGACTGCCGCTGTTGCCGGCGTTCCAGGCGTTCTCGATTCCAACGACCAATTCCGTGTTCAAATCTTCGTCTTCTTGCCACAGGTCATTGGTGGTTCGTTTTTCTTCCTCCCCAGTGTCGTTGCTTCCTTCACGGCTAGTAACGCGTTTCTCACGGGTAGTGTCATTCAATGGTATGCGCTTATGGAGTTCCAGTCCACCTCATGGGCTGCTTGAAGAGATCAGTGGCGTTCGCGTAAATAAGGTCCTACTAAGAGAGTGGTGTTGGTCATTGCGCTAATTTGAACGACATATCAATAAGGTATACTGTTTCTTTGTTAGGAACGCTAAAGCTGGTTTAGGCTTTGAGTTTGGAAACTATTTGTGTGAGACTCATTCGATGTAGGAAATCAACGACTGCAAAGGACTTTCACTCCTCACTAAGTCTTCAGACGGACGCCTATCAAATCACCAGAGTCTTTGCTGCGCAATGAGTGGCTGACTTTGACTTAGATCCATCACACCCAGACTTGTCTCTAAACAAATAGCTGGCTGCCTAGTAGTCTTGGTCCTCGAAAACATCTTGTCTAACTAGACAATTTTTGCTGCTGGGACCCTACATGATAAAGAGGCACATGATTGACTTCGTCATGTTGAAAACAAAATGTCAAATATTGCATACAATCATGTTCAAGTGAGATTTCAACGCAGTAGGAGCAAAAAGGACTCTCAGTGGCCGTCAAGCCAGCTATCTACAACAGCAAGTTGGACTTCCCGATCGGGATCTATGCTCTAGACCTGGATTCTTCCTGCATATTCATGGCATAGTACCGGCCGACAATGAATGCAGGTATCCTTATCGCTAATACATGTCCTGGTCGAGATCCTCCAGCTGGATTGGCTAGCATCGGCCCCCGACAGCAGACACGAGCGCGCTACAGCTTGTCGACAATGGAAGAGGGTTGGAAACACTTCAGCTTGCAATTGAAGAGTTTCAAATGTGATCCGAAACAAGACCTCGATAACTCATCTTATCTCCACCGTCAACGGGAAATTCTGTGCTTCTCAGAAACGCTCAATGTGAGACCGGGCTAGGTATTTTTGCAACTGATGACCCCAAACGGCAACTACGGCACAGCGACATATTGAGCCACCCTTCTTTACGCCCTACGAGGCAGTCATCGTCGTAATGCATTCTCGGGCCTATCCGGCCTATCTCATTGGTGCTCCGGAGGCTCACCCGGGAATCTGTCAAGTCGTACATATCCCCAGGCCTAGTGAAGCACTGTAACCCCCCAAGATTTTCTCATCGACGGCACATATTGTTAAAAGGACAGCCCTAACGCTGATTTGCAGAGCCTCATCGTCAAGAACGACGACATACGTTCGTCAACTTTCACTCAGCCTCACGAGTTGTCGGAGTTCATCGCGAAACAAGGCCATCCTCGTTGCCAAGTCGGAATTGATTCTTATCTGCCCCACAACGTATCGATCTTTGGCATTTGCAAGATGACTGACAAAAGACATTGGAGCCTTCACATGTCACGCTCTCGTCCTGAGACTCGAAACAGCTGAGCGTATTCTTTCGAGAAAAAAGAAGGACTTTGTTTGGTTTTTTCCTTGCCCCGGTCGATGAATGGTCGATCGAGTTTGTAAATATTACCTGCGCTGTAAATTGCGCGACTGTGTCCATCGACTCATCTCGACTGGCCCTGTCAGCATGGTGGATGCATACCTCCTTGCGTGATGCGCCGGGGTCTTTTATCTCCTTCCCAATTCTTGTTCCTCGCTCGGCTCGGCCCCAGAATCTCTTAGATCTCTTGTCCGGCCTACCGACCGGAAGACCGCTTATCCACTTCTTCCCATCCTTTTCCAGCAACATTGCGGCACAGCGTGTGCACTCTCCCCTTCATTCCCCTCTTTGTTGTCAGACTTGAGGTGGCCTAAGTTCTAACTCGTTCGACTGCCGCCGCCATCGGCGGTTCCATCCCGGCGTCGCGCAGCGGGATTCTCAGCTTTGAGATTTCCCCGCGAAGTGAGTTTTGAGCAGCCAAAAGCCAGCGCGAGCCAGACTTATCTGCCAAGTTGGAGGTTGTCTTTTTCGTGATCACGACGCGCGAGTCACGCGACCTCACAGCCCCGGACTCCGCCGTTCTCCCAACTCAAGAAAGCGATCTGTCGAAAGCCTGTCAATCACCAGCCGTTCGAATCCATTGGCCCCAGCCCCAATCCCTCGGCTCGTCTTAGCCCCGTCTAGGTGTCCATCTGGCGATGGCAGTTGACCAAGACAGCCGAGCTTCCTTCGCTGCGCCTTGGCGGGACCCCACAGTCTATCGGATGTCTTTACAAGGGAGTTTGCAAGCTTGTTGGTCCGCTCGGGCAAAGCGTTCATGGCATCATTCAAGGTACGGATCGATTTAGTTGGAAGTGGATGAAGGCCTCACCAGCAGCCAAAAATGGAATGGCAAAGCCGTCGTCGTCACTCCACCAGTGAGCACGGAAAAGAGCCCAACCCTGACGTGCGAATGATTGCGCTGGTCGTGACGGCGACGTGATGGACTATGAAGAAAGCTCGAAACCCGCGAGGCACATGGTCGTCTTGGTTGACCTTGGCCGCGAATACAATGCGTTCTCGACGTTCTGAATACGAACGCGAGCGTTATGTCCGACGTCCGGATTCTGGCTTTGCCGTTCGAGTCGTCCAAAGAAGAAGACGCCGGTTCCTGGATGCCAATCCTCTGATGTATCATCGCTTATGCTCATGCGCCTCAACGAATGCGCTGGCAATTGCCCCAGACCATTCACCCACCATCAATCCGATCCTTTTCATCTGAGCCTTCAGCTGTGTCTTTTTCGGTATTCACCGGATCTCCCGCCTCCATCTGTAGTTTATTCTGCTCCCCATTCTCTCGGACATCAGCACCGAAATGGCAGGCGGGAAAGATATTAGGGCGGTGTGGGCTCACGTAGCATTTAATTAAGTACCGGCTCGCCTATATCGGCTCTGACCAATGCGCTACGCGACCTTCCATTTTAAGCATAAGTTGAGCTATTAAAGATGTGTCTGCCAAATCGAGGTGCGCAAGTTAAGCCAAGCAACAGTGGCAACGAATCATGACTCGAGAGATGTTGGTGTCTCATTAAGTGGCAGAGAGACCTTTCTCAATCATTTGCAGCCCTTCGCCCAAACGGAATTGCCATGTAGACCCAGATCGGACCTTTGCTATGCCCAATGAAGTCGAGTTCGCTCCCGGTATCTTTCCCGCCTGGTTCCTCGGCTCCGGGGTTGGTATCCGCATTAGCAAGAGAGCCAAGCTCAGATTGTTCACCAGGGTTCCTGGGAGACAGTCATCGGAGATTTACTTGGCATCCTTCGAAGGCGGGTAACTTCCAAGTGTCTTGCAATCGGAAGGCAGTTCGTTCTCGTGAGCTTCCACTGAATCCACAACTTACCTTGCTCAGAATACCCAATCCAGGGCCGATTTAGGAAGCTTGACAGCTTCGAGCTGGATAGTCGAGACTTGGCAAACCATCACGCAAGACACAACTCGGATAGGCGCAACGGGACGACGAACTGACAACATTCGCCATCTTCCACAGCTGAGCACATCGTCGACGAGCATGTATAAAGATGGACGCGTTCCTCGCCTTTCCATCAGCTCTTGCTCTTCAGCCTCAGCCTCCAAGCTCAGTCGTCTCCCGATCTAGTCCCTCAAGGTTTCCTCATCGGCCAAAATGACCAACCTTCGCCGCCTCGCCCTCGCCGTCGGAGCTCTGCTCCCCGTCGTCCTGGCCGCCCCCGCCGCTGTCAAGCGGGACGAGCCCAAGGCCGTCCCCGGCAAGTACATCGTCACCCTCAAGGAGGACGCCGCCGCCAACGTCGACTCCCACTTGACCTGGGTGTCCGATGTCCACCGCCGCTCCCTCGGCAAGCGTGACACTGTTGGTGTTGAGAACAAGTTCAACATCAGCAACTGGAACGCCTATTCTGGCGAGTTTGATGAGGCCACCCTCGAGAAGATCAAGAAGAGCCCCGAGGTGCGCATACTCGACCACATTCCAGCCCCTCCGCAAGATGCTAATCATCACAGGTCGCCTTCGTTGAGCCTGACTACATCATGTACCTCTCCGACTTCGTCGTCGAGGAGGTCAACCCCAAGCGTGCTCTGACTACCCAGTCTGGGGCTCCCTGGGGTCTCGGTGCTATCTCCCACCGCACTTCTGGCTCTACCCAGTACGTCTACGACACCTCGGCCGGTGCCAACACCTACGCCTACGTCGTCGACTCTGGCGTTCTTGTCACCCACTCCCAGTTCGGTGGACGTGCCACTCTCGGCCACAACGTCTTCTCCTCCGCCCACGTCGACTCCATCGGCCACGGCACCCACGTCGCCGGTACCATCGGTGGCTCTACCTACGGTGTTGCTAAGCAGGTGAGTTGAGCCTCAGACCCACCAGTTCATCGGCCGGAACCTCCCGTTCCCGTGACCGAGGGTACACTTCCTCTTCGACTAGACATAAACGAGTAACCCTGAACGCAGACCAACATCATCTCCGTCAAGGTCTTCGAGGGCCGCCAGTCCACCACCTCCGCCATTCTCTCCGGCTTCAACTGGGCCGTGAACGACATCGTCTCCAAGTCCCGCGCCAGCCGCTCCGTCATCAACATGTCCCTCGGCGGCCCTGCCACCTCCACCTGGACCAGCGCCATCAACGCTGCCTACAACCAGGGTGTCCTTTCCGTTGTTGCTGCCGGCAACGGTGACGACTTCGGCAACCCCGTCCCCGTCTCCAGCCAGTCCCCCGCCAACGCCCCCAACGCCCTGACCGTCGCCGCCGTTGACTCCAACTGGCGCCCTGCTTCCTTCACCAACTACGGCGCTGGTGTCGACATCTTCGGACCCGGTGTCTCCATCCTGTCTTCTTACATCGGTGGCAACTCCGCCACTGCCTCTCTCAGCGGTACCTCCATGGCCGCCCCCCACCTTACCGGTCTCGCCGTCTACCTCCAGGCTCTCGAGGGTCTCGCCACCCCTGCTGCCGTCACCAACCGCATCAAGGCCCTCGGCACCACCGGCCGTGTCACTGGCACCCTCAGCGGAAGCCCCAACCTGGTTTCCTTCAACGGTGCCAGCGCCTGAGTTCAGCCTTCGCGCAGCGAGTTTTCCTAATTATTAATAAGAGGAGGAGCTACGACTTTTGTTTGTTTTGTGAATCGGGATCGTACAGAGCCTCAAGGTGTTTACTTGGCTAAAATACTGGGATTAGAATAGCTGTTGGGGGAAGGATCTAGACGATACATAGCATAACAGCTCGGAGTACCTAGTCGAAGCCCTTTGAGAATCTAAACCGCCTCGTCTCTCATCCCCGATGATTTCCCATGTGACCCTGCGCATCTCGTGCTCTTGGCCGAGAAGAGACAGTCAGGCTGAGCCCGTGGCTTGCCTCCGTCTTTGAACTGACGGCAAGCAGCTTTCAATCATCATTCCCACCACATGCAAGCACGTTTCGCGAGTGACTCTGTCCTGTCTCCTAGCCTCGTTCATGTATCCATCGATGCGAGCCTGACATGCCGCATGTCTCGCTCGTATGTTCGAACCGAAAACAACGTTGCGGAGGTGGTGAACACTGCCGCGAAAGACGCCCTCGAGACGGAAGGTACCCCCGGAAAACCCCATTCTTCTCAGGGCTCTCGAAAATGTCCCGAAAGCCATGATGTCGCACTGGTCGGATACGCACTCATTACGTGTCAAGTCGACTTCCATCGCCCGGAATGGCTTGAGTAGTTCTTCTACCCATTCGGTTTGCATTGATGAGATGACGGCTAGTTCCAGTGTGGTTAGATCTCGTCGTCCCGAGGGGGGGGGGGGGGGGGGGGGGGGGGGGGCGGGGTGGAACACAAAAAGATTGCCGTTCGACTTTGGACTTACCAAGTAGTCCAAATTCGCTCAAGAAGGGAAGAGAGGCAAGTCGAACCGACTGGCCGGAATCGTCAAGTTGTCCAAACCCCTCTTGGTTCGATCTCGAGGTGAGTTTTCCGTATTGTAGATACCCGTCAGGGCCTCTCACCGACTTTTGTACCATCCGCATGAGAAGCTGTCCGCACAAGCAGGGATCTCCCATTCCCCAAGCTACGGCGACAAGGCGTGGGTCGTTTATTTGATCTCTCACATCATCGATCCATTTTCCCGCCCAGGGTTGAACTAGAGCCAAATCATCATGCGTGTACTTGCTCAGAAAATTCATAAAGGAATGCAATCTGTCCAGGTGTAGGGATGACGGAACGATCTCAAAGAACCCGTAAACAAGGCTGAGTAAGAGCCTGACATCCTCTGGGTCATCTTCTGGCAACGTGATGATCCAATCACCAGTAGGTGGTTTGGCCTCGGCGAGTTCACCGTACACAATGGATCGAAAGACTCGCGAAGACCGTGAGATACGTTCAGAACACGCCCGAAACGTCGTGGGCTTCTCTCCGACTCTGAGGAACAAGTCGCCTTGCTGATCGTAAATAATTATTGCGGGCCAGCGGTTTCTGGTTGCCATGGTTGAAGTTGAACGACCCTCGAGTAGGAATATGCAAAAAGATCGTCTCGCCGTGTTGCGTTTTCTAGTTGGGAATTTTCATTGCCTGGTCCTCAAAGGTTCCGGTTTTAAAAGCAGAGCCTAGATGGTTAACCGAGAAAAGCAAAATGTAGTAGGTCAATGAAAAGACGTGTTTAGGCTTATGGCAATCCAAGGTACGCGCCACCATGACCCATCAATTCGAAGAACCTAAATCTCTCTCTGGGCGTTACTTCATCTACTTCGGGCCCAGACTTGCTGGGAACCAACATTGTGTTCGGATACTTTTCGAAACCCCTTCATCTGTTGCGTATGTCTCTGTATCGACTCCATCCCCGCTACGAGAGGAAGTGGAGCACCAGCCTCTTGTATCCAGCAATGCTCTCGATCAACTCAGGAACACGAATGTACTCGTCCGGCCCGTGTGCAACGAGGATCGAACCAGGCCCGTACAAAACGCGGTTGCCACAAAATTCGTCCCGAAGCCTGGGGACGTCGGTTCCAAAAGCCACCGGAGCGGCTTCGAAACCCTCAATGTCCCATTTCAAGAGAGCTTCGGGGTATTCGAATACGAACTTCAGTTCCACGGTCGGATGACGAGAGACTATCTCCGCAACCTTTGCTTTGATGCCGGGCAAGTCAGACACCATGCGAACTTCGCAGAGCGCCTTCGCGGACGGGGCGACGATGTTGTGCTTCTCGCCTCCCTCGAGAGTACCGATGTTGAAGGTGGAAGGCCCAAGAAGGTCAGAGAGGGGCCACTCTGCTGCTGAGAGATCATTAAGAACGGCAAGCAAATCCGACGTTGCGCTTCTCCCAAGGTGAGGATATCCGGAATGACTGCTCGTCAAATCAGCAATGCCCGCTCACAACTGCCGCTACCCCGAGAGCAAGTCCAACTTACCAAGCGATGCCTTTGGCAATGACCTCGAACGCCACTTGTCCCTTGTGACCCTTCGCAAGCTTGCTCTCGGTCGGCTCCGCGAAAATGCCGGATTCCCAGGCGAGTCCCATATCGTTCGCGGCAATCATTCCATGGCCGCCGTTTTCTTCGCCAACCACGAACAACAGTCCGAGGTCGCCCTCAGCTCCGACCTTGCCTTCCCTCCTCAGCTCCTCCGCGGCAATGATCTGAGCAGCGAGGGGACCCAGGTCGTCAGAAGATCCCCTTCCTCGAATCACGTCGCCGTCCGTCGTCGGCGGAATGTGTGGTGGCACGGTGTCCATGTGAGCGGTGAGAAGCACGCGGGTCTTTCGGGAGGAGCCGAGATATGCGTAGACGTTGTGTCGGGTAGAGCCGGGGGCGATCGGGATGCGCTCGACAGCGTAGCCCAGGCTTCGTAGATGGTCTTTTAAAAACACTCCAATGCTTTGTTCGAGTTCACTGGTGCTCACGATGGACATGAGCGAGTTCAAAAGTACGACTACCGGATGTTCCATCATGTTGGAGGCCATCGTTCCTGGGATCGGGGTCGGCGTCTGGAGTGGATTGTGTTTCATTTGATATGTTCAAGTCGGGAAAGCATTCATAGTTGGTAAATTTGCGAGCGCTTTAATAGGCATTGGCCGTTTTGTGAGTCATCGGCTGACGTCAAGAATAGCCACAGCACGCGAGTGGAGTATAACATTGCAAAAGTACCGTTGAGTTTCGATGCATCGTATGGGAGCTATTTGTGACGCTATTACAAGAATCAATTAATTGTGGGCTCCAGCAACATTGGGTGGTCTGGCCGTGCGACTTCAGGACTTCGGAGCCTCTAACAACATATTCAACATGAAAAGACGCGGTTCTCTACGGAACACGCTGTCGGTCAATCAAATCAGAAGGCGGACGAGAGGCGCAAGTGTTGATTCCATCAACTGGCAACCGCTGGCGTTCCTGAGCAATCTTGTCTACGCTAGAAGATCGTATATAGACGCAGTAGGTCTCGCCACTTGGTAGCCATAGACATCAACAGAACGTACTCAGCACCGAACAGAAAGTTCTCCACCGAAATGCGTCAAGTTCACCAGCGAAAAGGCATTCGATATCTGAATGTATTCTGCTATAGATTCATCCCTCACAAGGTCAACTTAGGAAGCTGATAACGTTACTTAATCAGCCTTAATGAAAGACGGCCGAGTGCTCCACTTCCACGTCGTGTGTGTTAGCACTTAGGCGTATTCACCCAGTATTACAGCAGTTTCACTGTATGAGCTGTATTTTCAAGTTCGGACAAGATGATTTCCATCCGGATCTCAGTTGTCGGTGAAGGTCAGCAGACACTTGAAATATTGAACAAGTGCCCACAGAAACATTTCCAATCTAATCACAACACTGGAAATTTTCCATAGACAAGTCCAGTACTTAGGCATAGTAGCTTAATTCTTTCATTATGCCTGCAAACGCGAACGGCTCTCCTTGAGTTGACCTTGCAGCAAACCTGCGGGGACTGCGCAAAAAGAAATCGATGTTTCAGGCTCCCTAGTAGTGAAAAATAGTTCGTGCAGTTATATAGTATCTCAAGGACTCAAGACCGAATCCCTCCGGCTCAGAGGAGTCGATGCCGCAATGCCGAGCGAGAGGCGACGTCCCCCAAAGTGACCTGATCAACCCAACAGAGTTGCGGGACCGCCGAAATCTTAATCGCCTCTGGTTTGGGCGGCCGACTCAGGGAAGATCAGGTGAGCGGCGAGCATGAAAACTAGGTTGGCCGGAGTAGTAATTGGACCCCTGGAAAACATGGGACCGACGCTGCTTGCGTGCCACTGAGTCAGGGACTCCAGCGACAAGAGACATGCAACGTTCTCGCCCCCGGAGTCATGGCCAATCGCCCCGACTGTTGGAGGTCCTTCCGCGGTTTGAACTAACAAGACATGTTTGTGAGATTCGACATTTATCATCACCAAAGTTTGGATTACCACGTCGTGAGGACTTGATAAAACGAAATCACGCTCATTTCACAGCCACTCTACTCGTTGTAGGGGATTTGAGTTGCCGTATTACTAGCCAATTTCTACGCGTCTCGTACTGTAAAACATCTCTCAAAATAATATCTATCTCATAATTCAAATTACTTGCCTGCTTGCTTCAAACGAAATCCAGTGCAGAATGGTATGTCTAGTCGTCTTCGCCGTCTACCTTGTCCATTCCGGTCTTGTTGGCCTGCTTCATCATGTAGTCCCTGTGTTCCTGTTTGATGACCACATGCGCTCCCCTCATCTTGGCCTCTTGTGCCGGCCCTTGTTGCCTTCTGCCCTGCAGGTTATCCTCGCAGCGGCAAGAGTACGGATGATCCGTCGCCTCTATCCTCAGACAGCGCAAGATGTATTTGAGAGACTGGAGACTGCCCGTGAACTCTTTGGCGGGGTCCTTGGCGGTGATGTCGACGTTCGATCTCAGCAGACCCATGATGAGCGAGCCGAGAACGAGGTTGTCGCAAGTGCGCCAGGCTTTCTCGTCGGTCAACGGACAAAAGGGCAGCCTGGAACCGCCTGGCTTGGCGAGTAAGCTGTAGATCTCGACGTAAGGCGCCATGTGAGCAGCAACCAGCGCCGAGCGCAACTCCTTGATTGCTTCTGCGAGCCGCGCCCAACGTCAGCCAACACTGTTTGTTCCCCATGCCCAGACGAGTCGACGACGCTCGTGACGGAACCTTACCGAATAAGCCGGGCGGCTCCAGATACTTGATCTCGTCGTCGTAGCAGCCGTCGTAAAAGAGCCTGCGGCCTTGGTCCGCCGAGCACTCGGCTTCGTTGATGATTTTCAACACCATATTCTCGAACGTGACGACGTCGCCGAGCTCCCACGCGGCGCACAGCAGACCGAACCCCGACGCGCTGTCCTCCGCCCCCTCCAGCCAGGTCCTGGCCCAGGGTCGCGTGACCGCCGTCGCGTCGTACTTTTCCGTGATGATGAGCACGTCGACCAGCCGGTCCAGCGAGAGCTCCTCCGGCACCCTGCCAAACCAGCCGTGGACGATGTCGAGGAAGATCTTGAACCCGTCGGGGGAGTCCTCGGGGAGCTCGATGATCCAGTCGCTCCCGTCCGACGGCTTCGACTCCTTGAAACCGCCAAAAAGCATCCTCTTAAAGATTGGCGAGTGTCGCGCGAGCGTCTTGGCGCACACGACGTACGTGGCCGTGTTGCCTTCGGGGCCGACGTGAAGGCTCAGGTCGCCGTCGTCGTCCACGAAGACGGGCTGGCTCTCGTCTCCGCGGTGGTCGAGCTTCGGTCGCTTTACGTCGGGTTCGCTCCATGCCATTTTGCCGCTGCAGAGTCGGATGACTTTTGGCGTCGGGTGGTGGTGATAGCTGATTTCGGCGGACGTTTTTCTCCTTGGTGCGGAGAATCTCGAGTTGGTCGGTGCGGAATTTATCCAAGCCATCTGATTACATAAATAAATCTGAAACCTCGGACTTTTGGGAGATCTGGGGATAAATGAGTTTTATTTAACCCGAGTCGGGGGGGGGGCGTCGGCCATGTGGTGTGACGTTGCCACGCTATCCTTGCGAGCAGACTAGGCTGCCAGTAGATGTGTTGAACACCCAACCAACCTGCTTTGATTCTTTTCAAGATGAGTGGGACGTTCTGAAAGTGGTTCTCCATGCGTTGTTGTGTCCATCTAATGTTTATGTTCTCCTTAGTGCGCGTAGTTGACGCAGGCCAGGACGCCAGGTTATCGTGGAGACGACTTGCTGACCAGGATATATCTTCTTCCTCATTTTATTGTTTGATATTCCAACTGAACCTAAATTCAACTGATACCCATTCTTCGTATCACGTCTGAGCGTTGTGTGAAAACATCGAATCTTGCCCTCTATGGCTGTCTGAAAAGCCCGTCCCCGTATTACTATGGTAATTCGATCTGACAGAAACACGATAGCGGTTTAATAAGCTTAAGCTTATTAATAAAGCGCTCGTAGTGTTTCTTTCGGGAATGATGGTTCAGTTTAAAAAAAAGTGCAATCTGTATTTCGCTGGAACTGCCGTAGCCCGTTCGCTTCTCTCTTTCACGTCTTTCTATCCCGATACGTTATCGCTGAACATACTGTAAGAGCATTCTCCCAAAGTATTTCGTCCTTCCCGAGCAAACCGGGCTGCAGATGTTGTGTCCTCAATCCTCACTTAGACCGGACCTCTTGGCTTGTCGCTTGAGGAGCGCCTGTTGCTCCCCCTGAACCAGTGACTCTCCTTCTCTCAAGCTGTCCGCGGCTGATTGGCCTCCCTCTCTCTCCCTGTCGACGCGGCGTTTGCAAGAGGAATGTGGGTAAAGTGAGGTACCCGGTCCCACGACTAACTCTATCTCCTCCAAACTAATTCGCAACTCATTAACCGGTCCACGATACGTGTCAATCGAGCTTCCGTGGGCGAGTGTGATGGAAAGCTTGAAAAATGCCTCGCTGAGTGATTGCAATAATCTGGCGTCGCACTTCTTCGAGAAGGCCTTTTTGCATCTCGGTTCCTGTCCGTAACTGAGAGCATTGTAAAGGGTTAAGTAAGGACTTATTTCGGCGAGAATCAGATGGCGACGAAGTGACATGATGCGGTCTATTTTCTCTGGTGTAAGCAACCATGGCATGATTGTTTGCTAATGACGTATCTCACCAATGATGTGCCCCGAGACCAGATTTTCGAGGGCCGCGTGCAAGCGATGCCGTGGCAAGAACTTGGCGGCTTTCTGCATGGGGTCAGCCACCGCCGCGTCCCCGGGCGGAACATGCATGGCGAGGCCGTCGGCGGAGATGAAAATCTCGTTGGCGATCCTGGAACCCATGGCTTGGAAGAGTTTCATGTCGCCAAGCTCCCAAGCGGCGTAAAGGAGCAATTTCGGGTCGCTACTGTCCTGGTCAATGTTTGCAAGCCAAAGCTCCGCCCAAGGACGAAAGAGCTTCATGCAGTCGTAGTCTTTCGCGATGCGGATCATGCCGAAGAGGGTATTTGGGCCCAGCTTCTTGGGAATCATCGCCGCTTTGCCGTGGGCAAGGGCAAGAATGATTCTAAGGCAGGACGGCTGTTGGTTTGGAAATTCGATAATCCATTGCTTGACCCTCAACGTGAACTTTGAGTCTTTGCCGAAGAGGAAGTTCTGGAATATTGGTGATGCTCGTGCCATTGCCCGTGAACAGACGAGGAATGTGGTGGGATGGTCGAAGAGATTGGCACCAGCGGCCACGTATAAGTCGCCGTTCTCGTCGAGGACCTCGCGGTTTAGGTTTTTCGCTCTTGTTTTCGATTGGGACGGCTTTGAGTTCTACTCGCCCATCTTCTCTCTCGGATTTGCCATGTTGATACTGGGATTTGCCATGTTGATACTGGGATCTGCCTTAATTCAATAGTAAATGATGTTGTCAGTGCCTGTTCAGCTTGTGCATGTTCGTTGGGGAAACAAGACAAAGGAGGGTTTAGCGAGGATGGATGGCAGGATGTTAGAGGAACTTCGGGGCAGTCGAGATCAGTTCAATTGAGAACTGGAAGGAATTCAAATGGAAAGGGCTCATTGTGGGTGTTGATTGCAGGCAGGCTATCCGCGAGGACGAGTGGCGGGAAGCTGCACATGATGGTCAACAGGGAATGCGCTTTTGAAACGAGTTCGAGAAGGAGGGGGCTGAACCATTTACCACCAGTGAATCAGTGTCGGCAGGAAATCGACCATGCTTAACTTCCTTTGCAGTTTGTTCCATCAATTACAACTACCTGAATAGATACTCTCTGACTCCTATGGTATCATCAACGACTTTGACGCAAAAGCCATCTCTGTGCTTGCCCCCCATCTTTGCTGCATATTGGCGTCGTCCCCTTGGGCCAGCGTCTCTTGACACCTGTCACTTTTCTTCTAAGCCGTTCTTCTTGTATAATCAGAGTTTAAAATACCACTTTCCTTCCCGTGACGTTTCAGGCGCTCTTGATGTTGGGGCGGAATGAGGACATCTTCTGACATCATCTTGTTCACCGTTGCGTAGCCCCTTTCTCGGTGTAACCTGATGATTTCTTCACAACGTGGATGCTGCAGTGGGGGAGTCATATTGTAGCTGCTCCCTACCCTGATGATCATTTTCTTCAGTGTTATTCTCAGTTCCCTCGGGCTGCCGAGATAATGCTGCAACGGATCTGGAGCGGTGAGATTAATGCGAAGTTTCAAAAATCCCTTTATGAGATACCCCAATACTACCATGTCGCAGTCTGTGCTTTGTGGTGGTTTTCGTTTACAGTTACTGCCTTTTGCAAGAACGCGGTAAAGGTCGACGTAAGGCTTGATCTCGGTGGTGATCATCCGGACACGGAGCTCCCTTATCTGGTCTGTAGCAAATACGGTTAGATATGCCTCAGCAGTGGTTCAATAAATCAGTGGGATTACTTACCGATGAAGATGTCTGGTATGAGGTTCCCAATGACTTCTTGCACGGAGCTTGTCTCCAAGCATCGTAGCCCGTTCTGAATGTCGGGAGAGGAGAATTTGGAAAGCAATTCGTCCCTCTCCGAGAGAGAAGATTCGATGGCAGTCATTTTGATCATCAAATTCAGCAACTGGGCGTCTCCAAACTCCCATGCAAAAACTAGAAGTCTGCCATCGGGGAAAGGGGAGGCGAGTGCGTGCCCTGCCCATATCGAAGCCCAAGGTTGAAACAGTTTGAGGCAAACATATGCGTTGCAGAACGAAGCTATGCAGAAGAGATCAAACGAAGTCGGGCCGTCAATCTGAGGGGCCTGGAGGTGCGCGACGTAGAGTAAAAACCGCAGGTCATTGGGATCCTCTTCAGGCAGAGCGACTACCCATTCGCTGCCGTCAGTGGGCCTGGACTCAGCCCAGCCACCGAAGAGCATTGCTTCGAAAACCCGCGACGCCTTTGCCAGAGTTGTAGAGCAGACGAGGAATGTCTCGGGGCTTTTGATGACTTTGGCGCCTACGCGGAGACGCAGGTCTCCATTCCGATCGCAGACGGTAGTTTCGGTGTTGGTCTCTTCGAAGCGCGGTTGCTTGGCGTCTGGGTTATCCGTTGTCGTCTGGGACTGTCTTTTGTCCGTCGCCGTCTGGGATGGTCTCTCGTCTTGGCTCGAAACTTTCTCCATGATCGGACCTGTCACTCAGCATAAGAAAAGTGCGTGGGAATGGGGTGATGTGCAATACAGAGGTGGATGGGAAAAGGCAATGTTGTAGAGGTGTGCTTCGTACCTAGGCAATGGAAGCGAAATGTTGAATCGGAGGAGTGAAGGGAAACAACCCAAGTTTCTGTGAATAGAAGGAGTCAAAGGCTTTGCGCCGCCTGGGTGGGAAACCGCGAGATGCAATCGGAAAGACCATCGGAGTCCATCTCGGAAAAGGAGAGAGCATACGGTGCGACAGAATCCTCATGGATTCGTGCTTTCCACCACTAGAGTTGATTATGGGATATCGAGATGGAAATCCGTTGTTTGCCACACGCAAGTTGTCTCGTCCTCGCGGTGCCTATGAGGAGACTATAGAAACATATCCCACCTCCCCGGGTGTTATAAGCGTATAGTGCAGAGTGAGGAAGTCAGCATAGATAGGTATAACTAAGGTTAAATATTCTTCTCTAGCCTCCTAGAATCTAAGAGTAGAGGCTAGAGCCTATTTAGAGAGCCTCTAGTAGATATCTAATATCTCTCTGCTATTAGAGTTATTTTTTAAACTACTCTAATTAGTCTATTAAGCCTCCTTATAAAGTTTTAATTTCTTATTCTAACTATAATCTTATTCTAGCTTATAATATAATTTCCCCTCTCTAATAGATCTATTCTTAGATCTATTAAGCTAGTAATTACTTAGTAGTTACTTATAAGTTATCTAATAGTAAATCTTAGTCTTAGTTCTCTATAATATCTATAAATCTAACTATATTAGCTCTTTTTTAAATAGTTAAATAGCTTAGAGAAGTAATAAGTTAGTAATAGAGCTTCTATTTTCTACTTTAATTACTTTTATAGCTTTATATCTAACTTCTAAAAAACTATTTTCTTTTTAATAAGGCTTTACTTATTATTAAGTTATAAATTACCTAGTAGTTATCTATAATATTATTAATAGATATCTCTCTAAAAATAGTACTTTCTATTTATAAAATAGTATTAAAACTTATTATTATTAGACTTTATTTTAGATACTTTAAATTTACTCTTTAAAATAATATATCTCCTTTAAGTTACTTTATTTTTATAGTTTTTATAGTACTATTAAGAGTATATTCTCTTTATAGATAAATAGATCCTTTATTATAAAGTAGAGAACTATTAGTAGTTACTTATAGGTTATCTAGTATCTAATATATTATAGTAATATTAAATAATATCTTAACTTTAAGATTATTTCTCTTTTAACTATATAAGTTACTAGCTTTAATATTAGTAAAAGATATATAAATACTAGCTAATTTTCTACTATTAAATTTTTCTTTCTTTTTACTTTTCTAGATTATAATACTAACTTACTATTAACCTCTTATTAGCTTCTCTCTATCTCTCTAATAACTTTATCTTAATTATAATATAATAAATCTATTATATCTAAGAATATTAATAAGAACTAGTAGAAATCCTCTTTCTTTAATAAGAAAAGTATTATTCCTATTATATCTACTAGTATTTTTTAAATATATTTTTATAATTACTATCTTTAAGTCTAATCTATCTAGAAGCTAAATAATAATATTATTTTATACTATAAAAGTATTAATATATATCTATTACTTATCTAGTATTTTTCTAGTTAATCTCTTAAATTTAGTTACTAATTATATTATTTTTAGTAGCCTCTAATAAATACTAGTACTATATATATATAAGTAATAGTAAGCTATATATTAATATAGATTCTAGCTATAATTATAGTAATATCTAACTACTAACTATTTATAGCTTACCTATAGTATAATAGCTACTTCTAGTTATTTTAAGTAGCTTTTTAAAGATATTAATAAGAAGTTCTCTATTTCTAAGTAGTATATTTAAAATAAGATAGATATCTAGTAGTTATCTAGTAGTTTCCTTACTAACTATTACTTAGAAGAAGCTTAAAGCTATCTAACTAGTAACTAAAAAAGCTTTTTAGTTAAAGAAAAACTTAGCTAATATATTAACTAAAAAGCATAAAGCTAAAAAGACTAAGTAAGATTAGATATAAGATAAGTATTAGATAGGTATTTTAGAAAATACTACTAGAGCTACTAAGTATTTAGCTAAAGCTATTAAAATCTAAAATAAGCTCTTTAAAGAGTATTATAAGAAGCTTATCTAGTATTATACTATTATAGAAACTCTAGCTAAGAGCTAACTTAACTCTACTATTATATAATTATTATATATATAAGAGTTTAATAAGTTTTATAATAAAGTTATAAGTATCTAGTATTTTTCTAATACTATTTTAGTACCTCTTTAATATTATAAAATTATTTTCTAACTTTATTCTTAGAATTATAATATTTTAACTACTTCTTTAAAGAGTAAGGAGAATAATAAGAATATTAAGAAGAAGAATAATAATATTAAAGAGAAGAATACTAGTATCTAGTAGATTAAAAATTCTTAAAAATACTTCTAGTAGACTACTAATTATTTTTAGGTAACTATTATTAGCTTTTAGGTATTTTTCTTGTTTTTTCTCACCTTATTAGAGGCTTTTAAACTACTCTTAAATTAAGATATCTAGCTAGTATACTCTACTTCTATATAACTACTACTTATCTAGTACTTCTCTCTATATTTATAATTATTATAACTCTAAATTTACTTTATAAGCTTATTATAAATTAGTTATAATATTCTATTATAGCTTCTATAAATTATCTAATTTGCTATAACCCTTTTACTTAATAAGATACTAGTAGTTCTATCTAAAACCCCTATAAGTAACTATATAGTTTACTATATAGATATTATTATTATCCTTATTAATTAGAATATCCTATAAAAGTATAGCTAAACTAAAAAAGGGTTCTAACTATATTAGAGCAAAAATATTATAGATTTAATAATTAGTATCTATTTATAATTTATAGGCTCTTTTCCTATTAATTATCTAGTAAACTTTAAATAAGTCTAGGTATTTATTAGAAAGTTTCTAAAAAGGTTACCTTTATTTAATATTTTTTATTAAAAGTAGAATAAAGTCTCCTACTATAAAAATAATAGAAGTTTTTTACTAGTTATAAAACTTACTATAAGTCTTATTAGACTTATATAATAGCTCTATTATCTCTAGTTTCTAGGTAAGTAAGTTCTAGATTCTATCTTATATAGCTAGTATAAATATAAAAGTAGTTTATAGTTTAATATTATTAGAACTTAAAAGAATATAGTCTATAAGTAACTTAGTAGATAACCTCTAGGTAGTCTTATAGTAAGTATTATTATAAATAAATTAAGCTATTAAGAGCTAATCTGCCTAGTTATCTTAGTTAATATTATAAAAAGTATATAAAAAATACTTAATATTCTAGTTTTATTACTCTATTTATCTATTAGTTTAGAGATAAAAAGTAGTGCTTAGTTTCCTTCTAATAGCTAGCAGATAGTAAACCTCTACTTAAAATTTGCTTATAAATAGAGATTCTTAGTTTAATATAATAGTTTTTAGAATCCTATAATTAAGAAAGATATATTATATTAATAGTATTACTAACCTATTAGTAGTAAGTAACTTTTAGATAGGTATATATAAGGTATATTTTATAAATCAATTAATAATAATAAGAATACTATTATAAGGCTTATTTTATTTTATAAGAAATAGAGGTAACTTTATAATATAGTTAATTAATATTTACTTAAAAGGTTAGTTAGATACTAGTAGAAATATTAGATTTCTATATAATAAGTAGTATCTTAGTTTTATTTATTAGCAGATTATATATATCTTAATATATTTCTTAATATTATATTTTTAGAAATTCTAAAAGAATAAATTATAGATTCTTTTAAGGGTTTTAGTAACTTCTAGATAACTTATAGAGGGTTTATTATAAAATACTCTTAGAATTTCCTTTTAGAGGGAGTAGTTATTAGAAATAAATAGACTAATATTATAGTATAGTAAATCTAAGTTATCTAGTAACTATTAGATTTTCTGCTATCTCTACTCCTTATTAATATAAAAGGGATTTTATTATTATATATTCTAAACCTTTCCTTTAAAATAAGAAAGTAAGATCTCCTAGAAAAGTAATTACTAGTTATATTAGTAGTTATTTCTAGGTATCTATTCTTCTAATAGTAAGAGTTAATAAGTTCTTAAATTATTATAAGAAGCTATAGAGGAATAAGTTTTTAGCTTTATCTATTTTAATATTATCTAGAATATAGTTAGATCTTCTTAAAAGAGTATTAGCTGGATTTTAGTAATCTAGCTAGTATTTAATTTTAAAATTAAATATTAATAAGTTTTATAAAAGGTATACTTAGCAGTTATTAAGTATCTTCTTATTAGCTAGATAGTAGTAATCTAGATAGTTAGTAATAAACTAAATATAATACTATAAGTAAAGCAAATAATACTACTATTTTATAGCTATATTATAGATAGCTACTAGTTTAGCCTCTAGGATACTATATTATAGTTTAGCTCCTTAAAGCTTATATAATATAAAAGTAATAGGCTTCTAGATATTACTTTCTAGTTAGCTTAATATTACTCCTATTATAAAGTCTAATATATCTATTTTAACTTAAATCTAAAAGATAGGGTTAAAATATTATAAAATAGAGGCTTTTATAAATAAAGCTTATAGTTTATAAAAGGTAACTAGTACCTTATAGGTTATAACTAGCTAACTCTTTATAGTATTTATAAGTTAATTAGTAAGAAAGCTATAGATTTTTAAATAATTCTTAATAAATCTTCTATAAAATCCTATAAAATCTAGGAATTATTAAATCTCTTAGATATTAGTAGGTATTAGCTACTTAGTTATTACTTAGACTCTATTTTATTCTATAATAATACCTTTTAATAATACTATAAACTCTAAGAAATTAATCTCTTTCTTATAAAACTTATATTTTTTTAGATTAGTATAAAAGCTATTTGCTTCTAATTAGATAAGTATCTGCTTTATAGTATCTATATAAGAATTTATATTATTAGTAAAAATTAAGATATTATCTAAATATATAATATAAATAATATTAATAAGTTCTAAAAGCACTTTATTAATAAATATCTAAAAGGTTATAGGTATATTAATAAGTCTAAATAGTATAATATAGTATTTATAGTATCTATAATAAGTATAGAAAGCTATCTTCTATTTATTACCCTCTCTAATTCTTATCTAGTAATAAGTATCCTTAAAGTTAAACTTAGTAAAATATATTACTAATAATAGTTAGTCTAAGATCTTATTAATTAGTAAAAGAGGGGCTTAGTTTTTAATAGTTATTTAGTTAAGTCTTTAATAGTTAATATATAGTTATAATTTTCCCCTTTTCTTAGAAATAAAGAGAATAGAGGCTTTTACTAAGCTTATTAATAGGTAGATCTAATATTTTTAGAGAGCCTTTTTAATATATTCTCTTAATTTCTCTAACTTCTCTTTAGCTAATAAGTAGATAGGTCTAAATAGAGGTTCTATTCTAGGTTTTAAGTTAATAGAGTAGGTTCTAGTAGTATTAAAGTTTAGTATAGTTTCTATTAGGTTAATATTAAATACCTTTATAAAATTATAGTATTTTAGGAAGATCTTATTTCTTAGATCTTTAAGAATAACTTTTAGTTAATTTTTACTAGTTATCTCTAGTTAGATATTAGATAAGTATATTTCTAATATCTTTTAGAATATTATAATAAGTATTACTTTTACTTTATTTTATATCTATCTTAATTTCTTTATTATAGTAATAAAGTAAATACTTTTCTTAGTTAGAAGAAAGGTTTAGTCTAACTTCCTCTAATTAAGGTTAGATTTCTTAGTAAGATACTAGAATAGTTCTAGAATAGTATTATAGCTATCTTCCTTACTAACTCTAAAATTATATAATACTATTTATTATACTCCTACTATATTACTTATATAGGTTACTAATTTATATATACTATAATTAAAACCTTTTAAATTCTATATTCCCTTAAAGGGTAGTAGCTTAGTAAATTCTAGTTAGGTTATAAATATTAGTTTCTAATTAATAATATTCTTATTAGCTCTACTATTAATAAGTATAGTTTCTATCTTCTAGCTACTTATAACCTAAACTTATATAATTACTTTAATATAAGATAGCTATACTATATTCTATTAGATTATATAAGTAGTTACTTAGTTATTATTTAGTAGTTATTTGCTTAGATAGAGTTTTTTTTTATATTAAAAATAGCTATATTTCTTATAATATAAGTATCTTAGTAATATATATTTTTTCTTATTATAGCTATAGTAAATAGTTTTTTTCCTAAAATCTTAGAAGATATTTCTAGATTATTCTAGATAGCTTCTAGTTAGATTCTAGTTAGATTTGCTTTAGTTTTCTTAAGTAATATTATTTAAATTTCTAGTATAGTAATTCTAAGTTATATTCTAGGCTTTTTATTACTATATCCTAGAGTTAGATATCTAGTTTCTTACTAATACTTTATAGAATTAGAGGTTAATTATAAGCTTAGTATTTCTTACTCTAGTATTAAAGTTAAATTAAAAGGATAGTAATCTATTTACTATTATATAATATTAAAGTTTTAGGTCTAGTTATACTACTATATTAGCTACCTAGATCTTCTCTAGTTATTAGTATAAGCTCTCTATTTTAATTCTCTTATAATAGTTAATAAAGCTTTAATAGAACTATTCTAGATATTAATAAGCTTATTTAAACTAGATTTATATATTAAAAGTTTAAGATCTCTTATTAATAACTCTATAAGCTAGCTAGTTTTTTATAGCTACTTATATAATATCTTTTATCTTATTTTTATATTTTATTAAAAGATATAAAGTTTATTATTTAGCTACTAAGTTTTCTAAGTATCTAGTAATATATAATATCTATTTTATATTAGTAGTAATTTTATCTATAAAAAAGTATATATTAAAGTTAAATATAAACTAATTATAATTAGTCTAAGTATCTCTTTTATATTTAAGAGTAAAAAGATATTTTCTCTAAAGCTTTAATTAGTACTTTTTTAATTTAGAGCTACTAATAATTATTTAGTAGATAATAATAAAATCTACTAAAACTAAAAATTAGCTAGCTTTTAAAGCTTCTAAATATTCTTATTTATATTTTAATTAGATCTTTTTTTTCTTTTTTTTAATAAGTTAATCTAGTTTAGCTTCTATTAGCTAGTTAACTAATAGATTATTAATACTTTACTTATTATTCTACTTAGAAGATATTTTATTTTATAATATCTTATTCTAGATTTAACTATTTAAAAGATTCTATTCTATAAAAGAGCTTCTAGGTAATAGATTTAACCTTCTAGAAAACCTTTAAATAAGTATTATTATTATATATTATACTATTTTAATAGTTTATACTTCTATTAATATAAATAGAGAGAAGAATATATTATAAGTATATAGTATAGAGTAAAAAAGTTAGTATAAATAGGTATAACTAAGATTAAATATTCTTTTCTAGCCCTCTAAAATCTAAGAGTAGAGGCTAGAGCCTATTTAGAGAGCCCCTAGTAGGCACCTAGTACCTCTCTGCTATTAGAGTTATCTTTTAGACTATCCTAACTAGCCTGCTAAGCCTCCTTACAGAGCCTTAATTCCTTATTCTAACTGCAACCTTATCCTAGCTTATGACACCGGGGCACACACAACTGTGGATTATGTTTTTGTATATCTTGAGTGACGACGAAAGATAGCACTTTAACAGGACCACGTTCATCATGTAAGCTTCTCATTCTTTTGCTCAGTCTCTCAGTAGAGGCTTGTAGCTAAAGTTAACAATCTGGCCGCAGTGTTCTATCGCAAGTATTAACTCTCTGTATCCTTCAGATTCCCTCGGTATCTCACTACCGCCCCTGCGAGATCTGGTTTCTGTCAAAGAAAGAATAGCCACGCCATGAATCCAACACGTCAAAGTGAAATTCCCTCAGCCAGTCTTCTTCTTTTTCTCCTCTTTCTTCTTCACCCGTCCATCGTCATCAATGCCAGTCTTCCTGGCCTGTTCTCGCAAGTGATCATGATGCTGATCCGTAAAACGGAACCACTTTGAACACTCATCTGCGATCCGCACAACCCTTTCCTTCACCCATTCCAGTCTTCGTTAGCAGCATTCGAGGTGATTAGGGTGATAATAGATCGAGGGGTTCCGATCGAGTTTCGGATCTGCTAGAGGCCCTACCCTGAGTTCTAATTTCTCAAGGATTGAGCCTAGATTTCTGTAGCTTCCCTTGTACGATCGATACGGGGCAGATTCCGTGATGCCGACGCCCTTCCGAACAAGGCCTATTGTGAGAGAGCCAAGCAGTTGACTGTCACACGCCGTACGGCTTGGGCGATACGCATCGTCGTGAATATTCCAGCGACATCTTCGCCCTCTGAGAAGAGACTGGTGGAGTTTAAAATAGGGCATCAATCGCGCTTCCACCAGATCTTGGCGGTATTCAAGAATGAAAGCTACCCGCAATATCAGCATCCAAGTTTCTCAAGCAAACTGGCGAACTGCGAACCAAGCTTCATGGAGAGCGACTCACCATTCACAGATGCGGGAACTGAACCATCAAGACTGGAGGCCAAGCGTGAAACATTACCCTTAGATGAAGGAGTTGCATACAGGAGATCTCCGTCGTCGTCGAGGGTGGCGTTCTCCGCAATTGTCTTGGCCGTGGTGTGGAATAAGTTGACGTCCCCAAGGTGCCATGCGATCCCAAGCACCGTGCCAAGCTCTTTCTCTTCCTGTACTGCATCAATCCAAGACGGAGTCCACGGGCGGAGGATCTGGACGCAGTCGTATTTGTCCGCGGCGATGAGAATCTCGTACATCTCGGAGACGGACACCTTCTTCGGCATCCGGTCGAAGATTCCGTGCATGACGCCGAGCAAGATCCGCAACGTGGTCGGCTCGTCATCGGGCAGATCGACCTCCCAGGGTTCCTCGGCCTTGTCCGAGCGACGAGACTCCTTGAAACCGCCATAGAGCATGCGGCTCAAGACTTTGGAGTGTCGCGAAAGTGTCTTCGAGCAGACGAGCAACGTCACTGGGTGTTTTTGGTGCTCGGCGCCGACGTGGAGATACAAATCTCCGTACTCTTCGAGGACGATGGGGGCATCCGGCTGCGGCGCTCGCATTAGCTTCTGCTTTTTGGCGGCAGGCTCTTCGTCTGGTGAGTCCATGATCGCTTTCCTTCCGGCCGAGGGGGGTGTGGTATTGTGTCGAGGAGGGTGTTCTGCAGATTACAGAAGACTTTGTGGTTTTCGGGCAGAACATGAATGCTGGCATCGAAGCTTCGCCGCCACGGAAACTTTTTACAGCGAGGAAACTACCTGGAAATTCTCATTTCTGTGGAAAATACTGAAAAGGAAGAAGCTTCCCGACATGTCGACCCTTTTTGTCTTGTCGCGCTGAACTCAGTGTCTGCCTAAGGTAAACAAGCCTTTTCCCTTTCTAAGAACAGGGGCCGCGGTGAATCGAATTCTACGAAGCAGGTCCTCGTTGATGGTATCCAATATTATAGGATGGAAGGCAACAGAAGTCTTTTGACCCAATTTCCTCCCATAGTATGCAGCCTAGGGCGATTTGGGCAGGCCGGTCATGGTTGCCTGCTTATTCAGGTACTCTTTATGCTTGGGCTGCACAAAAGACATGTTTCCCCTCAACATCAATGACCTCTCCACGCCCTCCCGCAAGCCCGACTGCAAGACGTGCTCGCAGGCGCTCATGCTGAAGCCGAATCTCGGATGCGCCGTCTGTCCGAAGCTGAATGATGATGACGATGTCGGATGGGCGTAGCCCGAGTGAATGGTGTAGAGCTCCAGCTTCAGCATGACTGACTGGAGATGCGAGGCGCTGCCTCGGTATGCTTTGACCGGATCAACGGCAGTCAGGTCTAAACTCTGGGCCGCGAAGGACTTTATGAGAGATCCGAGCAGCATGCTGTCGCAACGCTTTCCTCCCGATGGATCTCCCGGCGAGGACATGCATCGGTCCCCGTTCTTAAGAGCCGCGTAAAGATTCAGGTACGGATCCAGCATCGCTACGAGCAATGTCTTTCGTATAGAAGCAGCATCATCTGGCGCCGGAAATAAGCATTCGCTACAATTGGATGAGCTCTCGATAAGAGAAATGACAAGGCTCACCTAGCAGCCCATTCGGTATCAAACAGTCCAGGTTCCGAAGCTTATAAGAATAAACGTCTCTGTTCTCGCCCGCGAAACCAAACACGAGGTCCTCGTCGTCGTCCAAACTACACTCGGTGGCAATCTTCATCGCCATGGCGTTGAATGTCTGATAGTCTCCCAATTCATAAGACACGCCCAACAGCAGCGGGTTCTGCATGCTCGACTTGACAGCCTCCATCCAACCCCTCGCCCAGGGTCGGGTAATATTCGTTGCGTTGTATTTCTCCGTGACCACCAGAAACGTGTATAGCTGAGTGAGCTCAAGCTTCTCGGGAACCAGTTCGAACGTGCCGTGAGCAATGTTAAGCATGAGCTCCATCGGCTCCTGTCGATCCTCAGGTAGGTCGACCGTCCAAGCGTGGTATGCATCCGAAGCTCCTGACTCGGCGAAGCCCCCATAGAGCATCTTCCTAAAGACCGTGGAAGCGCGCGCCAGCGCTTTCGAACAGACAAAGTAGGTTTTCGTTTTTCCCTCGACTGCTGCGCCGACATGTAGATACAGGTCGCCCCTGAGATCGAATGCGATAAGTTCACCCAGAATCGGTGAGGGAGGGACCGGAGGGTCATGGTCGGTGTCCTCTTGCATGGTGGTCATCTTTGATTCCTGATGCAAGTCTACTTGGGCAAAACAACGATCGCGTAAAATTATATCGAAATGTTTCTTGCCGTTAGTCGACTTCCAGATAGCAGTATTCTGAAAGTCAGATGAGGGTTTGGGGAGATGGAGATGGATCACCAGGTTGACCTGGCCTTGAGCATCCAAACAGACTGCGCGAGGGGATGAAAGGTGGTCAGATTGTGACCCGTGCACGTCACAGGAACCCGTGTAACCGGAAGATTTCTCGGCGACAGCGAACTGAGACCCCGAAACTGTGGGAAAACTGCAAGGGGGCTCCTCTTGTCAGGATATCTCGACGTGAGGGGGCCGGTATTTCAAAAGATTGCAAATGATTAGCATGTTCGTGTGGTGTGTTCGTTCCCCATTGGTAACAACGAATCGTCGCAAGAATAATAATAAAAACCAAGATCAGCATGACCCCGGCCCCTGAGGACGCCGCGAACACGGGCGACCCACCACAGACTCGGCATCCCACACCTCCGCGGGCCGGGGCGCGGATCCCGACCCTACGACCCGAATTCTGCGCCGACGCGACGCCGCTGAGTGTGACTTGATTTCGGCATCACGGCCTTGCAATGATGGTAAAGGAATCACCGTTCATCCTTGGGACCGCTGAGTAAATCGACTTGTCAGTTGCGGGCCGGTGCAGATGGGACGGCCGTAGCTGAGGAAACTAGTGATTGCACTGCAGGCACATTTGGAGGAGCAAGAGAAAAAAAAAGAAAGAACCACGGAGATTAACATCGCAGACATATACCTACCCAGGGATTCTAAACGTTAGCGCAGTCCCATACTAACGGTTCTGGGTATGATATTCAGAAGTCTTCTCAAGCGGCCTATTAGAAGGGAAAGTTACTTAAGAAGATCCCTAGATTAATAAGGCAAAATCCTAATACTAGATATATATTATTCTCACTTATTATTCTATGAGAAGTATATGCCCCAGATATTCAACCCAATAACACTTGATCCCGAGAGCTGTGGGCCAGAAGTTGCGAACTAACGTTTAGAATCCCTGGGTAGGTATAGACGCTTCACTCAGACGCCAGAAGAAGAAAGTCCCGGAATCCACTTCCAGGAAAATGAGTTGGCAGCTCACATATCAGCCGCAAAAGAGTTTACTTTGTGTCTGAAAGAATCTTCTAAGCGAAGCGTCAAGCTCGCGAATTGTCGAGGATAGCAGCCATCTTAGCACGCCCGCGTTTGTAATCGACGACATAGTCACAGGATCACAGGCTACTGCGCGAGTGATACATCAATGCTCTACAACTGAAGCGTCTTTCCGATCCTGTGTGATGTTCGGAGTAATTGACCTTGCTCCACAGCGCGCAGTCACGCAGTTAACGTTGACTCTGGTATGTCTGCGGCCAACACCATCAAATGTTGTTGCCTTGGATGAAAAGGAACGACACAAATATTGTCATGGTCTCTTTGCCTTTGGAGATGTCTAGTCCAATATGACACGCATGCAGGCGGCTGCCGGCAGTGCGAAAGGTCCCGCCGGAGCGACGCACCGGCGACTTTCGTTTCAGGTCCTATAATCAGCACCTGCTGAGAAGACCGTTCAAGCATGAACAAGGATTACCAGGCACTTTACGACTTATAATTAGCGCTGGAACGCACCCGAATACAACTCTTAGCAGGTAACTTTCCGAGGCTGGCCCACGAGTGAACCGTATTATTCGGATTTTTACCCATGGACGTACGCATTCGGTATATAACACACTCTTGTAATATTACTGAAGGCCACCAAAATCCACGGTGATATCCTGCATGACGCCGTCACACATCCCTCTACAGAGTTCGGTTGATGGCGCCAACTCCGTGGGCCTGGTTTCGAGCGGATAATACGGCTAGAGATTCGCCTACTGCGGATACTCAAAAGAAGGTGCCGAGTCGGGCAAGGGTCGATATTCATCTATGAAGACCTGGCACCGGACCCTCGCTCAAATTAGTCTCCATGATACTACGCGACACCTAGTCCTAACCTCAATTTTCTATATAACCTTGTCTCTGTTCAAGCCTCAACATGAAATACTCCCTCGTCCTCACAGTTTTCGCCATCTTCGCCGGCAGTGCCGTCGCGCAGGGCCCTGTAAGTCGCTTGCAACAACACACGTTGCCCTCCATTATCCTCTTGACTGTAACTTCTCAGCAATGCTAACAATGTGGATGCAGTGCAGCTGTCAACTTGGATCGTCGTGCCAGACGTTCTCAGCTGACTCGGGCCCCGAAACCAACTGTGTCCAGTTCTGTAAAGACAAGTTCAACGGTTCAAAGCCTTGCTAGATGGTTTGCCGGAGCGATCAGCAGGAGTTAGATATATGAACGTTCTCTCGCTTGAAGGGCCTTCTCATAGCCTGCGATGTCAAATAAGACCCGGTATTCCACAGCACATCTTTAGTTTTTTACGACAACCTGCAGTGAACCCAGTTATTCAGATAATGTTCACGTCAGAGGTTGCACGTGACAAGAGACTTCTGATATGACGCGACTATTCTGTCCCAGTCCTAAATTTGGACATAACGCCGGATGATGCTTGAAGTTGTCAGCAAACAGATTTGAATGAGCCCTTCATGTTCCATTGTGCGCGCATGGAAATTAAGACAGGACGAAACTTTATCAAGAATTCTAGACAACGGAACATTGAAGCGTTCTTCAAACAATCTGATGAAGAAACTTTGATATACGCGATGTCGAAACTTTTGTCTTCTAATATTTCCTCACCGCACGAGCATAGTTAGGGCAGCTAAGCATTTATGAGGCGATTTGAGGCGGGTCCTACTGGATAGCCCTCCAACTAGGGTGTTTAACAGAGCACCATGATTAAATACGATATGCCCGATTGGTCTCTGTAAGTACCATGACTAACCTAGGAATCTGTCCCTGGCATGCTGTTGGTTTCGCCGTCTGAGATGAAAGAGATAATTGAAGGGCCGAGAGTGTGACTTATAGCGAACAGCCCTCTTCCTGGTATTCAGGTCAGAATGCCTCACGAACTACAACTCTGGTGCTTGACGAAGAAGCGCTCTTTTCCCGTGAACAAGAAGGCCAAGTGAGATCCACTGTGCAACTGGTGGTTTTACACGTACATCACGAGCTGTCATCACAGAGCAAACAAGCGATCAAATTGTCGAGCCGATGTCATCTTCCAAAACTTCACAGTAATGTATCATCGTCCAACGTCAACAACAAGCCCGGGAAACTACTCCTCAGGCCTATCCTCCTTCAAAGTCCCTCTCCACGTCCGAATCCTTTCCCTCAGCGCCATCCACCCAAACGCGCACCCCGCGAATCCAATCCACCACCCGACAAGCACCATCTCATACATCTGCAACCCGATGAAGTACTTGTTCGAATACCTCGCCACGTACCCCGTAAGCGAGGCCCAGCCGCCAATCACCAACGCCAACCCGGGAGCTGGCCCAACCCATCCCACACTCCTCCTCCTCCTCCCCCCTCTCAGCCCCCCAAGACTGACCGCCGCGAGCAGCGCAACTTTGAGCAACGGATAGACACCGTAAGCCAAGTAGAAGGCCAGTTCGGCGTGGAATCCAATAATGGCAAACTTGTCCTCGTTGGCCCAGAATCCCGCCACAAAGCTCTCAAAGAGCCGGGTGAAACTCTCGTCAAAAGGGAAGTCGCCCTCTGAGGGCGGCACGAACAAGATCCTCCACAAAGCCTCCCGAAACACCCCCCCACCGCGCGCCATCCTCCAATACGCGATCCCGACGGCGACGACGTGCGCGATCCTCGCGTGGAGATACTCCGCCGCGCCCAGGCCCCACGCGAGGACCAGTACGGCCGCGGCCGTGGTCGCCTTGATCTCCGACCTGGACCCAGCCGACTTCCTCGTTGCGCCGTCCGCACCCTCGAAGCTCTTGACTCCCTCCACCAACGCAAACCCCGCAAACATCCCGGCCGCGTCCGCCGCGACCTTCGCCAGCCCGCAACTCCGCCCCGCCAAAACGCCCCCCCTCTCAAACTCTTCCCTGAGGAAGAGCTCCGGGCTGCCGGCCGCGAGCTTTAGCATCCCGATAGGCCCCTCGTATCCCCCAACGACGCTTCCAAGGAAGAAGATCCGACGGACGTGGTTCGCCAAGATGGCAAACACCACGATCCCAAAACTCTTCGCGTAGCCCCATCTCGCGTCCGCACCATGCCCGCCGCGAAGGTCTCCCAGGAACGTGAGCAAAGCCCGGCTGTGCTGTTCCCAGTCCGTCACCAGTCCCGGCGGTAGGTATCTGTTGGTGATGTCGCATATCGGGGCGCTGAGGACACGTGGTAGCGCGAGGTCCAGAATAATCTTGAACTGAGCGAGCGAATTCAATGCCGCGGGGGGTACGAGCGCGAAGGAGCTCGTGGCCGCTTGCGTTCCCGTCGGGCGCGCCGCCGTGGTCCTGGTCAAGGTTTCGCCCTTGCTTGGATTGTTGTGCGTAGCGATGGCAGGTTGGACTTTGATGGGTCGGAGGGACGGCGAGAGCTTCAGAGTTGCGGTCGTTCTGGTGTGGGCAACGCCGTCTCCATCTGGTGCCCCACCAACCGTCATCGTGGCCTATTGCGACCAAGATGAGAACGATGCTTCGAGGAAGAGATTTGGGTATGACGGTTGTGAAAGACAAGTTGGCGGATCCATTGAAATGGCTGATGTCGAAGGACTCCCGGAGATTACGAAGTGAACTGGGCCCACGCAGGGGAACTTACGGTGCTCCACTTCTTTCGGTGCGGCCCGGGCTAAAGTTCGGTTACCGGTATCGACCGGTGAATGGATGGACTACCGATTCCCACCAGGGGGCTCTTCGGCGTTGCTTTGCTGTAAATCGAACATCACGAGACTCGGCAAGTGAGAGAATTCTACGACCACGAGATTCCAAAAGAGATATTCCTGAGTCTGATTGTCATCCATCCATGCTTGGATGTATCGCTAAGTATGAAGCCCATTCAGTCCACGGGCGTGCCCACGCTCAGATCCAAGAACGCCATTCCATGTATCTTCACCCGTCCGGAGAAGACACCGTCCAGTTCAAGTCGTCTACTCGTGCTTCCTTGGCGCCTATTTTACCATCGTTGACGGCCTCCGAATCCCTTTCATAACCTGCGCCCAATTGTGCCCTATTTTAGACCCCATTCAGTTTGGTTCTGCCGTGGAGTCCCCCATTGCAGAGCAAAATGTGGTACAGTGGGCCATTCGACACGATTCGGGAACTCCTAGAGCTCCGCCGATTCCTCCGGGAGTATCGGCAATCTGACACGAGATGTTGCCCGATGCGCCTGGATCTAACGTCCGGCCTTTTCAGCCAGCACGATTTCTAAGACTACTAGCCCGGCCAAATCCCGGGAGCCACTTGCGCCTGTTCAAAGGCGCACCTCCACTTGCGTTGCTGCTTGTCGGCGTCGTCTCAGCGGAAGCTGTGCCCTTAGCGACAGGCGTGAGAGTTGCGTGCTGGGCAACCGGCGTGGTTTGGGTCGCGGGCGCGCGATCACTGATCGGTACACCCTCGTCGACGCTGACGGCACGAGATGGCCTTGGATTTCGCATGATGGGTGGCGGCGTCACACTTGCCCTGTCACCGTCCATGATGTTACCTCGATGCACCCAAGATGGAACGCCCATGGGGGCATTCTTCGCAGCTGACACGGCGTCTTCGCTCGCGGGTACTGGCCCTGGCAAAGGGGCTGCAGAACCACCACCAATGGATCGCCGGAAGAAGTTCAGTCTGTGCCCGCGGGTAGCTGCACCGGATGAAGGAGGGTAGTGATTATCCTTCGATCGTGACCCGGGCTTTGACTCTGTAGAAGGGGAAGCGTGAGCTACTGTCTCTGCCAGTTGGAACATCTGGGCATCAACGCTGCTTCGTCTTGAGCCATTGCGAGATGAATTCTTGCGCAGTTTCCCCATGATAGGGGAGTGTCGAGATGTTGTTCCAGTCTTGGCACCCAGACTCGACCTCCTGTTAGGAGCCGGAGGTGGCTCAACGGCGTCCCGAAACAAGGCCTGTTGCGCTGCCATGAGATCCTCGACATGGTTAATGATTGGCTGGGGTAGACCGGGAACACCGAATGAGGTTCCAGCTGACCCGAAAGTGTCGGGCGCCCAGCCGGCTCCGGAAGGTGGGAAGTTGAAGAGATCCGGAGATTCGCTCCTGCTCTGTCCAAGTCCCTTGGGCTCCTTGCCTTGCTGTAACCAGATATCAAGGCTAGAGTCCAGCGAGTGAACCGACCCACTATCGGAATCCCAGTCAACCACCCTATTATGAGAAATCGTGCTCTCATCCGCCGATCTAGGACGGGGAATCAAAGGTGGGCGTGTATCAAAGACGGTACCGATAGGCCCGTTCCCAAAGGCAGAAACCAAAGGCGGCCGGAATAACGGCGCACCCCCTGCGTGCTCTGCTTCATCAGTTCTGCCTTCAGACACCGAAGGGTAACTTGTCTGAGCAGACACATTACGCTGACGGGAGAGGGTGTCATCAGAGTTCTTAAACCTTCGGAGGGTTGATGTCGAGATAGTGTCTGGAGTCGGAGGCAGAGTCTGGTCGCTAGATCTGCTCCTGGGCGCATCTGTCATGACTCGACGCAGAGTGTCCCGCTTTGCATCCTTACTGTATTGATGCGATTGACCTCTGTTATCGAACGAGAAGATTTCCTGGGTTGGTGACCTGTCCAGGTACGATTGGTCCAGCCTTGCCAGTTTTTGGAGGGGCGAAGTGTGGTCGATTATGTCGTGGATTGACTGGAACTGGCCCGGACCCGGCGCACGACTGATCGAACTGGCTCGACTAGATCTGTCGGATCTCACCGATGCCGCAGCCACAGGTCTATGAAGCTTGGAATTGTCACTGCACACTGAAAGCTTCCGCGGTGGCGATTGGGTTGAGGTACCATCCATCGTGGGCGCCTCATCTGAGTCCGCTACGATGGTCTGGTCCTGGTCTCTCTCTCCGTAAACGCTGATGAAAGAGCTTTCGCTGAGGATGCTGAGGCTTGGACTCGCGAGACTGTCCATGCGACGACCTTCGTTGTCCTCCATATCCTCAGTGGTGATCCTGGGCAAACTGAGGATGCTGCCACGAGAGCTAAGGTAGACCTTGCGCAAATTCTCGGTATTCTCGGTGCGATCCGACACGAAGCTTGGCATATGATTGAGTGCCTTGGCGTCCTCCTCAAGTCGAGCTAAATCTGCTGTCTTCGGCTTGGGTGTAGGTCCATTCAATCTGGGCTCAGGCTCATTTACTGGCAGATATCCGGCAGTGTCAACTTGGCGCACCATTTCTCGCTCCCGAAGCAAGGTCTCCACTCGTGCTTCCAATGAGACGATCATCTGAACGGCTTCCTGCACTGCTTTGTCGCGCTTTTCTAACTCGTCTAGCAGCTTGTCGTTCACATCGTCTATCTGTGTCTTCTCAGCTTCCAGTGCCTCTATGCGCTGTTCAAGCACGCTCTGCCTTTCGCGACGGTGGAATAGCTCAAGCTTTAGATCGAAGTTTTGCTTGTGCAAGGTAGAAACAGACTGGAGACTTCGTGTCAGTGATATCCCACAGCATGCTCGGAGTTCTACGCACAGTTTCCATTTCCTTCAGCCCCATACCTTTCTTTTTAGCAGAGTCGCCATTGCCGCCTGACCTTGGTCGGCCGTCGGCAGAGCCACCCCGACCGGGAGAGCTCTGGTTTCGATGGAACTCCATGGAAGATTTGGTTTCAGGCGTCGACTGTATAGCAGCCAATCGCTCGGCCTCCTCTCTTCTCTTCACCAGTTTCTCCTGCAGATAGCTCGACGCTGCGCTTTGCCTACCCGAGTCTGAGCCTATATCCCTCGACAAGACCGAAGCGGGTCTGGAAGTGGTAGACTGGGCGCAGGATGCGTGGTGGAATCTATGGGAAGGGTGGCTGCTCGACGGTCGAGGAGAGGCTACGAGGTGCGAGGTCGAACTATTAGCACTTCGGGGGGTTACTCGGGTCGCGCTGGTACTTGTACTTGATCGCGAAGCCGTGCGAGCGAAACCGGGAGAATGATACGGCCTCTCGCGGTCGTGGGATTGCGTCCGACTGTCCATGTTGTCGGAGGAAAGGAACGACCCGGTGAAGTCGTGCAATGCGATTGTGCTAACAATACTACAGGTGTCGACCGCTGGTGAATATGCGATACTTAATGGACGGCCCTATGGTCGAATGATCGAACCGGCAGTCGGGCTGGAACGACGACAGGCCAATTGGTCAGTAATCGGTACGACTGAGGGGATGATGCTTGTTGGGAGGTGCAGAAGCGCAGATGGCTGCGTGTAGCTAGCGTAGCTGGGCTTCGTGCTCGGCGAGAGCGCGGCGCTGGGGTTTAGATAGAGGACCGATCCCTGAACCAGAAGCAAAGACGCAGCAGAGAGGTGCCGACTCGTGGTGGTAGATGCGCTATGGAGGTATAATGGCGGCTCTTATTGTGGAAGAGCAGGCCAGGACCTGGTTCTGCAGCGTTCAACTACGCGATGGTTGATCGCGGCATGTGGTGGGCGTGCCGCAGCAGGAGCGAAGCTAATTTTTGCCCTTGGTTATGGGGCACCGAAGAACCTTTCAGACGCTAGGACTGGGTTGCGTCGAGAGGTTGCGTCGAGAAGCTCGCCATGGGCCGATGGAGATGACCAAAGCAGGGCGGTCGGCCAAACTCTGAGGTCGTTTCTTTTTCAGAACTTCGGACCGGCAGTTATGGGGTAGCGTTAAGCGTTGGGCCGCGTCGTTGAGTATGTCCCGCCACAAGTTTTCGGCGGTGGCAGGACAGGAATGTCTCAATTGAACGGCGGCAGTGTTTGTAAATGTCTCGAATGACGGGGCTATGGAGGACGACGGCGACGACAGAGGCTGGGAAAGCCGGAGAAAGAGAAGGAAAAGAATGCTGGGTATCTTAAACTGCGGAGATGAACGGTGAATAGCAATGCGCCGGGCTGCGATAGATGATGGATGGTCGTCAACGTCGCGCTCGGCTGAGGAACTATTGATGTCGATGCAGCGGTAAACAACGATGTCGTCGGCGTCGTCTAAGAAACGATGGGCTGGACAGGGCCTTCTCGTGATTGACTCCGTCGAAAGCTGGGCCTCGCTTCGGAGGGACCCTTGGACCCTACGAAATCGGACGGCAAGTGGTCGATACCTAACTTCGTTGACAGGGCTGTCGCGTGGTTCGTCCAGTTGAAGCCAGGTATTGCGACGGGAACGCAAGGATTCGCTAGAAGAGCGCGACGAGGGCCAACTTGGAACGGGCGTAGGCAGTGAATCTGGCGAGCGCGACTGGTGGCAAAGGAGAAGGAGGATGATGAGAATGACGAAGGAGCAAGAAACACATTTCTGTCGGCCTCCAGTCGGAAAGAGAGAGTCAAAAGGGCCCTCATGCAGCGAGACAAAAGTGACGAGGGTGCGGGTAGGCGCAGGAGAGGCACAGGGGTCGCAAGGGTGGGCAGGAGCCACAGGCCATGCGTTCTGAGTCTGAAGCCTGGCGATACTGGAGAATGCGAGCCAAGCAAGGGTTGTCGAAGGTCTCTGATTGGGCCAAGCTGTGAGCTGCCGGCCAGGGAAGGGAGACTCTCAGTGGGCAGCAGGCAAGGATGGCGGTGGGGGAATCTTGAAGTCAGAAGTGAGTGGGTGATACCTCCACCTCAGGGATTGGAGACCGATGTTAGTGTTAGTGTTGGTGTTGGTGTTGGTTGGAAGGAAGGAAGGAAGCATAAAAAGAAATACAAGGGAAGGAGTGTTGGAAATTTGTGATTAAAATGAATAACAATCAAGGGAAGGAAGGTCCAGATCAGTTAGGTACCAGCTGGCCAGGAGGGAAGGAACAACCAGACAGGGCTGAGAAAGAGCAAGAGCAGCAGCAACTTAAATTCAAAGCAGGAAAGAGCACTTACCTTAGACCACCACCTAGGTGCAGCTGAAGGTTAGAGCTTAGTTCGCAGTCACAGCTAACAAAAAGAGAGAAAGAGATGGCCATTCCTTCCTTCTACCATCAATTGAACTCAGGTACTCCTACCTTAACTACCCACCTTGACTAAGGCTACCTATCTAAGTAAGGTACCTTAAGTAAGGTACCTATCTTGGGAAACCTAAGAGCACAATAGCTAGGTGTGCCTCATCCCATTCTAACTCTCTCCGGATGTCAGGTACGGACTTCGAACACTATTAAAGTCAGGAACAGGAATAGCATCCCAGGGAGATTGCTGGCTTGAGGTCGTCTGCAAAATATCGTCCGAGGAAGCTTAAAAGCGAAGCTAGGTAGGAGCTAGGGCATTTTCTGTGCCTTCCTGCCCTCTGCAACGACGTCCGAGCTTCTCCAAGTCAGATACGTACCGTATACGTACCGTCTCATCCTGCACAATTCCTCGCATGAGCTCATTTTGTGCAGCCATCCGCATTTATCATTTATCCACCACACCCAAAAGCTGGAAGAATGCCGACCGGAAGGACATCCAATTGCTCAGAGCTGCCATCCTTGCTTTTCCTTCTTTCCTCCTGCATCATTCCCTCAAAACACGCCCAATGAGAGCGTGTTCCAATGTCACGGAAACAAGGTCTGTCCCGGTTTCCGGCTGCAACCCAACTCTGCCGCGCACCTCCCAGGGGCACCGTCACACCCGCAAAAGGGGTTGTTGACCTGAGGTCTGGAGGGGAAGGCCCTCATCCTTCATGCCGAAAGGAGGGCGACATTGTTCCCTTCAGAGTCACGAAATGGTCGGACATCTTGCTTCTCCAGCCTCGTTTTCTCGGAAAGAGGCTGGCGTTGAAGACATGTTCCAGAAAAAGAAGGAAGGCGCTATACGAACAGGTCTCATGCTACGTCCGTATGCGACCACTTTCCAACGGGATATCGCAAACGACACCACGAACCCCAAGCTCTTAGTAGCAATCGCTTCCCTTCAATCACCGTCAAAGCGCAGAAGTAATGCTGCTGCCCGCTCGAAGGAGGTCACCTTGGTACCTGATATTGGCCACCGTCTTCTCCCATATTCCAATTCAGACGGGACCCCGATGATTTCCGGGCGGCCCAACGCCACGTCTCGATTTCGCGATGTCGTCCAGCTAGAAGCCGCCGGCTTATGACTTTCGAACCAACGCCGTCGCCGCTTGCCGGCTCCTAGCTGCTTATCCGGGCTCCCCTAACCTCGCACCTCGACTCCATCTCATCGCGCCCCAACCGGCCTGTGGAACGATTCATCCATAAGCTACAAAGCCACCCGTCACGTCCCTCTCACTGCGCAAGAGGCACAAAAATGGCTTACTCTGAACCATCATCTTGAACCACCAGCCAGTACGACAATGAACGCAAGCTCAGACCAGGGACATGATGAAGTCTCTTCCCAACCTTCTAAGGCAGTCGGCCGCTATTTTGAGGGGCCGAGGGTCAAGGGCCCCCGCCATGGCCGCTCATTAATAAGCGTACCCAGATAGCGTTCCCGGAATCTGGTTAACGTTCCGCTGGTGTTGTGGACCCTTCGACATCTGCTCAGAGGCCTGTTATTGAGCAGATACTTCCAGCTTCAACGACCATCCCCTCTCGATGCGCCCCGACTCGGTCTTCTTTGGATCGATCGGGGGACAAACCATTTGATTGAGTTTGCGTGGTTTGCAACGTCCTGTTTGACCATGACTCGGATCTCTTGTGACGACCCTCAACGCAAGAGCCCGACGCACCCGTTAGCGATGCCGTTCAATATGGCTGACGCACGTCGCGGGGGCGGCGCGCGATGTGACCGAGGAACAAGCCCGCAGGTCGCAAGCCCGGTGCGATGGCTTGTGAGAATTAGGCCAGTCAACACAGCGGTTTGGCAGCAATTTTGGTTCTTATGCGAAATGTCCTGCAAGTATCACTCCAGTCTTTTAGGGAATTCGCCCTCGAAGACATAACTTTCACCAACTTATCCGCAGCAACGTCATCGGAGGGGAACTTGGCTTGGGAGGGGGCATCTCAGAAGTGACCAGGCTGGAACGCGACGATGCCACTCAATTTGAAGCGCCTTAGCCAACCTTCCCGCTTGCAATCCCTGCCAACTGCGACTCAGCCGGCCTGCAAGGGTTCGCGAACGCGACGCCAGATGCCGCTCCTACGGCTCCGTGGATTTCTGGTTCATCACGGAGACTAAGACAATTCGCTTCAGAGAAAACGACCCCATCAATCGCAAGCGAAATGTGTCTGACAGACCCACGGTCAATCACGTTTGCTCCAGAACAGGGCAGCCCAGCTGAGAAGGGGCTGGCGGCGGAGAGATTTATCAGTAATCAGCACATGTCATGCAAGCACTTAAGTTCGGTCAAGGATATCGCCAGTCCTTGCCGTTCCTCTCATCCATGGTCAGGCAGGCAACTCGGCATTGAACGCCTGGCCCTAGCGTCATTGACCACTTCACCTCTCGGCACCCTGGACACTGTTACCTGTTCGGACGGGTTGAAGTTGCATTGAACTGGCGAAATCACACTCATCGGCTCTACACACATCTCAACAAGATCACGCTCCTCTGAGATCCTAATTAGTTTCAACCGGAACAGAATCTACACAAACGGAAGAATTACGTGGCTGGCAAACTCTCCGCCTAGATGCACCACATGTCGTCCCCGATTCAGTCCATGATCTTGCCCGAAGTTGTTGACTGCAAAGCTCCTCCCACTCACAACAACCCTCACACTCTCTCCCTCCTCAAACTCGATTCCCGTAGCCCAGATGCCGATATCCAATCTCACTACCTCCCCAGGCGTGATCTTCTCCTCCTTCTCATGGGCATGATACGGCCAGTGCGGATGCATACTCTTCTCCTCATCAATTGCCCGGTATGAGGCGCGCAAGATGCCGATGGGGTCTTTGTACAATACAACCTCCGTCCCCTGCTCCGGCGCAAACTCCTCAAAAGTCTTCACAGGAATGCCTTTCCACGGGATGTTCATCTGCTTGCCCTCACGATCCAGCTTCTGAATCATGACATACACGTCCATGTCGTCGTGGTCCGGACAGGACATGTACAAAACCGCCTTCGGCAAGCCCATTAGCCGCGTTGTCTCAGTGAAAGTGTGCATGAACCCAACACTGTCACCAGACGTCGACTCGTACCCGACTTCCCCTGCCTTCTCCGGCGCGGTCCCAAGCACGAGCTTCTCCTCGTTACCGAGGTAGAGCTGCTTATATTGGGTCCTCTTTGGTGGGAATTCCTCCTCGACGATGTTCTCAATCGCCTGGGGCCGCTTATCCCCAAACCTCAAGAGGGCCATCCTGATCTTCGGCGTCTTGTCCCACTCATTCTTCCAACCCTTGAGGTAAAAGTCAAAGAAGTCAAACAGTTCATTCATCCTTGGCTTGCGGGTTGAGAGGTCGTACCACTCCAGTCACGGATGCCACCTCAACCACTTGTCCCCCGACTGCACCTCCAACCAAGCCCTGATCGCGCCAGCCCATCCCGTGCATCGTGTTCGTCCACGTGCCCGTGATGTACGTCGGAACGTCGATCTGCTTCATATGCGGCCTCTTGTCGTTCCACCACGCGTTCGCGAGGGGATGCTTCTCGTACATCTCCCTGAAACTCTCGAGCCCGTTACGGCCCTTGAGCCTGTGCTTGACGATGAGCCAGTCAAAGAGGTCCCCGGCGTAGATACCCCCGCGGGCGAACTGCTCGCGGTACAGGTCCCCGCAGCCATCCCGCGTCGCGATGGCGGCGAGGCTGGGCGGGCGCAGCGCGGCGATGAACCACTGCGCGATGGCGAGGTGCGAGTTGCCCGCGAGCCCGACCTTGCCGCTGCACCAGTCTATCCGGGCCACGGCCTCGATGGTGTCGTACCCGTCCTTTGCCTCTTGCGTGCCCATGATGACCATCGTGCCGCCGATGTCGAACGTCCCGCCGCCCGCGCGCGTTGACGTTGACGATGGCGTAGCCGCGGGGCAACCAGTCCGCAGGGTCCGGGGCCTCGAACTTCTCGAGGCCGGAGAGCGTGCCGGGGCTGATGCCGAGCTTCCACGGCGTCATGTACTCGAGGGACATGATGCCGTTGAACTTCTTGCTGAAGGGCGACCAGCGGATCAGGGCGGGCACGGTTTCGGACGTCGTCGCCGTCGGGCGGTATGTCGGCGTCGAGGGTCACGCCGTCGCGGGCCTTGATGGCGACGTCGTGTTCTACGCGTATGTAGCAGGGCAGAGGGCGCGAGTCCGGATGCGGGTGTTTCCAGCCCTTGGGCAGAGTCTCCCAGCGCAGGTTGAGGCCGGTGTAGCCATCGCGGCCTTGCACCGGGGCGCCAAGGGACTCAATTGGGAACGTGACCCCGCGAAAGGTTGTGGACGTCATTAGGGAGGTGACTGTGTGATTCTTTACGTCTCCCTTGCGTGGACTTCCACCTTGTGTAAGTACTCTCCGCAAGCGACATGGAGCTGGAAGGAAACATCGTGACTTCAGGGCTCCTTTATGACGACCCAGCATGTTTTACAGGTTTCATCCATCGACTTCAGAAGCCGTGAACGTTCTCCGCGATGGGGTTCCGGGAGCAAATTGCTGACTGCGAATGCAATGATGCTTGACAGTCGAGTTCCGGGGAGGAAAAGCCGTGAGAGCCACTGACTCCCGACCCGACGATCTCAGGCCATCTTTTCCGACCCGAAGTCCTACAAGCTGAACGTCTACAGCACCCTCACTGTCCCCCACTATTGCTGTGCCGGACCGAACACACAAAGTGAAGGACTGGGCTAAATGGCCCGGGGGCCGGAACGTTTCCTCGGAATAGTTCTCACTGTGCATGTGTAAGCCTTGTCCGTCAAGGAGCTTCTAGATGATCGATCGAGGCTGAGATGTCAAACTTCAACATAAAACACGCATCAAGTATAAACACGTCTTACCAACCTCTTCGTCAAGTTGGGATCTTTGTGAGCAAGCAAGTCATCGACAAGAGGTACCGAACCTGGAGCAAACAAGTCACCTAAACTCAAAGTCTTTGCGAATTTCTTTTTTCCCCGCAAAGTTGATCAAGATGGTCATCGCCAGACTACGAGTCTCCTTCGGCAACCATTAAGGTCCCCGCCAGCAAGAAGCAAGAGACTTCTTCAACTGGCCCTAATGTTCCCAAGCCAGCCGGTCCCAACAAGCTCTTCTCCAAGGAAGGCGTAACCTATGGCGAAACCCGCGATGATCTTCTCCGCGACGGCTACGTAGTCGTCAAGGGTGCCATTCCCCGTGAGAGAGCGGACGAGTACGGCGACGAGATGATGTCCTATCTTGAGAACTTGTAAGCCGCGCTCACTTCATACTTCCCACGTCTCTCGCAACAGAACTCCCCGTTAACACACGAACCCAACAGCGCCGGCGGTCTCGGCTTCGACCGCAACGACCCCAGCACGGTCAAGGAGTCTAACCTGCCCATCACCACGGAGAAAGGGGATGTGCCTCGGCCACGGCATCGCCCACGAGTCCTTCACTGGGCCATCCGCCAAGAGGAAGGCCTCGTCTCCGCCTTTGAAAAGGTCTACGACACGCCCGACCTCATCGTCTCCTTCTACGCCGTAACGTCGTCAACATGGCCTTCCATGAGAAGTGTATCTAGCCCGATTCACTGTGGCTGGGATTGTTCAGCTAGAAGCTGAGAGAAGCAAGACCAGTCCCACCCGACACCGTCAGATAGGCTAGGCGACCACTCATCTCCTGGCATAGGCAAGCCACCCATGGGATCGTACCCAAAACACCCTTCCCCAGACACAACGTAATTATGGTTGAATAGCGGCGTTGACGACATGTCCGGTGTGGGACCTGCGTCCTTGATGTGGCTCTCGCTCTGAACGGCCCAGCTATCCGGTGTGTGGTTCGCGTCGTTCCCTTGCGCCGACCAAGAGCTTCTCTGAACATCCGAAGTTGGCATTGTCTCGGCGATGGGCTGGGCGGCTAGGCGACTGGGAGCTGGCGTCGATTGCTGTAGAATCCCATCAATCTTTTTGTAGGAGGCTGTTGAACAAGCCGTCGCCACGGAGCCGTGACTATACCTCCTTCATCGTTTCGGAGACTGTTTGAATTAGCTGGTCGACGCGTCCGGATTAGCACCAGGCTGCCAGGATGAGAAAGACGGGAGAGAAAGACTTACGTGAAAGTCCATCGCCGAGATGCGAGAATCAGGGTGGGCGATTAGGAGGCTCGGATACACCGCGTTGGATTTCGAATCGAGTGTCTCGACGAGCAGTCGCAGCATTCTTCTGGCACCATTGGCAGCGATTGACTGGCCATTTCGCACGATGTAGTCCCAAGGCTTGCCCTTGGCAATGATATTGGCACCGCTGGATATCGCCTCTTCGCTCATGAGGAGGCTGTTGCGCGAGAGAAAGACAAGTCTAGGATTGCGTTAATCGACCGCTTCAAGTTTCCGGTTTGAGAGGAAAACTCACGCGTTGTTCTAGCGCATCGATATGAATAATGCCAACGGACAGATTCTGGACCCGATAAGAATATCTGAGGTCGGCCTAGGATCTTGTGATTAGTATTCAAGTGTCTGGGTTCAACAAAACCAATTGCGATAAAGACTCACCCGAGTTCGTCAGGAACCGACTCGCCCCATCTCGTGAGGAGCAGCTTCACGATAACGGACTTTCTGCCGATCTCACTCAAGATCCTAGCAAGGTCTACAGTGACGGCAAAAGCCTTGGCCCTCGACGATGTGCCGATTTCGGTGTACGTGTTCAGGTCTTGCACATGAGGAGGGTAGCAATCTTCATCGTCAATAGACGACAGGCGGCCCATTTCAAATGCCAGAAACTTCTCAAATGCGTAAATCCCGAGCCAGAATATCCGACGCTCTTATGACGACTTGGTCGGACTACGGGTAACTTGCCGTCATGCGAAGAGGGCGCCTCCTCTTCTTGAGGGACGTTCGGCGTCGACGTCGAGCTCCTATGTCGAGACGTAGTAGGCACCGCCGACCTTTTCGAGCTGTCGTCGTGGCCGGTGTCCGCCACGGACGGTGAGCTCTTGTGACCGGAAACGCCGACCGCCACCGCCGCCAACGCCGCCGCCGACGACAACGATGACGAGGTGCTGGTTCAGATCTCGGCCTCTGCCTCTCTGGTCGATGGTGGAGACGCGTATGGGCCCGTCGTCGAAGTCGCGGACTGCGCCTGTTCCGAGGAAAATGCATACTTACACCAGCGATACCCGTCAGTGACATATGGTTGATAAGCTAAACAAGATGGAGACAGTTGCATCGTATGAATTAGATAATTCTCTTATGTGTCATCTGTCAGCGTAAGGAGAAAAGCCGTTTTGCGAACAAGTCGGGGTTTTCAACTTTTTTTCAGGTAGGATTGCGAGCAAACAATCGCCTAGTTCACGACCAACAGCATAATTCCGAATGCCTCTTCACGCAGGTTTGGACTCGCTCTAGCTATTTCTTTGACACTACGCTCAACTTTGGCTCTGCGAAAATTCTGACGGGGAAAAGAAAAGCTACAGTTCTCCGGGGGAAGAACACTGGCAACGATGGTTGCTTCAGGTGCCCAACTTCCGAAGCAGGGTATTGTTAACATCGGGTACAAAGGAAAAGAGACTTTGCGTCCCGCGTTTCCAGCATCTTTCAAACTTGAGTTTCTCGAGGTAGGCCGCCTTTACGAGATGGTCGGTGCCAGGGTGAGCACAACCCAGTGAACGGCAGACTTTTCGTCCTTTAGGGGCGTCCAGTGCGTCATGAACTTCTCGTCTCCACGAAACAGAGCACTGCGTCGAGTCTGGAGCCGGATCTCGAGGGAAATGGGTGACCCGGCGCGCATGGCGTTCCGCACCCTTGTCTTGTAGTCAGACTGGTGGTTGAGCATGTTCTGCTTGAAAAAGCGGAAGATGTCCTGGCCGGTGACCAGGCCGATGGTGTTGTTCGCGGGGTGGAGCATTTCCATGACGCCCTCGGAGTAGAATCGGATGACCAAAGAGTCGGAGCTCAAGACGAGATATTTGGAGTACGCCGTGTAGAATTCCTTCATCTGCGCATTCAGCCCCTGTCCCTCCATCCGTTGGAGCAGCTTGCTCTCCATGCCTGCCTCACTAGCAACCACGTTTGGCCCGCGATCGTCGACTCGAACACCCAACGCCTTTAGAAAGGCTCTTCGGGCCGACGGCACCGATCCTTCGCGACGCAGAGGGGGTGGCTTGTTTTTGGTCTCGTCTTGTGTGTCGTCTTGGGTGGAGGTTGAGAGTACCCTCATCACGTCGACGTTGCTGTGAATAGTTGTAGAACAGTTGATCTGACCACCAATGAAAAAGGCTAGCTTTCCTGCCTCGTTGTACAGCGGAGCTATGATGTGACTTCAAGTCAGCCTCCGCAACAATTACCCCCCCATAGATGACCCCCAGTAGGTTCATAATTACTTACCGACGTAGAGCAAATTCCAAAAAGGGTCCCCATTCTTTTTATAATTCAAGATCAATTCGACGGATTCTTTTCTCTCTTCGATAGCCGTCTTGAGGCGGCGAATGGGCTGACGATCCGTGTGTGCGCCCTGAAGGAATCTGCAGTTGCGCGGGATGATTTCGGATCGACCGTAACCGGTGACCTTGACAAACCCATCAGACGCGAACATGATCGGGTTGTCTGCGACGCTGTCCCAATCGAGCGTTAGAATTCGGTCAAAGTGCATCCGAGGTGGCGTAGCTGGACTCACGCTGGGTTGGTCAAGCAGAAGCAGTCTCCCAGGCCCTGATAGCTGTGCCGATTTGTAGCCAGCGCCCTTGTCGCGTTTAATGCCATCTGATAGCGCACAAAACGAGGATAAATGTCCAAGAATACGTCCTGCTCGACGCTCTCCTGCAAGTCTGTGAAGAGAGACTCCATAGATGGCAGGGTTTTGGTAACAATCGATTTCATCTCGGTGTGAACTGACTTCCTCATCTCGCCATTGACGTTGATCTGTTTGGAGGAACCTTCCGAGAGGAAATCTTTGTGAATACTTGTCATGGTACCCGCGAGGTCATTCAGGGTTGTTTGGTACTGCTCAACCTGAAGTTTTATCATTGTCAGGTACCGAGAAGCCTCAACAGCCAATCGACTAATTAGCATACCTTTTTGAGAAACTCGACGCTTTCGCTGCAGAAACGAGCTTCGGCGAACTTTAATAGCTGGTGCGAGGTGGTTGGGTTGTGTAAAACGACTTGAAAAATGCCAGGTCCGAAGAAGTCAACAGTACGATGCGCCGAGCCGTTGCTCGTGATGCTGTGTTTAGAAGTCGACTGTCTGGAAATGGAGATGGAGTCATCCGACATGGCCCTCCTGTCCGAGGTCGAAGGGCGATAGTCAGGCGTCAGCATTGTCGCCGACGCATTCTTCACGCTGTAATCGTGAAAGTGCACTTCTTCTTCCGTCTCGGCGAGTTTCTCGTAGGCTGTCCAATGGGTGCGTGAGTGATCGGGACGTCGTTGGCTGATCGGCGGGGGCTCCGCATCCTGATACAAGCTGCTGCGGTCGAGGACGGGCGTTCGAAGCTCTCGCTTGTGCGCAGCCAGCGAGACACGAGAGCGCGAGGCCGCCGGAGGGGGTTGTGAGGACTGGCGAGACGGAGCCCTCGAGGTGGTTGGTCGACCGCTGCGACTCTGTCGGTTATGCGACGAGCCTGGCGGCCGGGCAGTGTCTTCGGTCGTCGTCGGTAAGTGGATGGCCGTGACCGGTGTAGGTATCAGGCCCCCCTCCCTGGGGTCGTCGCGAATGTCCCGAAGGTCGTCGTGGTAGTCGTGGTTGCCGTTGCGATCGTCGTCCTCGAGGTCTTCGTCCTCCTCTTCGTCCGACTCGTAGATGATCCGCCTGCGCGGACGGCCTACGGGCGGAGGCGTTGCTGAACGACCTGCTGCTCTCGGCGACGGTTGCGCCGCTTCGAGGGAGTAATGATGGCTTTCGGCAGCTTGCGCCAGGATTCTCCTTGCGGCCTCGATTTCTTCGGCGCGTGGGGGATGTTGTGGAATGTTATAATCACGACGTGATGCGATCTGACCGCTCATGTCGATGCTAGCTCGATCGGGGCGGGATGAACCTCGAGCAGGATATGTCATGACATCCTTATCGGGCCTGGTGTGGGAGTAATCATGGGGTAACAAGTCTCCCCGAGACAAAGGGCGAGCAGGGCGATTAAAGTCGATGGTCTCCCGTCCAGGGCGGGAAGCTTCCCGTCCTCCTCCATTCGCAGACACGGCCGTATCCCTTTCGGAGTAGTTTCCGATGGGTGGCACTATTATACTAGACTCGGATAGAGAACGGCCTCGCTGACGTCTATGAGTTTCTCCGTCGCTGTCGTCCTCATATCCGTTTCCAAAGGCGCTGCGCGCTTCGTCAATGGCTGCCGTGTCTACTCGGGGCAAGACTCTGGTGAAGAGTTCGTCGTCGATTGTGCCTATGGGAATAGCCTTCGCCGAGTTGCCGTTCCCGGCGTGGTGGAGGTGGGCAACGTCGTCGTCATCAACATTAAACCCAGACGCCATGGCTGGGGAAAAAAAAGAAAAGGCTCGCTTCGGGCAATTATGACGCTTCTTGTAAGAAAACAGACAGTTGCAAAGGTTCCTTGCTCACCAAAGAAAGCGAAACCTTGCTGGCGCGCGACTGTCTCACCCTCTGGCCATGTGAATGGACGTTTTCAGAAGGGGGGGAAAGGAAAAACAATAGAGAGGAAAAGAAGCGGCGCGCTCATCGACTCTTGAAAGATCGGAACAGGCCGTGGTCAAGGATTTGATATCTCCATCTGACATGCACGCTCGAGCCTCGAGCGCGTTCCTCGTCTGCTAGTTCATCGTCGGCACTTTGCGTAAAGCAGGGGAATGCTCGCCACGAAGGGAGGGGTCGGACCCATCGAAACCTGTTTTCTCTCGCTTGATTGAAGGTTACTGGCGATGGTCTCCTGTTGCCAAATTTGTGTGAGAAAGTGTAATTACCCAAGTGGGTGGCAAAAGGCACTAGAAGAACACTTTAGTTTGTGCTTGGACCGCGGATGGGCAGCTGTCCAGCCGGGAGGAGCTTGCGAAGTAGGGTGACATTTTGTTTCCGGAACTTGGATCCGTCTGCGATTTCAGTCTGGCATCTGGATGTTTGGCATGAAAGAATTTTGCTGATGGTCGTTGGAGCCCCCCCCCATCCGACCGATTTGCGAATAGGAGCTCAATTGCGCTAATTTATCACAACATCTTATCTTGTTTGACTCGGTGTCGTCTTTTGTTTTGTCGTCTTGAAGCTGACTGAGACCCTTGGAGCTGTCAGAACGGTGGAGATGTCGGAAATGCCCACTTAGAGGGGGGATATTGTAAAGAGCGATTCAAGGATCATCGATCATCGATAGCCGAGGCGCGTGGCGTTGTTTTTCATTTTCCTTTTTTTTTTCTCTTCCTTCCATTCTTTCTAAATCCATCCATCCATCCATCCCATCAGAACAATGTTGCGGTTGAGACACCTTGATTTGCGATTGGCCGAGAGTTTGGCAGTCGAAGATGTTACTTTCGGCACACTTTGAAGCCTGGTGAGATCGCCGATTCCCGTCCATCAATGCTCACAATGCCTGTTACTATCTTTACCTACCGAGCCACTCGATCTAAATAGGTTGAGAATCTTTGCAGCGAGGTCTTGACTCCACTTCGCCAGACGCTCCCGACACCTCGGTTGCTTAGAGACAAGGGGGGAAGGGTCCGGATATCCCTCGTCGTGACGATATTAACGGGCATTTATAGCCACATAACTGCCCTCCTCGGTGAAAGTCGCTTCTTTTTGCGGTTCCCAGCAGGCGCAGTAGTCCGAGCGTTGGTTTTCTTTTTGGCTTGCTGTCTAGGAGATGAATGGATGACGCGCCACACGGATGATGGATGTGGCCAGACCACGTCAATACTACTACATGACGGGTGTGCTAAGAAATCGAGTCCGACGGGGTTTGCCTACTCTCAGTTCAGCCCAGGCGGTTTACATGGACTTGTACAGACGATCTCGAGCTCGAGATACTCCCCCAGAATCGAAGATGGTCAAATCCCATCCCCCAGTCAGCGTAAGCCCATCGCAACCCGATTCATGAAAAGGAGTTCGTCTCAAGATATGAAGCTTTCGACCAGAGCTTCGGTGTCGTAGGTGGGCCAGTGCTCCCTGCATTCTTCATTCACCCTGTCAACGTTCCGAAAATAGTGACCACCCAAAGTCCGAGCGGCGACCGTCACGCCGTTGGCTATGCCATCTAATGCTGATGTTTATTGGTCATTGCCATGTACTTTTGACCACCTTTCTCTGTCGAAGCTTACTCCATCCACTGAAACCAAGTTGTCTACTCCGAATGGAAGTACAGGCGGCGCGAAGTAAAGTGAGGAAAACAAAAAAAAGG